>OX608081.1:19412093-19495519 GCA_951509765.1 Sphenella marginata | reverse complement strand
AAAAAAAATAAAATAAAATAAAATAAAATAAAATAAAATAAAATAAAATAAAATAAAATAAAAGTAAATAAAATAAAATAAAATTTAAAAATATTAAATTAAATAAAATAGATTCGAGAAATATCTATTTCAGGATGTATTTCTCCTACAAGCAGCTATACGCTCTCACATTACAATACAATTGATTGGTTAAGCAAATAGCCCGACTTACTCATCTCTTTCTTTAGAACACTACATTCCAAAAAGGCCAAGGCATATACATTTAAAATTAATTAAAACCTAAAAAAATGTAAAGCAAATATTGTTTATGTAATTGCAAATGCGATAACAACTTGAAAAAACATAATTTAATTTAAGACGACCGATAAAAGTTGGCTTCGTATTTATGTTGCGCAGATATGAACCGAAATACCAGAGCGACCATATGTGAAATCTATTTATGTATTGTGCGATTTGTTTTTGCGATTGAGTTGGTGGATGTGTGAAAAGCTAAAAATATGACTCTTCTGTTGTGGCGTCTAAAATATCTGTAGTTGGGCTCCAGTACTTCCGCATTGCGTTTTCATAACACGCGTTTGTATGGGGCACCATCTTAAACACTACCTACCTCTGAGCGATTAACATTGTAATAAATGGTTATCCACATTGATTTCAAGGCAACTAGTAGCAAACTAAGTCGCAACTAGTATGAGCTCCAAAGTGAACTAGTATCTATTAGTAGTCGTAGTTTTCATGTGGCTATGCTTTTTGGGAAATAATAAGAGATTAGTCTCGTATAAATTCTGCCCGAGTTTCATTGTTCGAACTACTTGGAAAATACTTTGGAAACTCACTCTTGCGTGGTCGTTGCCACGCCCCTTTTAACTTTCTTGGGATAGCTTCGCAGCTAATTTCATTTTATTCCTCACCAAATTGGATCAACCGTTGTTTTTACAAAATATATATTGATATCAGACATCATTCCTGAGCCGCTAGAGTGGGAAACAGCAATTTTTAAAATTTTTGTTTGTCTGTCTGTATGTTTGTTCGAGCATCACACAAAAACTGCTTTATAGATTTGAAGCAAGACTCATTCGTTGTATGACTAGACATTTAACTTATAATTTGAGGTATTTTATATTTCGATAACTCGACCGATCCTGGCATTAGTTGCATTTTAAACAGTTCATTCTAGTTGTAGTTTGGTATTTTGCTGATTAGTTTATTGCTTGCCTTAGGGGTAAGTATGTGTTGCAAGTTAAATCAGAACGTCAAATTGAATAAAATAAATTAAAAAGGATGTTGTCGTTGCGGTATCCGTTGAAGACAAATTCATTTATTAAATTAACTAAAGCAAAAGCAAGGCAACAAACAAATGATTATGTGATGCTAAACAAAAACAAAAAAAAAACACAAACTAAATAAAGTAAGAAATGAGGTGGCGCGCAACACCACACACAGCTCCATACTATTGCCACATTAGTCACGCCAAGCAACAAGCCACCAACTTCTTGTAATTCATAAAGTAACGATGGAGCGGAAACGCTTTGCTTTGACTTATCATTTGCCAATATTGAGTAAACATGTATGGGAGGAAAAATAAGAAGACTAAAGTACTTGATGGCGTACGGGCGCCCCTCTTCTCTTTGCGTGGCGCTCAAAGCAGCGAATTGAATTTTCGATACAACAAAAACAAATTTTTTGCAATGATTTCAAAATGTCAAGCTTTAATTCAAATGTACATATATTTGTTGTCTGAAACTCCACTTTAAGTAGATTTCGTGCTAAATTTAGAATATGCTATCGATCTGCAAAGCAAAGCTTCCTTCATTTCCTTCACTCTCGCGCTAAGTTTTTTCATAACTCATTTAGATTTGGTAGAGCTTAAACATAACATAGACAACACAAAAAAAAAAAAACAAAAAAAAAAAATATAAATAAAATATATCCTAAGAAAAACATTAATCCTTAAGTCAAAGTCACTTTTCACCTAACCGCGCTCAACCCCCTCTAAATATTTCTTGCTTTTTTTTCTAAAATGTTACTACAAAAACAGCCTCCCTAATTCCTCCCTTCCCCTTCCCCACCGCCACCGCCAATGCGCACCAACAACACTATTCAAACCTCTAATGCACAAATATTTTTTCATTTTCTTACTATTTCATATTCTTTATTCTGTATTTATTATGTACATATGTACATACTTTCCACTTTTTGTTTTTGTTTTGTTGTTGTTGGCCCTTTCTTGATTTTGATTTAATACCTAAAAGAGAACGATTTTTATTTTAACATGACAACAACAATGACTAGGCTAAATGAAAAAAAAAATATGAAAAATGGAAAAATTTGCCAAAAAGCTTTGCTGGAGCGCTGCACAATGGGGCTATGTTCGTAATATTGTGAGCAAAAGTCTAAAAAAATACTCTCTGATTCTCTCCTTACTTGACCCTTCATAGCGTTAGAGGCACATAACCGTCTAAATAGAAGCGATCAAAATTGAGAAAGTACAATTTAAATCTACCGTTTTTTAGAACGTTTGTTTGTATGTTTGAACGCGCATCACTCAAAAACTGTTGAATATAATGGAATGTTGCTTTCACTTTTTTATTGTTAGACGTCTGGCTTAAAGTTTAAGGTATCTTTTGTTTCGATAGAGTGCCAGGTTTTGGAGTTATAGACAAATATTTGGACTAGGATGACCCAAAATGTGTTAGGTAAATATAGGTATCAAAGGAGAGGTACTAATACTTGCTGCAAAATTTCTACGGGTTCGAAAATGGGACTTGAATACGAAGAAGAGTCCCAATTGCACTCTAAGTCCCATTCCAGCTCTGAACATTGTCGTACTAATTGAGTTGAGCCCACAGTGCACTTCCCCACAGTGCATCCCTTTTTGCCTTTTCTAACTAAAATTGAAATGATTACTTGTATATTTCTTCCACATAGATGCTTGCAAGAGCGCAAAAAAATGCTGAGCTGTTGCTGTTGCTGTGGGATGTTTTCTAACAGACGCAAAAGCGTCTTTCTAATCCACCAAATGTTCTACCGAAAAAAGGGAAAAAAACGCCAATAAAAAGCAAGTAATAAATGAGAAAATAAGAACGACGCGCCACAAAACAACTAAGCGAAAGGTGGCAGAGCGCTAACATTGCACCCATTTCCTCGCTATTGACTGACGGTACGCCCACAACGCGGCGCGCCGTTTCATCGACTGCAATGAGCTCAGAAGGGAAGGGCGCGTGGTATCATTGCGATGCTTCATATTCAAATTCATAATGCCACACTTTTTTGGTTTTTTTTTCCGTATTCATATTTCTTTCTGTGCTCGTACGCGTAGTTAATGTGCTGCTGCTGTTCGGCAATGCGAAGTGTAGTGAGTGTGTGTGTGTGTGCGAGTGTGGCAGTTCTTGTGGGAGTTGAGGTGTTCGCTGTAATCGGAAACTTTTTCAAGCGGGGCTACATTAACAACGACAACAACACTTGCTAATATTACACTAACAGCAGCGTCGGATTTGGCAGCGGCAGAGCGGTAATGTTGGATTGAAGCTATGCAGTGCGGCGGGGGGTGGTGTGGGGTGGCGCGTTGCGGTGTGTCTTGACGCGCTGCTTGTAGATTTTTGAATAGAATTCTGGTTAGTTTTTGTGCTTATAACGATAATTTTTCAGGGTTGTTTCATAGGGTACACAAACGTTCATGCAGAGTAAAAAAATTATACGCACACACACACACATACATACATACATATGTTTGTTTGTTTGTAAGTCAACCCAAAAAAACACACAAAAGAAGAGAAAACTGCAAAGTAAGACAAGAAGGCAACAGAAGAAGAAGATGAAACGGAAAAAATGAAAAGTTTATAATTACTTACTTTTTGATGAATTGGATAAATAAAAAATATCGATTGATATTAGAGCAAAAATAAAAAATAAGAAATAACGAAAAACTAAACAAAAAGCAAAATAAACGTGGGGTTTTGAGTGAGTGAGTGAGGGGTTGTGACTGTGTTGGTGTGTAAGAATGTGTTTTTCGGTGGGGTGGTAGATTATTATTCTCTCTTTTAAAAGGGAGAAAACTCTATTGAAAGTCAAGGATTTATTTGCAATTTCAAAGCTAGTAAAACATTCATAATCTCATTTAGGAACGAAAGAATATGCTGAAGGATGGATGTGGAAATAAATGTTTACGCAGCGCTTTTGCTTAGATTTATAGCTAAATTAGAAAGGAAACTTAATGCAGATGTACTTCGAAGCTTTAAGTCACAACTCCATGACTAGAATGATTTTGATACTTTTTTTGAATAAAAACTACAACGAAAAGTGTACTGAATCCATATGCGGAGAAGGAAAAAAAAGTAGGGCTGTGCGATTAATTGATTAATCAAAATTTTGATTATTCATAAATTCGATTACTCAATTAATCAATTAATCAAGATTTTGATTAATCAAAATGAAATTTAATTGATTAATCGCCTATTTGATTAATCGTTTTTTGAATAAAATGATTAATCATATATTAAAACGGCTCAAATTTAGAAGTTCCTTAATACTTCAACCATTTGTTGCATCTTCGACATTTTGCCAATTCGCGATCGGACAACATCTCAAAATTTTCTAAAATATTTTTATTTTTTAATATTTTGAAGTATGTTTGGTTTTTAATATTTCTTATTTTCAACTATTTCAAGGCAAACTTTCACATAAAAAAATGAGTAAATTAATCAGTTTTTGATTAACCATTTTTGAAAATACTCGAGTAACACTCGTTTTGATTACTCAGAATTTTGATTAATCAAGTAATCGATTAATTGAAAGTTTGATTAATCAACTTACTCGATTAATCGAATAAAGGCACAGCCCTAAAAAAAAAAAGTATAACAATAGGAGAGTGTTTTTTATGTTCCCGCAACAGCTAAAATAGTCATAAATTAATTTTGAGAGAGGGGTGGCTGAATATTTGTGAAATAGACGAATCCGATTTCTGTGATGCGCAAGCTCACCCTACCTACATATGAAATGCCTCCAAAAACTATAAATGTTAATTAATGATAACTAATTGTAATGATACATATCTATTTGATTTATTATATTTCGGAAAAGCTTACTAAAGGTTGAATTCCTATAGTTATCGGTTTACAATGAATATTTTCAAAAAGAATCAAGATTATTTATGATCATCAAAAATATTAAAATTAAAATTTTTTTTTATTAGTTTGATTAAAAAAAGTCGAAAACCAAATCAAAAATTATCAAGCAAATCATTAACAAAAATAAAAGAACAATAAAAAAAAATAAAAATTATCAAAAGTAATCAAAAAAAGTTTAAAAAGTAATCCAAATTGATTAACAAAAATAAAAAAATAATCAGTAATAATTTCGAAAAAAAAATTGAACATTAAAAAAAAAAAATAAACCAAAAACTATCAAGAAAATTGCAGAAAAAATCAAAATCAATCAAAAATAATCAAAATTGATTAACGACAAAAAAAAAAAAACAAGTAATGTATAGCAATGATGAAAAACATAAGTAATCAAAAAATAAAGAGTAGTTAAAAAACAATCAAAATTTGTAAAAAAGTCGAAAAAAGTAATCAAAAATAGTTAAAGGAAAGATGAAACAATCAAATAAGCAAAATAAATTTTTTTTAATTTAAGCTAATGATAATAAATGGCGGATTTTTAAAAAAAAATTAAGAAAATAATGAATAATAAGTAGGTATAAGGAATTCATAAAAAATTTTTTGTCACAACCCACAATTTCGGCAACAATGTTTCTTTTTAGTACAAACCCTCATTCCAAAAATCTCACACACAATAAATAGTTTTAGTGCCTCCACTATAAATTGTAGCCATAACACAACTAAAGCAAGCACTTCCTCATAGTCAAACTTAAATAAAATATCTAAATGTCGGCGCAGTTCATTAGCATAAGAGAAATTGCTCGATGCCGCCATGCTTAAACAAGAAAGCGCATTAAGCCAAAAGCATACTTTATTCAGACTTTTACCCACACACACACCCACTTACATAGCTGAACACATATGTATGTATGTGTGACTGCGTGGCATATTAAAAGCAAGAAATGCCATTGTCAACCATTTCGTATCATCATCAATAAAAACTTTGCCCCCAAAAAAAGCTGAAGCCGCCACCACCACCACCACCACTAAATCAATACCCAAGCAAATTTCCCGACATGCATGCCCTGAGACGTCTTGCTCGCTCAAAAGTAGGGGAAAGAAATTATTTCTTAACATTTTAAAATAAATATTGTATGTGCGTATGTTGGAAATCTTATTGAGCTTGTCGCTGATCCTTACCATAACCATCTTAAGGCCTTGTAGTGGCGCTAAACTATGTGCTCTTCATAGTCGATACAAAAACTTTATCGTTACTTACAAATATTCAACCAAACGAATTGTAACAACAACAAAAAGTACAAAATGTCGACTGCAAATGGTAGTACAAGAATGCATTAATAAAGCCATACAAACGCAAGAAGCGCGAAACGTAGGGATGGTATTCGGGTTTCAGCTGGAAGGGACTAGTTCTATGCGAATGCAAAAATCGTCCGATTAAAATTTAGTTTAACCCATGCATGAAATTAGCAAAGCTTTCTTCAATCATGAGAAGGTCAGTTTATAATGTATTTGACGGCTAAAAGGACTAAGAGACCAGCCATCCATCGCGCACACAAACTTCGACACAACGGCCATTGCCGCCACCCTCTACGAGGTTAAGGGAGCCATAATGAGGTTCAAGCCGTCAAAATAAATTGGAACGACGATATTGCCATGGAGGGAGAGTTTTATTTAGAGGCTAAATAGAGACAAATCTACTCCGCTACAACATCGAAAACCTCAAACTGATCTTTGTACTTGTTGAAAGTAAGATGAAATTTTGACTGTAGCGCAATTAGATGCTAGGCGCTTGTAGCTCTAACCAACGCATTCTCATTAATTCACACTCTCAAAGGAATTGGCAGCGGTATAACAAACTTGCTTAGTTCTAGAAATTATTGCAAGTGAAAGATGTGTGTCGACTTGGCAAAGTTGCAGCTGAGCTTGTTGGAGAATACCAAAAAAAAAAAAAAAATTCACAGATATAAAACAACAACACGACCTAACTCGCTCCCATCCCACTCCATCGTTCTCAGCAAACGCTTTTCATCGATTGCGAATTTTCGCGCTTGTGGCTCAAAGCGACTATGGAATTTATAAATTTTTCATAGTTACAAGTTTGGCGCGCAGGCTGCCGAATTCCAAGATACTCTTCTTAAGCATTGCTCTCGGCGTTTTAGCATGGAAAAGAAAAAATAAAAAAATTTGCTGCCACCGCATTTGCTCCGCTGCCACACTTTCACGCTCTTATTTGCTACCCAAATTTTTTTTTAGTTTACATAAAATTTTACAAAACAATAAAAAAGAAAAAAAAACAAAAACAAAATAGGAAAAATAATCGATGTTAGGGCGGCGAAAAATAGCGGATTGTAGTGTGGTAAATGTTAAGTATGAAAGCGCACAAGAAGAAAGCAACAAAACAGATACAGAGAAACTTAAAAAAAAAAATTTCAAAATAAAAATTACAAAAAAAAATGTAGCGCAGTTTCATTAGTTTTACGACAGTTGGCGTGGTGTAGAGCGCGCAGCCGAAGGTATTCATAAGGAGCCAGCAAACGAAACTTAGCTAAGATACTTTACTAACTGCCACGCTACTGAGCTGCTGGCTGCTGGCTGCGGCAAACGCAAGAAATCTCAGGCAGGAACTGCTGCTTAGCGAAATGTTAACGTTGGCAATAAATCTGAATTGAACCGCTCCAGAGAGAGTTTTGCTTTCGCAGTTGCGCTTACAATGTGGCTAAGGCTGCGTTGGGGGGGCGGGGGTGTGGATGTGGAAATGTGAAAATATTTTTATAGCCGTTTCGCAGTGCATTCGAGCTAAGTGAGTATTAGAAAAGAAAACTTCATGGATAAGCAATTGGTTATGAGGGAGGGAAAGTGTATTGATTGGTTTATGTTGTTGGGGGGGGCTTCATGCGTCGCAAGTATTATGTAGGGCAGCACTTAAATATTGAATTTAAATTTTATTCATGGAAAAAATTTTGGCACTTTCTTTGATGGATTACATTTTAGATCGACGGATATGTGCGTAGGTATGTATTTTGAATAAACATATGTATGAATATATACCTACTAGTATGTATGTAAATTTAAGAAAAATATATAATCCCAATAAACACAAAAACGCTGATGTTAACGTCTCGAGCTCTAGAAAAATTTCCGCAAGAGCCGGGTGCCTCGAGGATAATTTCTTGGAATAAATTTTTTAACTATTTTTATTATTGTCTACGTTTAAGTAAAGTTCCAAAATTTATATATGTATATACTAGTCAGGCCCCTCCTCTTTTAAGAGGTTATTACCGACGTTTACAGGCATAGTTTTGCAATCTTAGCTGCTCAGCTTTTATCACATGAAAGGTTTTTAGAAGGTTGCCATCTTACGAATATTATAAATACTTAGGTTTGTGAGTGAGGGATTGTGTTTGCGAGTCTTTCACGTCTAAACTATGGAAGCAGTGTCTACAAAATTCTGTACACTCATATTCAGGAGTATATAAAAGGTATTACGGTTTCAAAACTTCGCAGGGTTATGAAGATCTGGGCACTTATTTTATATTAAAGCTGAATATTTGAATATCCGGAGGGTCGCCTTTGTTACTCAATAACGCGAGAACAGCAGAAAAAATGTTGATAAAATTTGCCACGCGGATGGAGCATGATCTGAAAGAAAGTATAGATAATAACTTTTAGAAAAGTGGGTGTTCCAGGAGCCTTGAGAACCATTAATTTTTAATATTTTTTCAATCAAAATAGCTCTGAGTATACTAAAGATAATTGGTATTTAGGGCATAAGAACAATATGGCACATAAACGATGGGGAAGGTATCAAGTAACATTTTTTACTTTTTAAATTTCGATATATTTATCGATAAATGTGTTATTGATCAAACTCTGTCTGTATCGTAAAATTTGCACCCCACTATAAACCGGTTTTTCATTTGAACGACAACTTAAAAAAAATAAACTTAATTTATATGTGAATATGAGATCTGTTTTATTTTAACAAACATTTTAAGCCAAAAAACAAACCTCCGTGTCCCACGAGTGTAGTAATCCGAATAATAGAAAACCGTTATCACGATAAACCAAAAAGAAAACATTCGTTTAAACGAAGCTCAAGAAAACGTACTAAAAGGAGTTAAAAATGTCACCATCATACGGAAACAAAGCACTGCACTTATTAACTATACAATTTAATAAATTTAATTAAAAATTAAAAAAGAAGAAATTAACACAAAATAAACTCCCGAGTCAATGAACCGCTCGTGAATTGCAAGCAAATACAAGAAAAAAAATTTTAAAAAATATTAAAATGCAAACACATAGAAAATTAAAAAAAATAAATAAATTGAAGATTGTAAATAATAAATTTCATATTGCGCTCATAGCAAATACAATAAATGCAATTGAGATAGATGAATGGATGCACGGATAGACACATTATCAATATAATGAATTATTGCCACTTCAGAATAGCAAAGAATCGAACAAACAATAATGCCATACGAAGTTCAGGCAACCGAGCGCGCGCAACCCTGCCGTCGGCGACCCCAATTCGCCAGAGTGAACGTCATTTAGTGTTTATTAAAAAAGTTAATAATTTGTATTTTTGTATGATTTTTTTCATGAAGCGATAAATGAACCGCAATAAATCAGACAGCGTAGGCAGCCTAGATGCATTTTAGATTTTTAGTCAATTTGTGAGTAGCACATCGGACAGCGCATTCAAAGCGAAGCGAGGGAATACGACGGCGATTGCAACTTAAATTTGGTACGTCAGGCGTTTGCTTCGCATGCCCTGCACTGACGCTCGCACTTTTTTATCGCCAGTTGCGTTTACTTTAATTTAATGCCAACACCCACTTTTCTATATCAAGAACTTTGCGTCTCTGTGTAAATTTCTTAGAAGTTAGTAGTAATATCTTATGGCCGAGGATAATTAGTAATAACTTTTCAATCGATATCATCGAAAAAACAGTAATAGATATTACAAAAGACCCAATTAGCACAAATAGTACCCACAACGTAGCGGATACCTTTCTTTTCACTTTGAAGTGTTGAGCCAGTAGTCATGGGCACGTAATAGGAACATCGATATTACGCGCCTATAACTAAAATGAAAACAATTTGTTGGTAGGCGCAACGTAGCAGCTACGTAACGGTTACCTAGCAATGAAGTAACAGCGTGGTAATTGCTACTTTCCGGGAGCTATATTCACACGTTGAAATATGTTTATACATACATATATATGTGCCTTTGGACTATTGGTGGTAGACTATGGTGCAGTGAAATAACGCCCAAGGAAATAACGCCCATGGGCGTTATTTCCCACTCAAAAAGGAAATTACGCCCATGGGCCTTATTTCCTTTTTAAAAAGGAAATAAAGCCCATGGGTGTTATCACCTTTTACTGATGGGTGTTATTTCCTTTTTCGAAGAGAAATAAAGCCCACGGACGTTAAAAACGAATTAAAACAAGCTGATTCAAGAATCAAGTATATTGTTTTTTTTTATTTCAATAAATTTTAACATATTTGTTATGTTTTTATAAGGCGGGGTGCAATAGCGCCTTGTGAAATAAGCCCTTTAAGGCCTTATTACACTATTGAAAGTGAAATAAGGCCTTTTTTTTCAAAAAAGGCTTTATTACACTTCGAAAGAGAAATAAAGTCTTAAAGGCCTTATTGCTCTTTCATTTTTTTTAATGAAACAATAATATTCTAATTCTTTTTGAATTTTATTGAATAGTTACACTAAAATTTCACGTTAATCAAAGTGGGAAACGTGGCACGCGGGAGGACATCACCGTGGCGGTAGCCACGGCTATGGCACACACCCGGAGTTGGAATGGCGTAGCCCAGGGTTATTTTTTGAAGCGCGGCCGAAGGCCGCCTATGCGGAAAGGTGTTCTGCACTTAAAAATCGTGGATCGGGCCTCCGTAACTATAATCCGAAGGGGGAAAAGCAATATTTTGTTTCTGTGAAAAGTTGTTAGTGAAAACCCGAAAATTGACCCGGGTCAGATCCCCAATTCGGGGCCCCATCCACGTTTTTTATGTGCAGGACACCTTTCCGCGTAGGCGGCCTTCGGCCGCGCTTTAAAAAATAACCCTGGGCTACGCCATTCCAACTCCGGGTGTGTGCCATAGCCGTGGCTACCGCCACGGTGATGTCCTTCCGCGTGCCACGTTTCCCACTCTTTTCTCACAGGGTAATTTGTGAAAAAAATGCTAATCAAAAGTTCGTGTCGCTCGCGTAAAATCCTGTGGGCGTTATTTCTCTTTTAAAAAGGAAATAAGAGCCATGGGCTTTATTTCTTTTTGCAGATGGGCGATATTTCCATTTAAAAAGGAAATAAGGCCCATGGGCGTTATTTCCTTTTTGAATGGGAAATAACGTCCATGGGCGTTATTTCCTTGGGCGTTATTTCACTGCACCGTAGACTATTTATGCAGCTAATTGTACTACACAGTCCCACAACTGGGTATATAACTTCTGGATTTCACTCTAACTTAGCTATCCCTATATTTCTTCTTTTTTTTGGTATTCAAATTTCAATATTGGTTATATTATGATAGTTATGAGTATTTTTATATTGTATATGTATGTTAAAATATTCGAGTGTGTGTGTGTGTGTGTGTGTGTGTGTGTGAAAATATTGGCTGCACTAATATCCAATAATCGAAAAACTTATGTATGTTGGACTCATAAGTATTTATTTCAATGCAGATAGGCCGAATTTTGTTGATTTTCATTTGGCTTTCCACACCACAAAGCAAAAGTAAAAAATCAATAGCGGCGCAAGAAAAAAAAATTTTAAATCATTCCTTTTTCTGCTTTTTACCAACATGAAATTAAAATGGTGTAGAATATGGCAAATGCTCATAAACAATGCCACCACTACAAATATCAATTCACATTATATTTGCGCAAAATTTTCCAATTCTATTTTATCGCACACCAACAACAAACACTACAAAACGCCAGCATGACTAAAAGAAAGAAATGAATATGGCGAAAAAAAAGCTCAACAACAAATTAAAATATTATACAGATATCTACTATAAAGTGGCGCTTGAATGTATGTGTGTGTGTATGTGATAATGTATATAATAATTAAAAACAAAAAAAAGTACTTTATTACATATGCATGTGTGAATGTTGTACGTAGGCGTACAGCTGACGCCACAAACTCCAAAAAACCAAAGCAAAATAAACAAGAAAAAAATTAAAAAAAAGCCTACTCCTAAAAGTATGCAGCGCTTTGGAGAGCTCAAGTGTTTCGACACAAAGCGAAGAGCAAAATCATTTTTCGCATAACATGCTATTATGACGCTCATAAAGAATTTTGTTGTAGTACTATAATATTATATTTTATAATTTTAGCTTTTTTACAAACTACATTTTGCATTTGTGTATGAGAATGTGATTCGAGCATTTTAAATTAAACGCATACATACGTACGTGCCACTTCTTTTGTTTGTAATAAAATGTCTACTTTTTTCTTATTCCTCATTTTTCTCGTTGGCAAAATCGGCTAATATGGCTGTGTTTGTATGTGTTAAGTTGTTTCTAGCCTACAAAATGATCATGTCAGCTTTCAGCGCCATGAATTGTTGTGAAAAAAATAATAATAATGTGGTAATAATAACATTAAAAATAAATAAAATGCACTAACCCAAACAGCTAAATTGCACACATAGCCTTAGCGGGCAAGCGAATCAAGTCATTGAACAAATACACTGAGAAAAACCAGTTAGTTAATTATTTTATTTGTTTTTTTTTCACACTTCAATTATTGTTATTATTATTAGTATATTAGTATACACAACAAAAAAGAAAAAACATTTATTAAAGATTTATTTCTACAAAAAAAAAGAAATGTATTAAAATGCTGATAAATCTCAAAAACATGCAACAGGAATATTTTAAATCTGTAATCAGTTGCATGTACTCAATGAAATTTTACATTTTAAAACCTCATATTCACAAACATATGTACATATGTATGTATGTAAATAGAAAAAAAAGATTTACTTATTTTGAAATTGAAATCGATTTATGAATATAATGAGCTGCTAGTCTTTAAGTAGTACGTTTACTCTTCCTACCTTCCTTTTCTTCTTTCCTTTCCATAGCAATACATTTTTTTAAATTACCAGACCAACACAATTTAAGAAATTATTTTTCGCTCAGTGTGCTTCTGTGTGCAATTCGCTATAGTGACCATCACATCGTTGCTTAATGCAAAAGGAACAAAGCGACTGTCTCTAATAATTTTCGGTGATGTGCGAAATTTGTTTTGTGCAAAAATTTTTTTCTTGTTTTTTATTACATTTAAAACATGGCTTTTTATAAAGTTGATGTAGCAGAAATTAAAATAAGCAAAATGTGGTTTGGTAATTTACAGTGTAGCAAGATAATCTGAAAAGTGAGACCTAAGCAGAAAAGTAGAAGACAAAAGATAAAATAAAATAAAATAAAATAAAATAAAATAAAATAAAATACAATTAAATTAAATTAAATATAATAAAAATAAAACAATATAAAATAAAAATAAAAAAAAAATAAAAAAAAAGTAAAAAAAAATAACATAAATAATAAAATTAAATTAAATTAAATAAATATTAAATAAAGTAAAATAAAATAAAATAAAATAAAATAAAATAAAATAAAATAAAATAAAATAAAATAAAATAAAATAAAATAAAAGAAAATAATATAAAATAAAATAAAATAAAATAAAATAAAATAAAATAAAATAAAATAAAAATTAAACAAAGTAAAATAAAATAAAATAAAATAAAATAAAATAAAATAAAATAAAATAAAATAAAAACAAAGTTGCTGCCACCCACAACAATACAATTAAATTAAATTAAATATAATAAAAATAAAACAATATAAAATAAAAATAAAAAAAAAATAAAAAAAAAATAAAAAAAATAACATAAATAATAAAATTAAATTAAATTAAATAAATATTAAATAAAGTAAAATAAAATAAAATAAAATAAAATAAAATAAAATAAAATAATATAAAATAAGATAAAATAAAATAAAATAAAATAAAATAAAAATTAAACAAAGTAAAATAAAATAAAATAAAATAAAATAAAATAAAATAAAATAAAATAAAATAAAATAAAATAAAATAAAATAAAATAAAATAAAATAAAATAAAATAGAATAAAATAAAATAAAATAAAATAAAATAAAATAAAATAAAATAAAATAAAATAAAATAAAATAAAATAAAATAAAATAAAATAAAATAAAAAAAAATTAAATAATATAAAATAAAATAAAATAAAATCAAAAAAAAATAAAATAAAAAAAATAAAAAAAAAAAATAAAACAATATAAAATTAAATTAAAAAAACAAAAAAAATAAAATAAAATAAAATAAAAAAAAATTAGAAAAAATGAAATAAAATAAAAAACAAAGCCGAACATACTTCGTTTCCGAGGAAAGTTAGTAGCGCACTCTGCTCTGTGAAACTTATTTTAAAAATATAATATTATTATTTAATAGCGTACGTTGAACTATTGCTTTGTAAGCTTCCTAGCTATTATGAGGTGAGCCGAAATTCATAATTTATTTCCCATTTTTATTCAAAAACTATGTTTAGGCTTGTCTCAAAGAAATGCCTAAAGCTAGTATCAAAGAGGACACTGTACATAACATCTGTAAAAAATATATAATGAAATATCTAAAAAAAATTTATGTACATACAAAAATAAGCCAAAATAACAATATCTTTTTGTACATCCCAAAGGATATGCTTTAGGTTAAGTAGGCGTATAGACAACGTGGCCAGTTAACGCTGGAGTGATGCTGCAGGTGGCGTGTGCTATGACCAAATAAAATTTTATTTAGATTCTGGCGCGATGCGATGTGATGCTGCAACATGCTTTCAAGTGCTTGCCAACAAATAAATAATAGTGCAATACAAAGGCAATTCATGAAAAAGAATGAAATAGAGTATTTTGGAATAAAAAAAGCTATAACAACAACAACAGCAATGAGAGAAGCATAGTTGGCGCCAATGTTGACGACATAAATGGCGGACTCAGTTGCTGCCACCCACAACAAACTCACGGAAAATGTCCATAACATTTACCTATGCAATTTCGTTTATATGTATATGTGTGTGTGTGCAAGTGTGCGTGTGTGACACATACATATGTATGAACAGTTGCAAATCAGTTTAGGAATGCAACATAACAGCTGCAAAGTTTTGCGTTGAACGTGCTTTTGTTGTTGTTGCGTTAATCCGTTGAAGCAATTTCTTGTTGTTTCAATTGTTGTAGCATAATTTTTTCTATAGAGTTTGCACAATAGCGCATACATACATACACATGTGCAGCTATTTTCAAATGGGTCATTGTGGGCTTCTGTTGCAAAGTCACAAATTATCTACTCTTTTGCCATTTTAGGCAGCCTCCATTTAAATTTGCATCACTTGAACGGCTAAATGGAATTATGAGAGTGTATTGGTTAGTGAATGTGTTGTGTGCAATTGTTTGCAGTTAGATTTGATATCAAAATAAAGTGCAAATTACTCGAGTGCAATTGACTTTCAGAGTGGCGGTAAACGACTTGCATTACAAATGCTTCATTTTGATGGGGTTTTTTCTTGCGGTGGCTGCATATTCGGCAACAAAAACTATTGAACGCATATTTAAATGCTAAAAGATATTTCAATTAATTTAATTCAAATTTTAACACGCTACTAGCGATTTTTTTAGGTAAGCTAAAAGGTATCTCAATAATAAAAAAAATAACAAAATAAAATAAAATAAAATGAAATAAAATAAAATAAAATAACATAAAATAAAATAAAATGAAATAAAATAAAATAAAATAAAATAAAATAAAAAAAAATAAAATAAAATAAAATTAAATTAAATTAAATTAAATTAAATTAAATTAAATTAAAATAAATTAAATTAAATTAAATTAAATTAAATTAAATTAAATTGAATTAAATTAAATTAAATTAAATTAAATTAAATTAAATTAAATTAAATGAAATTAAATGAAATGAAATGAAATGAAATGAAATGAAATTAAATTAAATTAAATTAAATTAAATTAAATTAAATTAAATTAAATTAAATTAAATTAAATTAAATTAAATTAAATTAAATTAAATTAATATAAATTAAATTAAATTAAATTAAATTAAATTAAATTAAATTAAATTAAATTAAATTAAATTAAATTAAATTAAATTAAATTAAATTAAATTAAATTAAATTAAATTAAATTAAATTAAATTAAATTAAATTAAATTAAATTAAATTAAATTAAATTAAATTAAATTAAATTAAATTAAATTAAATTAAATTAAATTAAATTAAATTAAATTAAATTAAATTAAATTAAATTAAATTAAATTAAATTAAATTAAATTAAATTAAATTAAATTAAATTAAATTAAATTAAATTAAATTAAATTAAATTAAATTAAATTAAATTAAATTAAATTAAAATAGATTCAATTAAATTAAATAATATACAATAAAATAAAATGAAATAAAATAAAATAAAATTTAATACAATAAAATAAGATAAAGTAAAATAAAATAAAATAAAATAAAATAAATTAAAATAAAATAAAATAAAATAAAATAAAATAAAATAAAATAAAATAAAAAAAAAAATAAAATAAAATTAAATTAAATTAAATTAAATTAAATTAAAATAGATTAAATTAAATTAAATAATATACAATAAAATAAAATGAAATAAAATAAAATAAAATTTAATACAATAAAATAAAATAAAATAAAAGAAAATAAATTAATTTGTGCCTTCAATATGCCTTTTATCTACCAACCTTTTATCTGCCAACGAGACCAACTTCTGTGAAAATATATTGAGTAAGTGAATAAATAATTTCTATAAACACACAAACAACACTTTGACTAAATCATCTCTGTCCTGCAAATTTCATGAATTAAATTGTAAAGCAAGCAGACTTCTCTTCCAACTTTAATATTAAATTTCTTCAATTTTCGTTGTAGCGGAAATCTATCACATTTCTGTTAAATTTCAGGTGAAGAAAAATTTCTGGCAAATACAAATTTCTGGCAGAAAAGTAGAAATTTAAACAACTTCATAATTTTCAACCAACGACCTCGCTAACGGCCAGTGTCGTCGAAAGCCAACGAGTCTCAAACGACTGCCAGCCATGGCTGAGACGTTTTCAAGAACGATTATTGTCACTGTCGAAATGTCACAGCAGAGTGGGATGGAGGGGGGACAACAATATCATTAGTCTCAACGTTGGCAGACATCAAAATTACCGTTGCTACCGATGACGTCATTGTGCAAAATCTGCGCTTTGTTTTCCTCATCTTACATTACTTCCTTTTATGTTACTCTTTCTGTTGTTTTATTTTGGTTACATTTTTGGGTTGCGACTTCGTAATCCAATGGATTCGTTTTAAAGGTACTTGCAGTACTCCAGTGCAACAGGTGACGACAGCGAATAAGAAGTGAATTGCACGTTCTCGGCTGGCATACAAGAACTTGTTAAACGTACATTTGGGCTCCACAATGGCACCCAACATTGGCCCAACTCAGCTAACAGCTACAACACGCACTCGCCGCGCTAGCACAGCATTTCAGAACGACAGCAAGCTTTGCGAATGCCACTTTAACTCAAACCTTCTTTTCCACCTTCCTCATAATACAACACCAACAACACAGCGATTGTTAACGTCGGCACAGCCACTACAAAGTCACTTTTACTTTCAGCTTCGTCTTGTAACTGTCCATTAAACTTTAGCAAAAGCCAAAGAGGAAGCCTCACAGTCGAGAAAAGTCTGCCGGAAATGAGAAAGTGTTGTCCGTGTCCTTGTCATGGTTATCAGCTGGCAGCTTGAGCGCATAAAAACATTTTCACACAACGTGGCTTTGCACACCACTTAGACTGACGATGATTTACTGTGGTGGTGGTGGTTGTGGTGGGGGTGTTGGTGGTGGACGTCCCCTCACTCCAAGCGTAAAACGAAATGTAGCAGCTAGCTAAACGAGACTTAAATTAGCCATTGACCACCTCTTGCACTTGCTTCCTCTAAGAGACAGTAACTCCAACGATGAACTCCACACACACAGGGGGTGACTTAGAAGACGTATCTACAACATTTGCTTTGAGTCATTTGTTTTGGGCAATGAGACGTTTTGTGGCATGAAAGGACGTAATGTACGATTAACGCAATGAAAGTGAAATTCAAATTTGTTGTTTGACGCTTGAGCCTGCCTTGGCATTCAGACATGCTACTTAAATTGTTATTAAAATTTTATGTTTTTTGTTTAAATGTGTGAAATAAATTATTGCGTCAAGTAAACTGAGTTACTAGAACCAGCGCGGGCATCAGCTGGTTTCTGTTGTGCTAAATACAAGACCACTTCTAGAGTCAACAGGTAGCCACGTCCCTTTCGAAAGCTACAAAATTTCAAGATTTGGAAAGCTTTGTCTCAATAGAGAGTAATTTTGACTAAAAAGTGCTAAATTAAAAAAAAAAACGTGTCGAAAGCTGGAATGGATTGAATTAAAGCACAAAAGTTTCATTTTTATTTGAATGACCAGCAAAGCTGCAGCACAGAGTAACTCCACTTAAAAATTCTCAATTTCATGAATGAAGAAAAATCAGAAAGCGAATCTGTTGAGGTAAATCTAAGGTCTGCTTGCACTTCAGAGGATTCCTTCCGTCTGATTTGTGTTTAAAGTGGAAATAAAGATTCTTACACATCACAATTCTAAATTCACATCACTTTTGTTGTAAATTGTTTGGTTGCCCACACACACGCACATGTCCTGCAAAATTTTCAGCTTCCTTTCTACTGGCTACTTGACTGGCAGGACAACGTCCTTGCCAAAGGCGAGACGTCGCATAAAATTACCAGCAGCAATTTACTTCACATTTCATCTCCACACCATTCGTTTACGCTGCGCACACATCCTTGAAAGAACAAGGCCAAGGTCATCTTGTTACTTAACCCAAAAATCAACGCCATACGCTTTGAAAAAAAAAAGCCACCCAAGCGCTCATCCAATAAGCGAATAAAATTTCCTCAATCTAAGGTGAAGGCATGCGTTTGCTCAAAAGAAATACCCAAACTCGCGCATGTATGTGTGTGTGTGATACACATCCTCGTATGTAACTTAGTGTCAGCGTGCCAAAAGCATATGTGTAAGGCTAAAGTCGGCAGCACGCACCATCCCCCCCAAAAAGAAAAGACCTTTTTTGTATGCGTGAAAAAAGGCAAAATAAAAAGAAAAACAGCAAGACAACGAACGACGCGCCAAATGTGTTGGCATATCGGTTGTTCATAGATTTTATTGCCAGCTGACAACTTCCGCCTTAACGCCCTCTGTGCAAGTCGACTTCATACATGGCGCAGGAAACTTAAGTTCAAATGCCGGCCACAATGAATACATTATAACACTTAAGACCCATATCAGCAACATACTCGTACAAAGTCTGAGCGCCACCACTACCATCACACTGACTGACTGACTGTCTTATTTGGGTTGCCCTTTTTCGTTTGACGCGCTTAAAGGTCTCTTACGTGCTCACTGTCGTCTATTTCTATGTTGATTTGCAAAACATATTCTTTTACTTGTTAGCGAATATGTGTGTGTGTGTGTATGTGTTTGTATTTGTTTTCATGTGTGGTTGTCCGGTGCTAAATACTGTCCTCACTTGATGCCTTTATCTGTTGGCTTTTCGGGGGCAAAACGCCTTACTTTATGCCTTGTTTCCTTATTGTTGTCTTCATTGCCAGTTGTCTCTGGTTGATAGGACTACTACACAAACAAAAAAAAAAACAAAACAAAAAAGGCCAACTTGTTGCTGCATGACATTTGCCACCCCGCGTAAGCCATGACAACTGCCACATACAAATTATTACGCAACATACGTGACACAATCGTATGGCATTTGTCCTCATATGGGATCGTCTTGTTTGTGCGTATGTATGTGTGCGTGTGTGAATTTATTGGATAGTTATGTATGTTTCGATAATATGGAAATTTTTGAGATTTTCTACCCCAAACGTAATGCAAAAAGGCAAAGCTGTTAAACTTATTCAAGGGAAAGAAGCCATTCTACCGCAAACAACTTAACATAGATAATGGGCAAATCCGTAAAGTCTTTTGAACAATGACACAAATTATAGGACTTATTTACTATTAACAATTGTTGTTGTTTGCTTGTGCTTTTTCACATATCTATGGCGGTGTTTTGGTGGGCGTGCTTTTTTGTCAAACTTAACTAGTTTTAAGTGTTTGTTTGTATGTTATTAGACTGTTGTCAGCAGGTCGTGAGTTGACGAAAACATTGAATAATAATGAAGAGTTATACACATGGGCGTAGTAGAGCTGCAGTTAGGTAGAGGGGCCGTAATTAAAATACTTATAAATGAGTAAACAGTTTCTTAATTTCATTTTTGTTATTTCTTTTTTTTTTTTAGTTTATGTTATATTATGTTATGTTATGTTATGTTATGTTATGTTATGTTATGTTATGTTATGTTATGTTATGTTATGTTATGTTATGTTATGTTATGTTATGTTATGTTATGTTATGTTATGTTATGTTATGTTATGTTATGTTATGTTATGTTACGTTATGTTATGTTATGTTATGTTATGTTATGTTATGTTACGTTATGTTATGTTATGTTATGTTATGTTATGTTATGTTATGTTATGTTATGTTATGTTACGTTATGTTATGTTATGGTATGTTATGTTATGTTATGTTCTGTTCTGTTATGTTATGTTATGTGTTGTTATATTATGTTATGTTATGTTATTTTATTTCATTTTATTTTATTTTATTTTATTTTATTTCATTTTATTTTATTTTATTTTATTTTATTTCATTTTGTTTTATTTTATTTTATTTTATTTTATTTTATTTTATTTTATTTTATTTTATTTCATTTTATTTTATTTTATTTTATTTTATTTTATTTTATTTTATTTTATTTTATTTTATTTTATTTTATTTTATTTTATTTTATTTTATTTTATTTTATTTTATTTTATTTTATTTTATTTTATTTTATTTTATTTTGTTGTTGGATTTGCGGTCTATTTTGTTTACAAATTTGTAAGATTTGAGCAAGCTCGAGACCCGTTAACAATAATTCTAAGCGAATTAATATTGTCAGTTTTTTGGGAAAAATTGATAATTGGAGAAAAATTACAAAGATAAATCAACAGCGATGGATAGGATTACATGTTTCAGAGTTTCCAGGCTCATCATCAGATCCCTTTTCGGACACGGATTCGAACTCGTGTCTGCACCAAAGCCGCTGTTAGAAAATTCCAACACTAAGCTATGATGCCCTGTGACGTCACAATGCACTTATCTCCACTTCAATTAATTCCCTTTTGTTTGTTTGTTCTTGCCAACAGTATACACAAAATTTCTTAAGACATGCAGTCTATATGTTATGATGTGTGTTGGACTTGTTGTTTGTACATATTTACATATGTACGTAAACCCGTGCTATGGTTTCAATGTATTTTGTTGTTGGATTTGCGGTCTATTTTGTTTACAAATTTGTAAGATTTGAGCAAGCTCGAGACCCGTTAACAATAATTCTAAGCGAATTAATATTGTCAGTTTTTTGGGAAAAATTGATAATTGGAGAAAAATTACAAAGATAAGATAAGATTTTATTTTATTTTATTTTATTTTACTTTATTTTATTTTATTTTATTTTATTTTATTTTAGTTTGTTTTATTTTATTTTATTTTATTAATTTTTCCTAGTATAACCGATTTCTGAAAAAAAATCAATTATTTTATTTGAAAACCGATATTTAATTTAGCTTCAAAATAATCACTTTTTGAGTTATCGGGTTCTCCGACTCAAGATCACATCCCAAATATATCTGAAGATACGGTTGCAACTTGAGCTCTCAAAAAAAAGTAAAAAACCGAAAGCATTTTGTGTTATTAACAAAATTTATTAGTCTCGCCTATCAAACTTTTTCTTGCTCCAGAAGGCGCAAGCAACTACAGTTCCCCCCCACAACTTTAACCATCTACGCCTACGTTTAGGTTTCATAATACAAACAAGCATACATGTTTCTATAAATAACTGATTTCTACCCAAAAAAAGGGAGAAAAATGTCTAGCAAGAATTCGACGAATATTTAGACAGTTGAAGACGGTCTGTGATGCGTTGTTGTAAAAGTGACATTTGAGCAGAACCGGTTAAGTGCGTAAACGCTGATTTACAAACAAGCAAACACACATCACACATGAAAGTAAAGAATAAATAAACACATATCCATTGCATTATTTATGTATATGCACACATGCTCGTTTGAGAAAGGGTTAAAGTTCAAACTACCCTCTCACACACATGTCCGCTGTTAAAACTTTGATTCGTCAATGGGACAGCCACCAATTACAAGATAACCGGTTTTAACGCAAGCAAAATCATTATGTCTACAATAGCTTTGAAGCAATGATATTCGAACATTTTGATTTCTTTGGTTATAAAGTTTAAAGTTCATATGAGGGTTTGTACATTTTTGGTGGGTTTTCTGAAACAAAATATAAATAAAGTTATATGCTATGTATATCTTATTTGTGGCGGCAGGTCATACCAAAAGCGGACAAAATGAATATAAATTAACCCTTCCTGTTTTATTTTGATATGCATGGCGGGTGAGAGCGACTTTATCATCATTTGTGTGTGTGTATGGGGTAATTAGTGCTTGAACTTTAACCCCCCCGAAGCAAAATGGGATAACACGCGCAAAACAATGGTGAAATTATAGAAATTCACACCAAAATGAGCAGCTCACATACATAAATATGTATGCTTATTAGATTTACATATGGACAACAATAGCCCGTTTATGGATAGTTTTTGTAACAAAAAAAAACAACAAAAACAAATGGCGTTTAGAAACTTGAAATTAATACGAAATAAATGCGAGTTAGGGGCGATTTGGTGTGCTTAAAATTATGTAAATATTGTGCTTTTTGTTGTTTTTTTTTTTTTTTTTTGGTGTACCTTTATGTTTGTCACTTGAAAATGCTCGCATATTTTGTCAGTCGCATTTGTTGTTGTGTCCACTACATATTGAATTATTTGATTCGTAAACAGGATTCTTGGCGCATATGTTAATGCATGAGCACGAACAATTGGTTTCCTTTTTTGTTGGGTTACACTTAAAAGGATTAAATATTTTATGCACTTATTCACCCTTTTTTGTGAACTTTTGGCCTAGAGCATAGATTTCAACACACTTTTTTTTTTTTTTTTTTTTTTTTTTTGGAAATTAAACCGCTCATATGGAAGTAGTAACATGATACGGCATTAATTTCTAAGTGATCTGATTAACTTCCATTTGATCTACTTAATTTGCTTAAATAGATTGTGCATGATTTTTTTCTTTTAAGTGACCATTAGTTTTGTAAAGAATTTAGTTTTTAGTGGTCATTTCCTAAAGGGTTTGCTAATATGGATTAACTAGGTTATTCATAACTAAGCTGAGAATTAATGGGAACACCCTTTTTAACTAATCTAATCGATTCTCACATGCAGTCAGAGCACAGCTGTTATGCCTTTAACTTTGATTTAAAGGCCAGGAGTTTTAATTTGTATCCCCAGATGTATTAGAGACAGGGGTCTTAATTGAGTGGCTCAGTGCCATCCGTGCCTAAGCCTCATTTTAGTCATTTCCTAATAATTAGTGACAAAGTTAATAGGTAATTAAAAATTAAACAGCCTTTTTAGGAAGGTTTGAAAAATTTAATTAATTTAATTAATAATTTCGTTCGAAAATTAGGGATGTTCAACTTTGGCACGGATAGTTTGGAGTATTTCTAAGTAGTATAGCATAATAACTCCATATATGAAATTTCGAGGGTTAGGCAAGGATGGCACTGAGCCACTCAATTGAAATCTGTATTTAACTTAAAAATATACCTAAAATATTAGTCATTCATATTCATATTGCATCGCGAGTTAAGCTAAAATGAAAAGTAACAGGGTCCCCTTATGAAAAAAATTCAGTTGGTTGGTGGTATGACGGTATTTTATATATTTTGTCACAAATCATATCATATTTGTTTCAATAATGGAAAAGAGCTAAACTCAATTTTAGCGTCAGCGATGTCCCAAGCACAACCATAGACACAAACCCTAATTTTAAAACTTTAAAATGACATTTTCGTATTTTTAGATATAAAACATATTTTTAGTTGACTATGACAGACATGAAATGATGTTTAATCTAGAATCGTAATTAGTTTGACTATGATTAGAAGAGAACCCGAATACCCCCTACATTGAATTTAAATGGACATTTTGATGTGATTTCATTAATAAAAAGTAATGTCCACTCAATATAAATCTGGGTGGCAATGATTTGGCAAATTACGGAAGGCTTTAAACCCGGCGAGAGCTAGGTAGATGTAACCACTGTTCAAAAAATCTACGTTTATGGCCGGATTATTGCTCTGACAAAGCGTAGACAGTTAAGAAGTGGGACACTTTTTTCGAAGTTTGGCTTTGTTTCTCAAACTGGTTTGTATAGTTACCAACAACATAAAATTAAATTTAAACAAATTCGAATTATTTTCGAGAGAGAGAAAGAGAAGTCATTGAGTTGAATGTTGTTGTAGTTCAGTCATAGAGCTGTTACACTCTTCTATCAAATGATTCTTATAGTTTTAGTCCTCTTCCTTTAATCTCACATCCATATCTACCTAGTCCGTTTCTTGCTTTTGTATGAACAGTAAAAATCGACTTTTGAGCCACGCCCCTTTCTATGCACATATTTGTAGCCCTACTAGAGTGTCTTCAGCTATTAGCAGATTCACATAAATATCCACCAAATACTTAGCTAAAGAGTTTAATTTTTCATTTGCGGTCTTTTGCGCCTACTCAAAAATGCCTGCAAATGAGATCAAGGCGAATATGCTCCGCACTACTTGACGCGCTTATTTTATTTCTGTTTCTGTCATGTGTAGTACTTTTGTTATTTCTTCATTCTACTCCTTGCTTTTAGTCAAAATTTTTGGTGTAAGCTTTTTTTTTTTTTGCAACTTTTTTGTCAGCCCTGAAGCTCCCTAAGGAACCGCACATGAAATTTTTAAAATGTTAATTAGCGCGCACTTTCATACATCAAAAACAAGTGCATAGCAGTTGAGCAACAACAAAAACAAAAACAAAAAAACAACAACAACTGCCGCAGTAGCAATAGCAACAGAATAATTTACATACTCACGCACACATGCTTAAAGGAAAGGGCAAATGAATAAAAAAAAGCAAACAACAACAGAACAAAAACATTTTTGTTCAATCTAAAAGAAAAAGTTTTAAATTAATTATTAGAAAGAACGAAACGAAGCGCATCACAAACACACCACCAGCTTATGGGGTGCGCGGGGGTTAGCGCCTTAGCCTGCTCAAACTTAAAAGTTAAGTAGGAGACGCAGCAGCAACACCCCAGCCATGATTTTGGCGCACACATGAGTTCATACCACTTACACTTGCGTGCAAAAAAAAATAAATAAAACACCCTATAGAACATTTTGCGGTTATGTAGACATATCTCTTAGTTTGGTTTTCATTTCTTCAAGATCATATTGCTTTGAGCAGAGTTCAATATGTGAAATTAAAGATATGTTTGAACTAAAATATGAGTAGTTATTAATTAGTTGCTTAGTCCATATATCTATTTCCTAGCAGGTCATCCAGAAATACATACATATATACCTCATAGCACATCATGTGAACATTTATATTCATACATACAAATATTCATGCATCCCACCTCCCTAGGCAATTTCCGTTGTCAAATTGAAAAATTACGAAAAAGTTTCGTCTTCCTCTTTTTTTGTAGGTTACTCTGCATGCAACTTTTGTTGTGTTTTTTTTTTCTTGAAGCGTTTCTACATTTTATACGCTCATTACATAATTTCCAAAGCGTGTGTACATGTGCGGAATTTTTAGAGAGAAAATAAGAACTGTTAAGCAGCCGAGGGTAGGTAGGTACTTGCTAATGAAAATTAAACTGAAAAATTGTTAGAAATGATAATTTGGTGTGATGAATAAGATATGGAGAAAAACGAAAGTGTTATTAGGCAGAGATTTGCGGTAGTAAAATTTGAAAGGGTGAATGAAAAGCGATTGAAAAAATATTTAATTTAATTAAATTTTATTTTATTTGATTTTATTTTATTTTATTTTATTTTATTTTATTTTATTTTATTTTATTTTATTTTATTTTATTTTATTTTATTTTATTTTATTTTATTTTATTTTATTTTATTTTATTTTATTTTATTTTATTTTATTTTATTTTATTTTAATTTATTTTATTTTATTTTATTTTATTTTATTTTATTTTATTTTATTTTATTTTATTTTATTTTATTTTATTTTATTTTATTTTAATTTATTTTATTTTATTTTATTTTATTTTATTTTATTTTATTTTATTTTATTTTATTTTATTTTATTTTATTTTATTTTATTTTATTTTATTTTATTTTATTTTATTTTATTTTATTTTATTTTATTTTATTTTATTTTATTTTATTTTATTTTATTTTATTTTATTTTATTTTATTTTATTTTATTTTATTTTATTTTATTTTATTTTATTTTATTTTATTTTATTTTATTTTATTTTATTTTATTTTATTTTAGTTTATTTTATTTTATTTTATTTTATTTTATTTTATTTTATTTTATTTTATTTTATTTTATTTTATTTTATTTTATTTTATTTTATTTTATTTTATTTTATTTTATTTTATTTTATTTTATTTTATTTTATTTTATTTTATTTTATTTTATTTTATTTTATTTTATTTTATTTTATTTTAATTTATTTTATTTTATTTTATTTTATTTTATTTTATTTTATTTTATTTTATTTTATTTTATTTTATTTTATTTTATTTTATTTTATTTTATTTTATTTTATTTTATTTTATTTTATTTTATTTTATTTTATTTTATTTTATTTTATTTTATTTTATATTATTTTTATTTTATTTTATTCCCTTTAATTTAATTTAATTTTATTTAATTTTATTTTATTTTATTTTATTTTATTTTATTTTATTTTATTTTATTTTATTTTATTTTATTTTATTTTATTTTATTTTATTTTATTTTATTTTATTTTATTTTATTTTATTTTATTTTATTTTATTTTATTTTATTTTATTTTATTTTATTTTATTTTATTTTATTTTATTTTATTTTATTTTATTTTATTTTATTTTATTTTATTTTATTTTATTTTATTTTATTTTATTTTATTTTATTTTATTTTATTTTATTTTATTTTATTTTATTTTATTTTATTGTATTTTATTTTATTTTATTTGATTTTATTTTATTTTATTTGATTTTGCTTTAGTATTTATTTGTTCTTATATTAAATACATGAGCTGTTGTGCAATTTCATCTAATACTACGCGCCTGTACTTTTAAATTTGGTATTAAAAATATATCACTTTTGTGCTCTTAATTGAATTGATGTATAAATTCATTTATAACATTATGTTATACATACCTGAATTCGACCACATATGTATGTATGTACACACGTATGTATTTATTTATGTAAACTAGTGCACATGAAGCTTTTGCATACAGACTTTTCACATATGACAGCATCGTTAGAATCATTAAAAAACTACCCTTTGCCTAATTTTTAACTCACTCTCACATCAGTTCCTATATTAGATGTACCACACTTTCGAGCACGTACTTACATACATACATAAGGGGTACATAGCCAACAAAGGCCGCATACAGCCCCCTCCTTAGCTACATTAAACTACGTAAAGCTATAACATAGTCTGTCTAATTGCGTTTGACTGTGTATCGTGTCTATATGTTTTCACATGACATACATATATTTAGGTATGAGCTTATGCTTATATACATACAAATGTATGTTAGTAAATATAACGTTCTAAGTTTTTATGTTGTGTACCTATGTCAGTAAATATGTACATATATGTACTTATGCTCACGCACTATATATGTATCTAGATATAATTTCGTAACTATGTATATGTACATATGTATGTATGTATGAGTATTTTACATACGCGCTACACCACATCCTGTGCTCATTAGGTATACACTTCTTGAGACGAGCGCGCCCGCAGCCCACACATTTTAGTCATATTAAATTCCGCTTCCACTACCACTAGCACCTTTCTTTCTTCATATTCTGCAACTTGCTAACAGAAGCTATTGTTGTTGTTGTTGTGCCCGCGACTATACCCACTTTGTCTACGCAAACATACGCTAAATATTTTACAGCGCGACTTCCAAAGCTGGCGCTACAGCCCCCTCCCCCCAAACGCCAAATATTACGCACTTAGTCTTACCGCAGCTTGTTGTTGTTGTCGTTGTTTTAACTGTTGGCTGTAGCGTTATTCCGGAAACACCCTTCTAGTTTCACGCATAATATTTGCGTACCCAAAATTTTCCATTTGTGTGTATGTGTGTGCGTGTGCGTGTATATGAGTGTGTATGCAAATGAGTAGTACCCTGTAAAAAACGTTGGAGTATGGGAGTACTCCAACATTTATCCTCATTCATACAAAAAGGTGGTCCAATTTATAAGCCCATGTCCGGTGATTGGATCACCTAATCCATATCGGAGCACCCTGCTGAATAGTCTATGAAACACCTACGTGAGAGTACTTTGAAAATGATGGCAAAATATTACTCTATAGAGTACTTTGTAGTAAAGCGAGAGAGGGAGTATGTGTTCTTTTTGAGGACCACCTACTCCCTCTCTCGCTTTGCTGTTGAATAGTCCATAGAGTAATCCAATAGGAGTATTTTGGGAGTACTCTCATGTAGGTGGTCTATAGAGTATTCAAAAGCAAAGAAATGGAGTACTCCAAGTCGGATTAGGTGATCCAATTACCGGCCATCGCCATGTAAATTGGACCACCTTTTTTATATGAGCGAGGATAAGTGTTGGAGTACTCCGATACTCCTTAAGGAGTACTCTATGGAGTATGGAACGGAGTATTTCGGTTTTTTGTAGGGTAGTAGTAAGAACGAACTTCACATTTTCAAATCCCAAATTACAAAGTTTGTATAAAAAACAAGCTTTGTAAAGAAGATGTGTGGGTACATGCCCAACAAAAAAATAAGAAAATTTCGTTTGATCATAGGGCTCATGAAATTTGTTAGGACTTTATATAGCTCCATGTGTTATTTGTATCCGAAGAATTTCCTATTTACTGACTTATGATGGGTTAGCTATAGCTAATGTCTGCTGTTAAAAACTAGATTGCCTTGCGTTAGTTATAACCACTTTGTGCGCAATTGTTCCTCATAAATTTTGTTACTAACTAATGGCTTGTGATCGGCTATTTATAACCATTTTAGAAGTTATTTATCACTGAGAGGTTTCTGATAGATTGTGTCCAATTTTTTTAAATTTATTTCTCGTCCATTTTTTTAGCATTCATTACAGCCATTGTACTAAGAAATTTTGGGTCACCATGGTCTACATTTCGATCGATTACACCGAGTTGGTTGAATTATCCAAATAAGTGATATCTTACCGTTTAAGTTTGACATTTAGTGAAAGAACAGTAAAAGCTCCATTGAATTTCATTAAATAGTTTTTGCGTGATGCGCGACCAAACTTATACACAGCCAGACAAAAATGTTTCTTATAATTTATTTATCAGTCTTTATGATTTTTTGCTGGGTATTGTTCTGTCAACGATGGGTACGCATACAAAATAAATAAATATATGTACTAATATGTATTGGTTTGCCTTCCTAACCCCAACTCCTACGCCAGCCGTCTCATATGCGTAGTTTACATAGGAAACAAAACAAACGAAAACACCAACAACAAAATGCAAGTTAAATGATGGAGCACAAAAAAGGAAATAATGAAAATTTGCCATTAGCGCAGCACTCGCTCCTTTGATACAAAAAAACAAAAAAAAAAGCACTTGAACCGCTCCATGCGCGAACCGACAACCGCGACGACGACGACGACGACGAAAACGACGTCTATGATAGCGCACATTGGAGCGCAGAACGATTCGGGACGCTATGCGCTCAGCAAGGACGACTGATTTACATTTTTAATTATATATATATATGTATATATATTTAAACAACAACAAAACCGAAAAATTTTGCTAAAATTTTAAATTGAATGTAATGGCAATGAAGATGGCAACAGCGACGACAACGCAACGTTGACGGTTTTGACGACGGTGACCGTGAATGGTATTGGCAATGGTGTTGCCAACAACTACCGCGATGCCAATAACGCTTACCATTAGTGCAATTTTCTATGGTTGGGCGTCATTTTGGGTTGCAGCCGAATCGTTCCCTTTTGTGATTTTGAACCGCGCGACAGCCACATGCGCGACCTTTTTCTGTTGAAAAAAAAAGTGCTGCGACTCATTTTGTTGCTTTCGCTAAATATTGTGCTAAGAATACCAAAAAGTGCGTGTGTATGTATGTGTGTGTGTGTATATGTTTTTAATGTGTTTTGCATTGTTTTTTGCTTAGGCTAAACCATTTTTCGACGAAATTTGTTAGCCCCAAATGATGAATATCACGGGTAAACGACGCTTGGATACTTCCATACAACCCATCAGACATACATAACTGTAGTATTCCAATATAAATAAATATGTACATCATGTAGCTGATATACATACATATAAATTAGGATGATCCAAAACAAAAATTTAAAATTATTTCACGTTTTATCGGTTTGCTATGTCTGTTCCTTACACTCTGAAAAAAAATGCTGGGTCACCCTGTAGTGCACTTCTATAACCTAGAACCTACCGAAGGCGAAGTCCCACGATTAAGTCAAATGCATGAAGTCTCTGAAATTTTGTAAGTCATGTAAATAACGTAGTTTAGTTTGTTGAAATCAAATGAATGAAGTCTCTGAAGATATTGAAGTCAAAGGAATGAAGTCTCTAAATTTACCGTAGTCAAATGAAACCAGTCTCTGAAGATATTGAAGTCAAGTTAATTAAGTTCCTGAATTTCAAATGAATTAATCTTCTGAATTTATGGAAGTGAAATGAATGAAGTCTCTAAATTTATTGAAGTCAAATGAATGGAGTCTCTGAATTTATTGAAGTCAAATGAATGAAGTCTCTGAATTTATTGAAGTCAAATGAATGGGGTCTCTGAAGTGATTGAAGTCAAATAACGAAAGTCTCTGGAGACATTAAAGCCAAATAACGAAAGTCTCTGAAGATATTGAAGTCAAATAACGAAAGTCTCTGAAGATGTCGAAGTAAAGTGATTTAAGTTTCTGAATTTCACATGAATTAATCCTCCGAATTTATTGAAGACAAATAAATGAAGTCTCTGAAGATATCGAAGTCAAATTATTTAAGTTTCTGAATTTCACATGAATTAATCCTCTGAATTTATTGAAGACAAATAAATGAAGTCTCTAAACTCAAATGAATTAAGTTCCTGAATTTTAAATGAATGAAGCACCTGAAGTTATGGAAATCAAATGATTGAAGTCTAAATTGATTTAAGTCAAATATTTTGAACTAAGTCTGGAATACTGGAGTCCAATGATAGAAGTCAATTGAATTAAGGCTTAGGTTATTGAAGTCTAAATTGATTGCAGTCAATTGAATGAAGTCTCTGATATAATTTATCACCACAAAAGCATTATTTAGAACTATCACAACAATTAAAAAAAATCGTTACTACCCTTATGTGTATATTTGTATATAGTTGTGTATACGACGAGTAATAATGCGTTGGAGGGGTACCTGTCTCTGGCAGTATTTCACAATATTTTTTTCTAAAGCATTTGCTCTTGACCGCCACTACAATTATAAAAGCGACCCAAAAAGTTTTTCATTTCGTCCCTTTTTCGCGCTCATTCTCAAACAATCGCTTGGCAGTGCTGTTTTTGTCGCTTTTGTCTCCACACTCACAGTCTCGACAACCAGAGTCTGGGGTTTTCATTTCATTCGCAAATTTTTCTAACTTACACAAAAATCCTTTTTCCAGCAATAAAAACTAAATAATAAAATTCCTCATCTAAACGCGCCCGCACCGTCTCACCTGCACCTCACTTGCTACCGCACTCACCCACTGTCCCAGTCGTTAGCAGCTGCTGTGCCACCATAGAACAACAATGCTGCTGTGCTTGTTTATAATTTTTTCAGATATTTTCTCCCTTTTTTGAACTTTTGTTTGAAGTGAAGATAGTGAAAAGCAGAGCAACAGCCACCTCACCAACAGCCACCCCACCAAAAAAAAAAATGCTCCGACTGGAAACATTGCATTAGACAGGTTAGGAGGCGCAGCGCGTCTTTATCCCTGCTGTGGTATGTATGTATGTGTGTGTGTGTGTGTGTGACGCTTCTTCGTCGGTTATATTAATAGCGCAATTCGGTGGCAAGTGCTTAGCGTAGCGTTGAAGCAGAAACTGTGGCGGCTGAGACTACTTCATTTCGGGCGCTCCCTCCCGCTTACAACTTTATGCGCTATTTTAGCTATTACTTCGTTCTCAGCATGAACATATGTATGTATGTGTGTATGTGTGTTTTGCTCAAATATAAAACTTTATTTCACTAAAATAGCGTCCCGATCTTCTACACGAAACCCCAAACAAACAATGGTAAGGCTCTACGCTAAGCTTTTGCTTCGACGCGTCTTGTGCGCTGCAGCGGCACATAAAGTAAATTTATTAGAAAACATTTTTTCATCTCCTTTTTGCATGTTTATTCGCAATCGTTGTTGTAATTGTTTTATTGTTTGCCGTTGACTGTCGGACGGAATGGTGTTCAAATTGCCATTCTATTGTGCCACATTGAAATTGTAGTTGCAACATCTTTGGTCTCAGCATAGAGAGAATTTATTGCTGAAACAACTAACTAAATCCCAGATGGCGCACAGACTACATTGACTTGAGTTATAATTCGCTCGATTTGTAACATTTCCATTTTATTTATTTATTTATTCTGTTTTGTGTGCATTTTCATGCTTCGTGTTTTGTGGATTTCGTAGTGGCAAAATTTTAAATGAATGCGATAAAGTTGAGAAATATGATTCCGATTTAGAATGATGAGGCAAAGTAAATTTATCACCAAGAACTCGTCGAAGTCGAAGCGAGGCCATGAGAACTAATTGGGGTAAGTTGTGGGAGGAGGCCTGCGAGCTTTTGATTTACTGGGTCTGCCCGAAAAAATTTTTTTTACCCGTTTCGCTTCATTCCAAATTGAATTTCTAACCAAAGTCTATATTTAAATTCAAATAAATTAGCAAGAACAAAATCCTTTGCATTATTTTAAATAAAAAAATTTAATTGATTTTTTGAAATGAATAAATTTAATAAAGTCATAAAATGTATTGAAATGATATGTATTGATTTAGACAAAGTCTCTAATTAAAATTGTTTGATTATGATTATTAATATAATTGATTGAAGTCAAATAAATGAAGTCTGAATTAATTGAATTCAAATAAAATAAATTATATGAATTAAGTTAGAAATTTACTGAGGTCAAAAGATTGAAGTCAGTGAATATGCTGAACTAAATGAATTAAGTCTGAATTTTTGGAAATCAAAATAAATTAACTAAACTGAATTAAGCTTAAATCCTAGCAAAATCAAACGAAAAAAGTCTTGAAATTTGTTGACGTCGAATGAAAAAAATATCTGAATTTATATATTTGTATTTAAAATAAATTAATAGCTTCGCTGAATTTATAGAAGTAAAATGAATGAAGTCTCTGAATTTATTTAAAGTTAATTGAATTAAGACCTGCGAATGATAGTTAGAAGTCGAATTATTAAAATCTGTTAAGTCAAATCAATGCAATAAATTGAATGAAGTCAGAATCTATCGAAGTAAAATAATGAAATCCAATTAATGAAAATAGAATTTACTGAAGTCAAATGATTACGGTATTTATTGAAATTCAATTAATGAATTCTCTAAATTTATGAAAGTCGAATGACTAATGGCTTTGATTTTAAATTGAAATAGTTGAAGTAAAAAAGAACAAAGTTCATTGAATTAAGTCTGGAATTATTGAAGTCGCCAAATGTTTGAAGTCAAATGAATTTAGTTAATTGAATTAAGTCTAGAATTATTCTGGAAAATTTCTTTAAGTCTCTGAATTAAAAACAGATTTCAAAATATCCTTTGACAATTATTTTTGGGAATTATACTTACGGAATTTAAATGAATCCTTATTTCAAACACCCCAAACCGAAAATCCACATTTCTGATGTACATAGGTAGTTAATCTATTGACCGTAAGAAAGTGGAAGATTGCTTTGACTAGAATTTTCTTTTGTTTATTCGTATGGGACAAGACGTTCAAATTAAATCAACAAATCCAATTAATTTTTTTAGTTTAGTGCGATCAAGCAAGAAATTAATTTGGAAATTTCTTAGATTTATCGTAATCAAAAGCTGAGATATACATGAAAATTTTTGTCAAAGAGCCAATACCGACTAGCAACGAATCAGTGAGGATGCCCACAACGGGAGCGAAGAACAGTTTCCATCAAAAGATTTTTTGTTGCAAAAGATTTCTTAAGCTTTGTGACCATATGTCTCTAAAATCTGTATTTTAAGTTTTTGTTTTTATTTCGAAAAAAAGTAAAAGTCGGCTTGGCTTACCTAATGTCCCGTTCTGAGCTGTAGCCCGAAAACTGCTAGGAATTAAAGAAGAAATTTCGAAAAAAGTTTATAGACAACGCAGCTTTGTTTGGTACCAAGAAGAACCAATTTGATTATTTGATCTTAATCCCCAATACCATTTGACTCATGATAAATTCTTACAGCCTATTTCTATGTGAGTATGTACATATGTAATTCCACATGTAAGTACATACATATGTTGCAAGTAATAACCCTTGTAAATAATTAATTTCTTGGAATTAAGCTTTCGAAGTCTATGAAACAGTTCAGCCATATCAATATCCTTGCATTGTTTTGCACTGTGGCATTGATGGTTATTTCATAGTCATAGTGAAATTACACACACACACACAAACATACTCATGCACACACACACATATGCATGCACTCTCATAAACCCAGCCATTTGAAGCATTGACAAGTAGCCAGTCGGCACGTCGATAGTCACAGTCTAATCAACCCTTGCCAGACCAATAAACCAACGAAAAGTTTTTACACTGCTTTGCTTTACAAAAACAAAAAAAAACTGCAGTGAGTAAAATATAAAATACAACAATGCCAATAATAAAAGCGAGAATAAAATTTCTAAAATTAGAACAGAGCAATATAGAGCGAGCTCCTGCAACGGTTAGTAACACAGCAGCAGCAAATGCATGTGAAAAGGAAGTAAGTATGAGCGTAAAGAAATAATAATAATAATAATAACAATAAAGAATGTAATACTATCATGCAACCTTATGATTTTACAAGCACAACGAAACCAAAGCTGTTTCAGGCGAACAGATGCTGAGCGGAAGTTCAAAAAAAAAAAAATTTGTAACAAAAAATGTTGAAAAAAACCCAAAAAGGCAGCAGCAAGCATAAATGAGCCTAACACACAACAACAAAAAAAGCAGCAACAACAACAAATTTGTGTAAAAGAACGTAATAAAAAGTAGAAAATTAAACTTAAAAAAAACCAGAGTAGTGGATGAGGCAACAAAGAATAAAAGATTTGCCAGCGTAGTAGGAGGGCAGCGGTTGCAGCACTACTTCTGCTGCTGCTGCTGCTGCGGCTGTGGCTACTACATCATTATTTTGCTAGGCTGCACTGTGGTGCGTTCACATTGAAGTTGCGTTTAAAAGTAAATCGGGGAAAAGGTATAATAAATCAGTAATTTATTTCAGACCGAATGCATGGAATCAAAATAGTTAAGTTGGAATTAACTGAAGTCAAAAGAAGAAATTATCTGAATGTATTCAAGTCATTTATGAGGTCAACAGCATCAGTTATGCAATCATTGAGATAAACTGAGTGAAGTCAAATGAATGCATTCAGTTGAGTTAATCCTTAAACTATTGCAAACAAATGAATGATTTGAATTGGTTTTGAAATTATTGTGGTATTATTTATTAGTTATTGAAATCAAATGTATGAAGTCAATAGACTTTATTTTGTAATTATTTAAATCAAATGAGTGTAGTCGAGTGAATGCATTCAATTGAATTCCTCCTGAAATTATTTAAATAAAATGAATGATATCAATTGATTCAGATCAAAAATTATTAAAATCAAATAAATGAAGTCAATGGAATCATGTATTTATGCAATTATTCAAGTCAAATGAGTGAAATCAAATGCATGCATTCAGTTGAATTAATCCTGTGATTATTGAAATCAAATGAATGAAGTCATATGAATTGGTTCTCAAATTATTGAGGTATTATTAATTGTTGAAATCAAATGTATGAAGTCAACAGAATTAATTTTGTAATTGGTTAAGTCAAATGGGTATAATTCAGTTGTTGAATTAGTTTACGGTTTAATTAGTCTTGAAATTATTGAAATCAAATTAACGAAGCTAGTTGAATTAATTTTGACATTATTGTAGTTGAATTCATCCTGAAATTATTTAAACAAAATGAATGATATCAATTGATTCAGATCAAAAATTATTAAAATCAAATAAATGATGTCAATGGAATCATGTATTTATGCAATTATTCAAATCAAATGAGTGAAGTCAAACGAATGCATTCAGTTGAATTAATCCTGTGATTATTGAAATCAAATGAATGAAGTGAACGGGATTAACTAGGCAATTATTGAAGTAAAATGATTACGGCCTGAATTAGGTTAAGTCAATTGAGTGAAGTGGACAACACTGGGGTCTCATAGATTCATTGACTGTTGGTTGCCGATTTCAAATCCACTTAACACACTAATAAACTAATTCCCAAAACATAAAGATATTGGACTGAATTTTATGTAGAAGGACGTTTGCTTAGTTTGCTGAGAATGCTTTTCAGTTCGTTTTTTTTTTCTTCAGCGCTAATCGACTTGTGACACTGTGCGCTGTTACATCCCTCTCAGCCTTCATAGGTATAAACTTAGTGGCAGCGGCAGCGGCATCTTCATCAGCAGGCAACTTTTTATAATAAAAGATGCTGGAAACTACTTGAGCTCAGCAAGTATTAGGCAAAGAATGGAATATAAAAACGTGAACGGTTGGCAGATGGCAGACACAGAAACGTCGTCGTCGTCGTAGGGCGAAGGCAATAAACATTCCACTAAAAAAAAAAAAAACGGATTCTATACCCTATTATGCCGTTATTCTAACGGTATCTATGTATATGTATGTACGTGCTCAAGTGTAAAGCTATACATGTATGCATTTCAAGTTCGTTTGTATGTCGATGAGCCGCACGAACCATCATTAAGGGTAGTTTCGGCTTTAGAAAAGAAAAAAAACAACAAAAACAAAATAAAATAATAATATAAAGTCGTAAAAGGAATCGATGTAAAATTTTAAGTATCACAAGCAATGGCAGCAGGCAGCATAGTGTAGAGTGGGGGGGCGATACAGTGAAAGTTAGATACCAATGGCAAACTACCACTAGCTTAGCTCAATAGTGTGCAACACTAACACAGCTGCAAGCGTAATGCGCTTAAAAACTACGATTTCGCTTTTACAACAACAACAAAAAAGTAAGAAAGTAGCAAAGCAACTAAACGCTTTGGTGGCAATATAAAATGTAAACGTCGTCAATGCAAGTGCATTCAGCGTTACTACTTCCGGTGTATCGAGCATGGCAATGATAGTTTATATGAGAGAGTGCATGACACGAACACGCCGACACACACACACACACACACACACGCACGCTGCATAGCTGGAACCGAAGTTGTATCGGAAATTATTAAATGAAAAGTATATTTTGTTTAATTCAAATGGCAATGTTCCACCACCCCACCACACACTTCATATATGTATGTATGTATGTATGTATGTAACTATTCTCCTACCGCAACGCAGCTTAGCTCAACACTACTACACAAGAACTAATGTGCTTTAGTGCGCCTTCAATGTTAGTGATTGCAAACTCAGCCGAATATTCACTTCGCTAAATCACTACTTGCGCGCCAAACATTAACCCACGACCACCCTACTAAGCGCACCTCCACATCTACTCGCCCACACCAACTCACTCCCATTTCAGTCATTAAGTTTCTTGATGTAATAAAAAATTTTGTATAGATACTAAATTTTCTAGTTCTTTTTATTTCCTTTCTGGCATTAGTGTATATTTTTTTTTTATTTATTTATTCTTTTTTAGACATTTTTTTTTTCGTTTTTTTTTTTTTTGAAAAGAAGATTTATGTACAATTCGTTAGGGGTGAGTTACGACTTCTATTCAGTATTCAATGGGCTGCTGTTGGAAGGTAAGCGCTTGTATGAAAATTGAAAGGTTGGCAAAGTTTAGAATTCTAAGACATTTTAGAGACCGAAGCTGTACTGTAAACTGTGGTGGAGCGTAGTGGTAGCGTTTGACTTGAAACGTAAACGAATGGGGTGTGGGGTGTGGGGGGGAAAACGGATTTTCAACTATAAAAGAAAATTTTTTATTAAAAAGCATTAAAAACGAAAAAGGCAGTAATATCGAGTTATGTATTACCTATACAAACAAACATTTGGTAGTTGCTAACAATATTTGCAAGATTGCTTGAAGTGGCTGGCACAGTGGCACAGAATTATAACATTGAAAGAAATTTTGTAGATATACGAAAATGTACTGGTGAACAAATTATTTTCAAGACTATAAGAAATACAAATGAGGATTAGGTGGCAACCATATAATTATAATAATAATTGCATTAAAATACCATTAAAACTATATTTTTTTTGATAAAAGGATTAACATTTTTCACTTAATTAAAAGAAAGAAAACATTCAGATAGATGGCAGAACTTTAAAATATTCCTACTGGTGGCACTTAATTAAGATAGCTAAGATTGTAGCAGATGAACAGGGAATGTGGCAACGCTAGATGGGATATTTTTGTTATTTAGCCGAGAATGTTTGTGAGCAATTTTTAAGCTTCTTTTACACGAAATGTTTGATGTCTTTAGAATTAGATAAAAAGCTTCAAGGCTTGCTGAATTATGAAAACTAGTATCGTTTTTTTAAAAAACTCTAAATTTTCTTGCTCTAAAACATTTTTTATTTCTTTTTGTTTTTTTTTGAATTTACACATTATAAACATTCAGGATTGGGCAACATTCGATTTCAAGTTGAGAACTTATGTAAGCACTTCTCAAATATCCGAAGTTGTTTTTCAACATCAACTTGAGAATCATATCATCGAACACAAATTTTTTTTCACCACCCGGCGAATAAACCTCCTTCCCCTCGTCCTATATTTATTTTTTTTATTTAATTTAATTTAATTTAATTTAATTTAATTTAATTTAATTTAATTTAATTTAATTTAATTTAATTTAATTTTATTTAATTTAATTTAATTTAATTTAATTTAATTTAATTTAATTTAATTTAATTTTATTTTATTTTATTTTATTTTATTTTATTTTATTTTATTTTATTTTATTTTATTTTATTTTATTTGATTTTTTTTTTTTTTTTTTTAGTTTATTTTATTTTATTTTAGTTTAGTTTATTTTATTTTATTTTACATATTTTTGTAATTTCTAAGATCAGTTGTTTGATTGGTCAAATATTATTATTTTTGATTTTAAGCTAAAATTTAAAAGCAACAAATGTATGTATACAGGCTATGTACTATTTCGAAAACAGCCACGATTTCTCGTCAGGTTAACTCGTATCGTTTTGCTATTCCAGATGGTCTTACGGCGAATCGAACCCGCTTACTTCTGATTGGAAGAGCAGCCACCTAACCACTAGGCTATGCTGCATGTAGTTCGAAAGCTGCTTAATAAATTTTTGCTCTATTTGTTGTATTTGTTAAGCTGTTGACATTAATGTTTTCAGAACTTAGAATCGTTCTTCTCACAAATGATAACATAAAGCTTAGATAGGCAAATATTTGCTGCACTAACAAATTTCTTGTGGTGAGAAGTTCGTTAAGTATTACTCTCTGTTGAGTTTATTTATCAAATTTAGATAAATTTGTATGCACGCTTAGTTGAGTTTGGAGAAAACCTATTTAATATACAAAATCTTGCTAATTTTTTGAAAAAAATAGTAATAATAATAATTGCAAAAAAGTTTCATTTTGACCCCGACGTGATTTGAACACGCAACCTTCTGATCTGGAGTCAGACGCGCTACCGTTGCGCCACGGAGTCTTACACCAGTCAACCAGCACGAGGCATACTCGTACAAGCAATGCCAATTCAAAACAAAATCAAATTATTTTCAAGTCCAATCTTAGATCATAAATCAATTACACCATATACATACATACCAACAACTATATTAAAAAATAGTGATAAAATGTCGAAAAAGTCCCATTGTACGTCTACAAGTTTTGGTGCTTTGCACGTTCGCCCGCACCCCCCGCCCCCATTTATTCGTAACGATTTCCTCTTGAATGGATTTTAGAATTTCATCTTTGTGCTTTTCAACGTTTATGCGGTGGACTCAGTTTGTTTAGGTAAAAGTTTTCTTTTATTTATACAAAAAGCCAAAAACGAAAACAACAACAGCAACAAAATTACCAATATTGTATGCTAAAGGCAACAAAACTAACAACAAAACATGCGCACTATGGCCTTTAAGCTCCGCAAAAACTCAAAAACCTCCCAAAACGCGTTACAAAGATATTTCATTTTGATCCCCGCCGCACTCCCTCCACCCCTTCCACCTTCTTAGCTACTTCGTCTCTTCATCTGCACTTTAGCTCTTCTTAGCCAACTAACTACAATTTCTTCTGCTACAACAATGGCAAATGGCTAAATCCAAGGTAGAATTGTTGTTGGTAGCGCGCGCGCGGTGTACAGACGGCGCTTATTTTTAGATTTATTTCGGTGATTATTTCTAAGTTTTGCGAAGGTAATAGTCGCTGTTACGCGATTCACTGCCTAACTGTTGGGCTACCCGCATGCCATGGTGGGCCAACAGTTGGTGCTCACAACATTGGTTTCGTTTGGTTGTTGTTGTTGTTTTGTTATTGTTGTAGTTATTGCCTTCTTACTATTCTATTCAAACCAAAACTTATAGCGTATAAAATAGCAATAACAACAACAACACTTAATAGACGGTCTTACGTATGTATGTATGTATGTTCACATCAAATGCCTGGCTCTGGTTGTACGCCATCTTCAACTGCTCAGCCTCAGAGCTTTAAGCAGCCATTACCATTTTACACTAATACTAACAATTTTCATTTGCTACCATTACAATTGTTTTGTTGTTGTTGTTGTTGTTATTATTGGTATGCTGTTGTATAGAACGTTTATCCACGGGTATTTCTCATTACACTTTTGTTATTCGCTTGTGAAGTTTTCAGTTTCTTTATTCATTTTCTGCTACTTTGTAGTTTGTCCTTACTTTGGGTCTGCTATTTGTGGGTACTTCGGCCTCATAATCCCAAACATTTTGAAACCACCCCTTCGTATACGCCTTCATCATACTACATCAAGAGGTTTTATGTACAACCAAAAAGTTTAGCTTTTGTGTAGTGAAGAATTTTTGAATGGTGAATGTTAAGCGAATTTCAAAAGAAAACTAAACCCACTAAACTTTTTTAAAGTCGTCGGAAGGGAGGGGGGGTGTAATGCGCGCAACAGCGTTAGCTAAGCTTAGATACACTTCAAGTTGGGTGATTATGTTGGTATACACACACACACACACACACATACATGCATATGCATATAAAACTATAGCTAAACACTCCACCATTTTCCCGAAATCTAGTTCTCTGCTCTGCTCATTCTACCGCTTTGCCCATAAATCGTGCACAAAGTCAGCGTCCAGTAGCGCTCCAAACCAAATTCCATTCAAGCGGCAACATTTTGCTCGTTACTTTACCATAGTTTAGCGTAAAAAAGTTGTAATAGAATGTTGTAAGTTTAAATATAAATTGCGGCAAATGGCGTCGATGAGCACGAAATCCATTGCCTTAACCAGCAACAAATATTAGCTCAAGATGTGCACCATGCGGCGTAGTCTTTTGCTTTCGTTTTTCAGCATTCCTTTTAATTTGCTTAGGTTCTTTTGTTCATTTTCTACTTACCATAGCTGTGTTATGGTGTTTAGGTTCTAAGCGGTTGGTGGCATGTTTTGGGGGGGTAGCGCCTGAGAGCGCACTACATTTATGATAGCCATTTGTGGGAAAATGGTTGCGAAACTACGCCACACCATTTCAAACAGTTTGTAGCATCATTTATTTTCGGAGTTTCTATTGTATTGAATTGTATATGGTTGAAGATTAGGGTGTGGCTTATTTTCTTGAAGGCAAATTTTTTCCGTAGATCGGATTTCCGCTAAGCCGTAGAATTGTTATTGAGGCACTCTGTACAATGTAAAGAGATGCTATTCCAGCCTGAGTGGTAGTTTCTAGCCCTTTTAGTTCACTGTGGTGAGTACTCAAATTTCAACATATTTAATTCTACCAATACACATCGACAAGTAGAAGTCCCTTTCGTTCAATCAGAAGTAGTCAGTGGCATTTGAGTGTTACTCTCTCTCTCATTCATCGTATTTTCAGTGTATCACAGTTTTAGTCACTTGTAGTTTAACTCTCGCTTTATAGGACAAACACTTACAGTTAGGTTCACCCTAACCTCAAAATTTTCATTCTTCGGGTTCGTTGGAGGGAGGGTCGTAATTTTATTGTTGTGTAACTTTCAATGTTTTGTAATTGTCTCTTCGCTTCAATAGCCAACCGTTAATACTTCTTCACTTTTATTACGCTTTTGGTATGTAATTTAAATAAATGTATGCATGTATGTATGTGTAAGTTCAATTTATTTTCAACTATTTTTAAAGCAAGTGAGGAGTGAGCCAATTTATTGAACTTCAAAACTTATTCAAACAATGAAAATATAAATTGAGACTTACACTTAACGTAATTTTAAGGTGGACGGTATTATAACTTGAATTATATTATAGAGAAGCTCAAGTTTTGTTTGAAAAAGTTTCAAAATTCAGATGGTATCTGTGTTTTCCATAATCATCAATTCCGTATTCCATATTTCAATTTACAATATTAATTTTTAACTTAAGATCAACTGGGGAAACTCTAGTAATTTTTGATATGAAAATATTCTTAATTCTCTGCTTGAAAAATTATTTTATTCCAACGTGAATTACCTCATCATTTTCCAACTGAAATAAAACTTCACCAATTATAAAAATACACTGCTCAATTTATTATAATATTATAAATACCTCCCTTCGCCACACAAATAATATATATCGCACCCTAAATCAAAAACAGTCACAACTCAAAATTTTTTTAAGTCGCTTTCTTGGCATAGATTGCCTAATAAAAAGTAGTGCAGCCAGTACATACCATATTTTTCTTTTTGACTATTATCGTTACTCTTTAAAGAGCACAGTGATGTCAAGTTTTTAAAAATCAAATCACTTTTTTGCGATCCAGAAGCAATTAACTGAAAGTTACTCAGATTTTGAGTTGTGACTCTTTTTGATTTAGTGTGCGATATGTTTAAAATATATGCATATATATCTTTCCTTTTTGTAATATCGTGGCTAAAATTATGACATTCGTTTCGTTTCATGTAAAAAAAATCGAGTGTTGCCATGTGTGTAAATTACAGGTGCTCTTTCGCAATGAATTACAACGGCTTTCAAACTGTAATCAAAAACAAGTAACGTTTGGAAATCACACTGAAAACGTATAACCTTTTTGTGCAGTTGGGATATTTAAAATATGATTTTCAATGGAGAACCTTACATAGTTATTGAAACTGTCTGGCAGAAAATACCCAACACCTTGTTGAAAAATAATTACCAAAAATCAACAAAATTTTTAAAAATTTTATGATTTGTACTTTGTGAGACTGTGAGGCTATAAAGCTACTTACTAAGAAATAATTATCAAACGCTCACCTCTTCCCAAATAAAGACTTTTCTTATTATACTTAATTTTCTATATTTTTTCAGTGCAACCCAAAAGACATTGGATGACAGGTAAAACTAGTGGTAAATATGGGAAATTGCGGCTCATAAATTAATTTAGTTTAATTTTATTTTATTTAAAATCTCTAACAACGATTTTATACAGATATGTTCATATACATATGTAGATGTTTGATTAAATTTTTGAGCCAGATTATTTTGAAGTTTTTTAAAGCTCGTACTTTCATGGAACTTCTTGGCGTTGTAGTTGAAGTCCTTAGTCGCTTACAAATAAATCAATGGAAAAAGAGCAATAACCTAAACCGGTACTTAATTGAAGAAGCCCCTAGTATTTTCACAACCAGAGTTGCCAAAAAAAATGCTGATATATAGAATCAATTAAGACATTTATCTTACAATAATTCTCGATATAATTTTTATAAAAGCAATTACTTCCGAACTAGGGTAGTTTGTATCAGGTCTGTGAAGTTAAAACATAAAAAAAAAATATTGGAATAATTTTGATAAATAATATACATAAGTCTTTTGTGACTTTGGAAAATATTTAGCCTTTAACTAAGCAAGGTACTTTCTTCAATCGTCGTAATCCAAACTGAACTTTCTCTTACGTTAAATAGTTTTCTGCTTATTTATTTTTTTTTTCATTTCCCACCGCAATAAAAACTTTGCTTGATAATTTTCTACTTGATTGACCCCGACGTGATTTGAACACGCAACCTTCTGATCTGGAGTCAGACGCGCTACCGTTGCGCCACGGAGCCTTGTGATAGAAAATCATCAAACGTAATCTGATGAACAATTTAAAAATTAAGAAGACTGAATATTTTAGTGGAACAAAAAATAAATAAAGTTTGTCAGCAACGCTTTATGTTGTTGTTATATTTTCTTGATTTTTGTTTTAGATAATAAATAAGTAAGCTGTTGGGATTCTTAAATGTTTGTAGATTAGTGCGATAGGGCAGGGACGTCACGGGCGCGTGCTTGACAACGGGCAAACATGTTCGCGCAAAAATGATTCAAATGCCCGAACAACAACAATTGCAACTGAAAGTGCAAGCGAACAAACAAAATTTATCAATAAAAATGATTTATTTTTCGTCTTGTTTTTATTTCTTTGTTATGTGTTATAATTAGTGCGGTTATAAGTGCTGAACAAAAAGAAACACTTCGGGATAGTAAATAGTTGTAGCACAGCATAGCAATAATAACATTTCAACAGTCTCTCAAATATGTACATAGATATATATTACGAACAGTGGCCGACATAAATTTATATACAGCCGTTTTCTTCCATTTTCACAAAATACGCCCCAAATAAAAAATAACTTTTCCTTTTTTATATTATAAGCTTTTATTTAGTTTCAGTTGACGTTATAAGCTTTTATTTAGTTTCAGTTGACGGATGTCTGTAATGGAATCTTGCAAGTTAAATTTGATACACTTCCCGGTGTCCGATTGAGCTGAAAGTCTGCACCGATGTATAACCCCGATGACAATGCAATATTATGAAAAAAAAAATCCGATAGGTGGCGCGTAGGTCGCTATATTTTCAAAAATCGCATTTATGGTCCGATTTGGTTGAAATTCGGAACATGTATTACTACCATGAAAAGAAATATTTCCCTAAAAAAAAATTCCGCTAGGTGGAGCTGAGATCGCGGATATAAATACTAAAAACCGGAACTATGGACCGATTTGGCTGATATTTTACGTGTGTGGTACTTAATTAGTTTCCATATGTTTAAAAAAAAATTGGACCTGCTGGGTGGCGCGGGAGTCGCTTATAAGCTTTTATTTAGTTTTAGTTGACGGCTGTCTGTAATGGAATCTTGCAAGTTAAATTTGATACACTTCCCGGTGTCCGATTGAGCTGAAAGTCTGCACCGATGTATAACCCCGATGACAATGCAATATTATGAAAAAAAATCCGATAGGTGGCGCGTAGGTCGCTATATTTTCAAAAATCGCATTTATGGTGCGATTTGGCTGAAATTCGGAACATGTGTTACTGCCATGAAAATAAATATTTCCCTTAAAAAAATTCCGCTAGGTGGAGCTCAGGGCCGTGCGCAGGAATTGGCCTTGGGGGGGGTTTTAATTTAGATTTGAATTCGCATACATTTTCCACTAAGATAAACATATTTGCTGAAACAGATACCTAGACCCATACATCATAAATTTAAATGTTCTTTAACTTTTCTGAAACTGCATACTCTGATACCTAAAACTATACCCAAGAAAATTTTTTTGATGGTACACATTTTTCTGTATTTGATAGAGAATTGGTGATGTGATGGCATATCCCAGCTAACTGAAAGTGCAAAATAAAATTAAAGAAAAAAAACTTTTTTAAAAATAAGCTTTTATTATTGTTTAATAAAATTAACTAAAAAGTAAAAAATAAATTCACTGTAAAGAAGTATAACACTTTATAAGTTCATTGTAACCTTTAACGATAGTTAGGCTTCTTCGTCTGCGATAAAATAATTCCATATTGTACATGATTATATATTTTTAACATTAAAACTTTACACTTAAATTATTAAGTCTTCCAGTCTACATCAAAGTCCCAATTTTATTATTAATAAAAGCGTGTTACATTGTGATAACAAGAAATGTCTTAAACGTCCTTAATTATACCATCAAATAGACAAGAAGGTCCTAAATGTTTCTAATTATACCAAATAAAATTTAACACGCTTTTATTAATAATAAAATTGGGACTTTGATGTAGACTGGAAGACTTAATAATTTAAGTGTAAAGTTTTAATGTTAAAAATATATAATCATGTACAATATCGAATTATTTTATTTTATTTATTTTTTACTTTTTAGTTAATTTTATTAAACAATAATAAAAGCTTATTTTTAAAAAAGTTTTTTTCTTTAATTTTATTTGTTTTGAAATTGGAAGCAAAAGTCTCGAAAATTATATATTAAAATTTTTAATATTTTTCACAAACTTTTTAGAAGTTTTCGGAGTATGCAGTTTTGAAGCTTACTAACATTTAGTATAATAATTTTCCAATCTTTTTCGTAAAAATTTGGGGAAAAAATGGAATAAAATTTTTGGTACATTTTTTTTTAGTTTTCACGAATTCCGAATAAAATTTACGATTCTTGTATTAGACCTTAATACATACATACCTTTATATAGGCTTCGTTAAGACAACTTTATTCAGATCGTATTTGAGAAAATCTCAAGAAATAACTGGGTCTGGAAATATTTGTTTATGGTAGGATATTCAAAATTGATAGGGAGCTAAAATAGTAAAGGAAGCAGTAAATTTGTTTACAGAGAGTGCTATGGGTACCAAGTGAAGGGATTTTAAGGAGTCGTCTCAAGTCCGTGCGTGAATACGTTTTCGAAATATCGATAATAAATAATATATGGGCATGGGGTGACCCTAACAAGTAGGGATATTCCTTGGATATGGAATAAGAAAAAGGCGTTATGCAAGAAATGGAGGGGGGGCATTGGATAGGAAGGGATAGATAAGCTAGGAAGCCGTGAATTTTTTCCGATGCATAGCGTATTTTTGGGCAGAAGAACGTTTGCGCGTCTTCTAAAATATTTACATATAAGGGACTAGTTTTATTTATTGAAATACATATTATTAGCATTAGTTTTGATCCGATACAACACAAAACATACGTAGAAAACTAGAAAAAATTTACTAAATTTTTACTAACCCTGTATCATATTAAAAAACGTTGATTTTATGGAAGAAATAAAAATAAATCAAGCTAGATAGCTGACATTTTATGATTGCTATAGATTTTAAATATGAACGGTATATCAGTAACTGGTTTTCAGCAGTATATTCACCGAAAATTCCCCTAATTCTCTGAAATATTGGAAAAACACTATAAGTCTTATCTACCGCCAATTCTCACGTTAATTCAAACTAAAATGGTTTATTACGTTTCGTCAAGTTGTTTGTCTAGACCGCCATAGATATAACGTTATAAAAAGAATAAGCAGAGCTAACTATATTAACAACAAAAATAACGATTGCACATTAAAACCGCCATGCAACAAGTTTAGTTGATATTTTATCTTCGAGTTCTTCCACAAAATCCATTAACTATATTAATATTTTTTTTGTTGATTTTTTTTTCTTTTATTCCGAACAATGTACTTTTGCGCTCATTTCTTTGCCGCCTTAAGCTGAATTTTAAAATTATTATCGACAACTAATACAAAAGCAGTTTTCGATGTTCTCAAGTAATATTTTGGTTCGCAGGAGTTGTTAGGCAAGCACTAGATAAGCTGAGATATACCAAATGTTCAATACATACGCACGCATGTTGTATGTGGTTTGGTGGAGAGCAAGCCCCTGCGGCGTTATTCTCATTCGTAAGCTCCACGCGCCACTATGCCTTATCAAACTGTATGACGCCACCACCCAAGCAACCGCCCAGCTTTATCTAACTCCAGCCACTATTTTTGAGTTCACATTTCACAAATTGCCAATATGTTTTTATTATGTGACTACATCAATGTTTATCTTACTTATGCATGCATAGGTATGTACGCAAAGAAAATGGCTAGCATATCGCAAGGAAATTACATACATATAGTCCATGTCGTAGCTATCAATACTAGATTTACATATATGAGGTGATCTCTCCAAGAGAGAGAAAGAGAGAGTGGGAGAGACATTTGTAATAAATTTTTTTTTATTTTATGTTATTTTTTATTTTATTTTATTTTATTTTATTTTATTCTATTTTATTCTATTTGGTTCTATTTTATTTTATTTTATTCTATTTTATTTTATTTTATTTTATTTTTTTTATTTTATGTTATTTTATTTTATTTTATTTTATTTTATTTTATTTTATTTTATTTTATTTTATTTTATTTTATGTTATTTTATTTTATTTTATTTTATTTTATTTTATTTTATTTTATTTTATTTTATTTTATTTTATTTTATTTTATTTTATTTTATTTTATTTTATTTTATTTTATTTTATTTTATTTTATTTTATTTTATTTTATTTTATTTTATTTTATTTTATTTTATTTTATTTTATTTTATTTTATTTTATTTTATTTTATTTTATTTTATTTTATTTTATTTTATTTTATTTTATTTTATTTTATTTTATTTTATTTTATTTTATTTTATTTTATTTTATTTTATGTTATTTTATTTTAGTTTAATTTTTAATTTCTCAAATAATGCTTATTCAATTCCATCGAATAGAAAATCTTTCCTTAGTTTAGTTTTGGCAGCAGCATCCTCTTCGCTCACTTCATCCTCACAACCTCAACTCACAGCACGCATGCATTAATACATACATACATATATAGGCACTTATATAAATTGTATTGTATAATATTTACAAGCACTTCATCTGTGCATTTGAATACTCCCGCTAAGCATCCACTTACAACAACAACCAATACTATTGCTTTCACATACATACATATGTATGTACATATATGCAAATATAAAAAAATTGATAACAAAAGCAGAAAAAAAAATGACGACGTTGTAAAGAATGAAAGCAAAAGAATTGAAAATAATGAAACTAAGATAAATTGTGAGGTGTAGTGCGGCTCGGTAAGAAATCAACCCTCGACACGTTCACTTTTTTCCATTTGTTCTACGGTTACATTTAACACGACTGGGAGTTCTCTAGACTATTTGGTTTGAGTTCATCTATTCACTCAAAACTCTCTAAACAATTTTTGAATTCATATCGTAGTGAGTGTTGTTGTTGCTGCTGTTATTTCTGGCTAGCTGATGCCGTTAAGGCTGCTCCAAGGCAGGGATCGGGAACTATTTTCAAATATGTGATTTATAAAATTGCCAGCCGATATATCCAGAATAATTTCTAGAATAGATTATGGCGTTCAGAACACAGCTTATCTAGCAGTTATGCGAGGAATAAAAAACCTAAATATTAATAGTTGCTTAGAAACTTATAGAGTATTTTATGAAGAAATATACGAAAGTATGTATTACGAGCTTCAGAGCAGAAGATATGTAGGTCCAACTCTTTTCATAATTATAGCCTCTTTATCGCTGTAATGTGAAAAACAATTGACGCACCCTGATGCTACAACAACAGTCTCTGTAACAGTAGCAATAACATAAAAAACAACAGGTCATGTCTGCTGCTTCCTTACGGTAAAAGACAAGAGATTGTTCTAATAAAAATTACGCTGTGAAAAAAAGTTCCGCTTGTTTGTAAGTGAAACAAATGTAGTGAAGCATTAAACGTCTAAGAAAAGTAGAAAGCAATGACAGTAAAAGCTTTAAAATTTTTTGCTCAAATTATTTTTCAAATTTTAAATAAATGAAAAAAAAATAGTTAACAGCAGCGTAGGGGCGTAATAAGTTTTTAAAAATTTATTTTGCTTAATTTATATACAAAAAAACATCCATCTTCGTGTTGAAATTAATTTTCTTCAGGGTTTCGCTCTTTGGTTTTCCTTAACAAAATAAATAAATACATATCAGCATCTGTCGACATTTTCTCCGTGTACTGAGACGCATGTGACAATAACGCCAACAATTGTGCCAAAACCATTACAAAAACAAATACCAGCATAAAAAATAATATACGATTTTTTTTCTTTTGATATGAACACGTAGTTAAAAAATATTGAGAGTCACAAGGAAGAAGTTCAAAGGCACAACAAAGAGAAGAGTGGAGCAAATTCAGAACACTATACAATAACAGACACAGCTCTTTTGCTAGTAAAGTACGCCCAGTAAACATTAAACTTTGTACTGAAATACAAAATGTTTTTCAAAAATAATTTACAAAAAAAAAAATTGTTTAAAAAATTCTACAACACATATAACTTGATTTTTTTTATTGACTTATAATTACTTTTGATGACAATAACAAATAAAAATAAATCGAAAATACCAAAAGTAAATCAAGAAATTAAGGAAGCAAGAATAAACGAAAGAATGAAACAATTGGTTTTTCAATGCTTTAAGAACTTTTTTTATTTAGGTTTTAATTTATTTTTTTTTCAACGCAAACGACAAAACAATCAAGAATGGGAAACAAATATATAATAAAAATAAAAAAAAATTAAAACAAACAAAATTAATCCAAAGAATCATTATTTTTATTGATTTCAATTACTTTTAGTTTTTTTATAATTTTTTTTTTTTTTAATGTTAATATCGGATGTTGAAAGCAATTGAAATAATCATGATTGGTTAAAAGAGCCATCCAATCGATTGATTACTCAATTCTAATAGAAATTTTGATAAAACGTCTTTGCATCTTCTCCAAAATTAAAGCATATTTTTCTGTTGTTTGCTGGGCATGCAAACTAACGCACACACACTCTCACACAACACCACACACACCTAAACGAGCCGCACTTATAAGTTGTTAAGGCAAACGAAAGCCAAAGTACAAGTAAAAGGCAGCAAAGCACAACAAATTCAAATGATGCTAGCGCAGAGGGCGCGACATGTGCGGGTAGCAAGCAAGAATGTACGATACGGCGTCCTAGGACGAAGACGATGGCAAAATTTTGCGCGCTCATAAACCACCCTTGAAAATTGTGCTCCGCTTCTCGCACAAAACAGCAGCAACAACAACAACAACAGCAGGAGGAATGGCAATCACAACAAGGCCGAGCAACGAAACAAGAGCAAACGCCACAGCAGCTAAAATTCCAAAAAAAAAACTACAAAAAAGTGTGTAGTGAAAAGAGGTGCAAGTAAAAAAGGAGCTGACTGCTAACAAACCACCCACCAAAAATTTTAAGTTCGTGAAAAAAAAAAAAATTTAGCTCACCTCATTGCAACTTGTATTTGGCGCTTTGCCTGCGCTGTCAGCGTCATTACTACTGATGAGAAGCAACTACCTTAGAGAATATTTGCTAGCAATAAAAGTAGTAATCAGCCAACGCCGATTTCACTACCCTCCCTTGGTCTTGCCTCTTTGGATGCTTAGGACTCTTAGCACACTGCGTTACGCCTGACGCAAGCACTCAGTGCGCGCTGTGCCGAGTTAGAAAGAGATGAGAATTAGAAGAGCTGCCGTTGTCGTCGCCGTTAACGTCGTACACGTCAGAAAAAAATGCGCGTGGCAGCGCGTTGAAAGAAATTATATTTTATTTTATGGGTTTTTTACATTTTTTTTTTACAGAACAACAACAAAAACTTTAAAGGGAAAAAATTTTGTGTTTTTGCTACGTTTTGCAGAAATAACGGCAAATAATTATTGTAAGAGAAAAGTGAAGGTTGCAGGCAGTATGATGATGATGCTCTTGCCGACATTAGCAGGTTGAGATATTTTAAATTTTGTTGGCAAAGCGCTATTTGAGAGGGAAAGCGAAATAGATGGTTGGTTGTTGGTGTTAGTAGTTGTGTTGCTTTGCTGAAATTATGGGGAGACATTAATTTTTTAGAATTACGCGTGCATATGCGACAATCATAAACACACACACACATACAAGCGCATGCATACATACGCAGGATAACAGCGCTTTGAGTGAGTTTATTCATTTTTTTGTTCTTCTTTCATTTCTATGGAAAGCATAGAAGGTGCGTACGCGCGATTACTTGCATATCGCTAGGTATATCAAATCGTATACATACATATGTACATAGAAACATACATAAGCAAGTGCTCAGAGTAGTGGGTTGCAAGCGCGGCTTAATGACGCGCGTTTAGGCAAGCGGTAGAGTCTCACTAAAGCTCCACCACTAGCAGAGCGCGTAGTACGCGGAGGGGGGGCCTGGTGCTGTTGACTGTGTTTGCCTGGTTGGGGTAGCATGTGGCAGATGAAAGTTGGATTGCTTGGATGGGGTTGCTGTGGCATGTTTGTTGGTATTTATTTTTTACGAGCATTATATGTTGTGTAAAATAGCACGTTTGTGCCGCATAGTCATTGCCGTTTTGCCAATTCGCACACTAGTCAACATTTGGAAACAGCCGAACATTACTTACAACGCGACTCCCAACCCCACCCTCCACAAGTCTGTTAGAGTCGACATTCAAATAACGTTCCGATTTTTGTTGTTGTTGTTGTCTTTTTTGTTAACTTTCATTTTTTAGTGTCTGCCTGCCCTTTTCGGAGCGCGTCAACCATATTCATTATTTTTTTTGTGTATTTGTTTTGCTAATGCTTATGGCGGTAGATGAGGTAGATTTGTTTTTGTATAAGTATGTATGTAGGTGTGTTTAGATTTATTTTATGCATGAGTATATGCGTTTTTAGCGCTTCGCAGATTATTTTCTTTTTGATGTAGTATTTAAAAGAATTAATGGCATGTGCTAGAAATTTATAGTGGAAGCCAAATGATTAGTGTTTAGTCATGGCTTAATGTTAGGTTTATAGCGATATATACATATGTATGTATGTAAATATACGTATATGTATGTATGTCAGCTATAAAGCGTAGAATAAATAAAAATAATTGAAACACCGTCGGAAAATCCGATAAAACTTAGGAACTACTACAAGATCCCTCCCTTCCCATGTTTCCTCAAGCCGTTATCTGTTAAATAAAGCAGACAAATTTTGAACTTTTCTTACTAACGTAACAGTATCTAAAATATAATTTTTTGGAATTTTCGTCTATATGTCTGCATGTTTGTACGCGCATCAATCAAAAACTGCTCCACGCAATTCAATGCAGCTTCCACCGATAAACTCACTGATGTTTAAACTATAGTTTAGAATCTTCTTTAATGGAAGGTATTACGCAGAATACAGTGGCGGCAATAAAAGTGGTATAAAATTTACAAAAACGAAATATATGTATAAGTATAGCTTAGTTGTAAGGAACCGATATCTGCACTATATATGTATTATATAAAAATTCATAAGCGCAGTCTATTTTTTTGATTATCTTAGTAATTAATTCAATCCTGAGAGTGGGTATCCTATTATTACCTTAATTTCTGTTGCCATTTAATTTCATATTATTATCGTATTTCTATTTCTGTTCTTATTCTTACACCTTTTTCTATTCCCATCCTCTTCCTCTTTCATTAGACCTCTGTTAAATAATCTATTAATGGAACATATTCAAAAGAGTAAACAAATTTTCCAAAAACTAACTTTTGAGTTTCGAAAACATTACGTAAATAGTTTATAATGATTAAGTCATAAATCAATCGAACATGTTGATTAATCTAAATTTGATTACTTTACTAATAAATATAATCATGATAATTTAATCAAAATAAATATTTTAGTAATTAATCAGAGTTAGATGAATTATAATCCAATTAAAAACTGTGTTATTATAATCTCATCAATCATTTAGAAAAAATCAAGTGCTTTTAGGTATTTTATTCATTTGCCGAAAAAATCAATAACGTTAATATTTTTTGTCGAAAAAGCGCTAACTCAGGATATGATTCGTGATTAAATGAACACTCTTTTTGATTAATCGATATAATGATTAATTCGAAACTAATCTGGATGATTAATCAGTAACAAAAGAGAAAAATAGAAACACTCTCATAAGGTTCTACCTGAGCCACTGTTCTGGGAGCACCATTTGTCCATAATTTTGAGCACTCCGCTATTGGTTGGCTCTGAGTAGAACTTGTGTTAGGTGTAGTAGAGGTGATTTCATGCATGTTCATATCCACCTTATAGTATGTCCTGGGCACACATACATATGTACATTGGTAAAGAGTTATGATTTCTCACTACGCCCCGTACTAAATTAGTGTTGTGGGGTTAGCGAAAAAGCACGTTCCCCATTTTTTAATATAAAAATACACACATACATAAACTTACATATGTACACATATATATATTTTAATTTTTTTATACATTGCACACTGCTATACACATAATAGGCTTCGTCTGTATAATTGTATGACTTTCATTATTTTAATATTATATTAGTACAAACCAATACATATTCAGAGGTGGATATACCTATGCACGTGTCTACCAGCTACGTAAATACCCTGCAGGAAATTCACTAGGCGAAGTCGACTTATTTGTTTGGGAGGGTCTTTTTATGATAAAACGAAATAAAACGAAAAAACTACACATTTTTTTTACATACATACGTAACTTATGAGAATTGAAAATTTTAATATTTTCCAATTTTTTGTTTCTAAAAGTTTACTTTTGAAGTTCAAAAATAACCTTTGGCACATTCAAAAGAAGAACTTAAAAAATTATTTTCCATAAAAAAAAATATTTTTTCTCCATAAAAAAAAAAATATTTTTTTAAATTTCTAAAGCGAAAAACTAAAGTGTGACGTTAAGTTTTGGAAATATTTTAAAACAAGAAATAACCTTTGGCACATTCAAAAGAAGAACTTAAAAAATTATTTTCCATAAAAAAAATATTTTTTTCTCCATAAAAAAAAAAATATTTTTTTAAATTTCTAAAGCGAAAAAAGTTTTGGAAATTTTTTAAAACAAAAAATTCAGCTCGCTTAAAAATAGTGAACTCCTATGCGATTTGGAGTCAGCTCAACTCTCTACAGGGTAGGTATAAACCAGTACAAATGCCAGTTTGTATGTAAGTCCATGCGTGCAGGAAAACACGCTTATTCCCAATTCATTACTAAAGGAATTTTTTTTTTTTGGTGTCTAATTTATACCTACACATACACACAAACATATAAACACTGGAATTTATTTTTTTGGCAAAGTTAAAAGCGACTATTGAAAAGGGCGCAGAGTCGTTTTTTATTTTGATTTGCGCTTATTTTTTGGCTGGAAACATATACAAATTGACTGTTTTTTCTTAATATAGACTATTTCATTTAATTAGTTTTTTTTTTTTTACTAAAATGTACATACCTAAATATATTGTAAAACTAAATGAATTTGAATGAGGCAACAAAATTGATGTGTCATATTTAGATGACTATTTCAAAGCAAGAAAAAACATATTTTATTTTAAATATTTTATGATGAAACTAACCAAATTAAATTACGTTAATTGCTTCTGATTTAGTGTATAGAACAAAAAAAAAGGGATTGCATATACTATGTATTTGTAAATCTATGTAAGTATGTAGGATAATTAACATTACAATTATTAGTATCCAACCACTTAGAAACACTATATATGTATGTATGTATGTACTCGTATATTTGTTTCTATAAAAATTTGTCATCGCACAACTAGATTCGCAAGTGGCTGTTGGGAGATCAAAATGAAGTGGGCGTGGATCATACTTAAAAAAGGCTTTTTGAACTCTCTCGCAGCCATAATACGGTCTCCAAAAAATATTATCTCATATTCTATTTTCGAGCCTATAACTGAGGTAAAGGAAAGTTTCATTTAAAAATTTTTAAAAAACTGTTTTATACCAACCATTTGTTGCTTTTGACGGCCTATACATTTTTCAAGTCTCATGACTATGAATGAGCTCAAAGCCAATAATAATATTTTTTATAATGAACATTTTTATTCTTTTAGTTTTTTTCAGATTCTTAAGATTTTGAATATATATTGCAACTTCGTGCAGAGAGGATGTTTTTGAGTCTCATTCTTACATAGTTTGCTCTTCAACCGGATAAAAAATTACGAGCCTATAGGTACAGTAGCTCTCGGTACAAATGATCAAATTAGCTTTGTTGAAATTCAATTGTTAATTTCATATAAAAATTGACTGGTGACTGGCAGATACCCCATTTCAAAATATTTTTAAAAAACGCGCCATCTCACAATTAGTTTGAAGTACTCCCATTCTCAAAATGACCTTCAAAAACGCTCTATCTGAACGAAAATTTCATACATTTTCGGCTGAGATAGGGAGTTTTTGAATCGAATTTTAAAATAAGGCGTTATTGAAAAAAATTCTGAGATAGGGTGTTTTTTAAAAATATTTTGAAAAATTGTGATCTTTCACTTAGCAGTCGAAATATAGTTAGCTCTTTTATAGAAATAATTTGAATCAGTTGAAAAAAGCTTATGAAAAATATTCAAAAATTCCTTAATACCCAAAAAACAAGTCGGTATCAAAGCAACAAGTTTTTAGAATCTTTGTATGTATGTTTGTTTGTTCCAACGCGCATCACTCAAAAACGGCTAAATACAATTTTAGTTAACTGACACCATTTTATTATTAGATGTCTAACATACAATTTAAGATATCACCTATATTGATAAGTCGACCCTTTCCGAAGGTAAGGACCAAGGTGACCAAAATTTGTTAGGAAAATATGGATATCAAATGAAAGGTGCTAATAAGTGCTGGAAAAATGTATGTGAATAAGTTGTATAACTCGACTGGTTTTCAAGATACATAAATTGATTAAAAATCGATTACAGTATTTTTTAAGTTCCGAGGCAAAGCGAACTTCTGCGCATTTGCTAGTAATAAGATAAAGAAGTAGTTAAGCTTTTGCAAAACAATTTTCTAACAGTGCATATGACTTAAATATATGTATGTGTATATAATTCAACTATATATGTTTGCATGTACACATACATACACACGTCAAATTACGCCATTTTGAACGCTAAGTATATGTTGAAATATTTCTAAAGTTTCTCTAAAACAAATTTGGCGCTTATACATATGTATATATGTACATATGTATGTAAATACATATATATCAATGAGTACATATATCCAACTCATTACAAAAGAAGTCTGCTGCTATTGTTAGGCGATATGTGATCCCCATTTTGTCACCACTAAATGACTTTTTCTAATGCTCATGAGCCCACACTAACACCAACGCACATTTTCGGCTGCGGTTCCACTTTGTACCAAAAAAGGAAAATTAAAATTAAAAACTTCTCAGTAAAATAATATTAAAACGCGAGCAGACAACAGGCAACTAACAATGTCAGTTGTGTTAGCAGTGAGGTGGATAAAATGAACACACACACAAAAAAATGGCATCCATGAAATGAGTAAAGCTTTACAACCCGCTAGTACACGTACATACATACATACATACATATGTCTGAGAATGTGTGTGTGAATAGCTGGGCATGCAGCATTTGAATATGCTAGTCTTCTAACGCTACAACAAAAACAAAAATAACAACAAAACAACGCACACATGCCTGTGAAATAGTTGATTGTTGTTGTGGGTGTTGGTGATGGCTGTGCACAAAATGGGGAAAAGCTTGAGCAGCTAGTGGTAGGAGTTAAATTTGTATAGAAAATTAGTTAAAAAATTACGAGTAAGAACATTGGCTCAAATGTTGATGCAGCTTCGTGTACACACACACACACACACACACACACTCAACGCTGTGGGGTTCACATATGATTCTTTGTATGTTCGTCGCTAGAATGCCAAACAAATGCTAACGCACGTTTTACAATTACAAAAACACAACAACAACAAACACAAACACACAACAACAACACAGCACAATAAGATAAAAATAAAGTTTTGCGCAGCGGCAGACGAGGTGCGGCATTAGTGGGCGGTGTTAGAAAATGTTTGCAATTTTAATTTGTTGGCGTTCGTATGCGTTGAGTTAAAGGCACACTGGAGCACGCACAGACAGACAGACATAAATACTAATATGCAAATACATACACACAGGTGTGCGTATGTGTGTTTGTGTTGTATTCACATGTAGGTGATTTAGATGTTGCTGGCAAGCACAACTTTGTATTTAGTTAAAAGTTTGTGACTCAAGTTGAGTGCGTTCGCTTATAGCTTTTTGTGTTGTTTTATGTTTTAGCATTTTTGTTTTTGTGTCATAAAGCACCCCATTAAGTAGCAATGGCATAGACGACGACGACGACTACGACGACGACGATAGCAAAAGGGAGAAAGGAAAGTTGCTTCATAACACATCATACGTGCATCCCCAACCAATCATTGCTAGTATACGAGCATCATACAACGTCAGCGGGTAACAAGTTCCACAATTGCGGCACATATTACTTACATGACAAACACACACAGCAAGCATACAACGTGTGTCAATGTCAATGAAAGGCAGTTGGCAATTACATACATACAGACAGAATTAGAATTTTTTAAAAACTATTCACAGGAAACAGCTGCGGTGCTTCATGTTACTTACTACAAAATGAGAAATACAAGAATTAGTCAAAAGTATTAGTTGGTGGGGTAATAGTAGGTTGTAGATGTATTAGAGTGTGCCTGTTTTTATCAGTGAGCTGTTGACAGAAGCTCAAGTTTGACCTATTACCTGTTTAATTTCTGGGTGTGTAAAACAATTTTGTATTTATTTTATTTATTAATTTAATCATCATAGCTCCTAAACGGCTTGAGATGTGCAGCTTAATCACAAAGTCGATTGCCGCACTCATGCGCACCTTTCATTTGATACCCATATTGTAATAACATAATTTGGGTCACCCTGGTCCATATATTTGTCGATAACTCCTGAACCGATAGAGCTATCTTGATAAAAAGACATCTTAAACTTTAAGTTGGATGCATTGTAATACAATAGTGCAAAACTAACTCAATTATGTGCAGAAGTTTTTGAGTGATGCGCGAACAAACTTTCGGACAGACAAACAAAAATTCTAAAAACCAATGCCTTGCATTCTGTTGGCCAAATAATGATACCTGCTATCAATTTCTTTAAGATCAGCAATGTATACTTTATTTTATGAAGAGTTGCTTAGAATGAACACCTTAACTTACATATATTTAAGGGGCACCCTAATGTATAGCAATTTTAGGCTAAAAGTATAACTGATAAAAACAACTGCTACGATGATATATTAAGTTGATGCTGAATATTTTTTTACATATGTATGTATGTATATATGTATATGTAAAGGAGCCGTCCCTGCCTGCAGTATTACGTAAACCCGAATTGCTTACAAAGAAGTGGAAAAGGTTATATATCAGCTGCGTTAACGGTACCCAGTTAAATAATGGTTATAAGCGTTTGTGCCAAGCCGAGCTGTCATTGCCAGGACTACTATCAGGATATTTCGGCGGTAAACACACGCACACACACACACACACACACACACAAATATCTAATTGAGTGCGCGCACGCATGAATGAGTACGGAATTTATATTTGTATTTAGACTTGGAAATATTCAAATCGCAATACAGTCGTGCGTTATTCATTTGCGAGTTGCTATCTACATAAATTGCAAAAAAAAAAAAAACAACAACAGCAACAACACACAAGCTATTAGAACTACGATGTATGCTTTGATTATATTCTTAGTCATATTAAACAGGAATGTATTGATAAAAGATATAAAAAAAATATTTCACATAAACCTTTTTTTTTTGTAAGCACTAAGCGACTTATGTATGAATAAAATAACAAAATGAAACTTGGTTTCAAAATTTTAAATACAAACATCAAGGAAAAAATACACTTCGAAAATTAAATCGAATCAAAAAATTTAGAAATTATCTGTGGCCTTTGTTTTATCGGCATTTCGCCGCTAGTTAAAATTTCTGCTGCTCGCTTAAAATCTTGTTTAACTAAAAACAACGAAAAAAATAAGCAAGCAGCAAAAATTATAAGCGTTCATAATTTTAGTCGATAACCCACAAGCGTAGTTCACATTTGGTTTTCAAAAGAAATTTTATATTAAACAAAAAATAATTAAATTTTGTTATTTTATTCATTAGTCGCTAAGTGCTGGCGAAAAAAAAAAACGAGTAGAGTATGCAAATATACTTATAAACTTAGAACTTTTCATACAAAATAATGTCGAAAAGAAACTTTGAACATACTAATTTGTAAGAAACGAAAAAAATTACAAAAAAAAAACGACAACAACAAAATTCCAACTTATGACAATTCAACAAAATGCTTCAACTCTCATCTAATTAGTACAATTTGATTCCCTTCACTGAGTGCTCATTTCGACGTTGACAAACCGTCAAGTTGCTGTGCAAACAAAAAATACAATAACAACAACATAAATGAAGAACAACAACAACAGTAACGCAATAATAAGACGCTACAGACACATACATACATAGATACGCAAGTGCAACGAAACGCAAATGAGTACGTGACGAGTTGCTCAAGCAATGCGCCATCACAGCCACAATGCACCGCACATCACAGCCATCTTGATGATAAGACAGAGCAATAGAAAGAGCATAAATTAATTTCACTTTTCCTCACAGAAGTAGGCACCCACGTATGTATGCATGTGCACGAACACCGATAAAGCCATGTGTGAACGCCTAAAAGCGCACTTTGGCTACACATACGCCGCACACACCCACACACACGCACAATCACAGTTACCTATGGGGTGCCTCCTGCGTTTTATTTCTGTTTTAATTTCTTTCTTTGCTTGCTCAAGCGGTTTTTCAGGCTACAACAACATAACATCGTTTGCTAAGTTTTGCAGAGATCAAATGCATTCCCACTACTGCAGCGCTGCCTTTGTTGCTTTGCACATGTGTGTGTATGTGTGTGTGTGTGTTGGTGTTTAACTCCACGCATATTTCCTGTCTCGCTGTGCATATTTTTTTGGCACAATTGAATGTGTAGAATGCACACAACAACAAATTGCTGCTACACAAAAAGAAAAACCACAACAAGAAGCGCTCATTTTCCGGCCGGCGCAACTTTGGCTTTGGTCCATTTCTCACGTTACATTTTCTTTTCACGAGTTTTCTTTTTTTGTGTTTTCTTTTTTTTTTTTTTTGCATGAGAAATGTATAAGAAAATTGCGCTCTTTGGTTGACTAAGAGCGTATTTAAGGCGCGTGAGTGCTAAAGAGAAATGCGTCTCAAAGTCACAACAGCACAGCACAGCACAGAAGAAAAGAAAAAATTTTATTTGTGAAAATTAACCCAGATAAACCCGAATTACTTTTTGTCGATTTTTTTGAATGTATTGTGTATTATTGCTTAAGTGCCCTTCAAATAACCTGAAAATTATAATTGCTAAGGTTTCACCCCCTCCCCCTGGTCACAGCACCCCATCCTTCTGGAAGGCCTTTGGGAGAATACCACAATAGTTGTGTTAACAAATTTTTTCAAAGCAATAGAAATAAATTCAACATTTTTTTTGCCTTATTTATAGATTCAAAGAAAAATATAAATTAATTCAATAGCTAAATTGGTATTACAATTTTATGTTTATATTGGTAGTTTGCATACATACATATGTATGTATAATATAAAGTTATTTGTTGCTTTATCCATGACTTTATGGAAAAAGTAAGGAAGTACATAGACTTATTATCATAAAAATGCTTAAAAGTTTTATTTCCTTTCATAATTTATAAAGCAATCAACATGTAATGTCGCATTGTATTTTATGCATTTCGTCGTTGCTTTTTTGGGGCAATTACTACAAACCAATTATTGCTTTTTGCCTGTTGGCAGCAATGCTAAGTTGCTATACATACATAATGATCTTTGCGATCATACCGGCTATCAATCAAAGCTGACTGGCTAGCACGTCCTCTCTGTGTAACTATTCTTTTGTTGGACTCCAAAATAGAGCAGGCTAATCTTCGCCGAAAATTTAAATAGTCCACATTATCCTCAGGACGGTTGTATAGAGTTGAATGCCATGTAAATTGTTGATGGTAGGATTGTTTTCCTCCCCAGAATCCTCATCAGTGACATCATCATTAAAATTGATTGGGGGTAAAACTACCACATCAAATCCATTATCAGGAATATCGCTGTTGTTGTTGTTGTTGTTTTAGCACCAAAATCACTGCACGGAGGTTTTGGGGAGTGTTGTCGAAATGCCAGTCCGGTACTCCCTTGCGGTACTGCCCGTCTGTCGGGTAGCGATTTGGTATGACCAGTGTAACCTTCTAGGTCATGTCATCCCTCGTTCCGAAAGGAAAGAGAAGATGGGTAATGAGAGGTGAGAGGCATCACATCCGTGGATCAACCATCGAGTTGCACATCATTACCTTTGTGCATATTATTCGCCTCTTACGACCGGTATGCCTACCGCGGGCATATTCTAAACCCCTAACCCGCAGGGGTTACAGGAATATCGTCGTCATCGGCAGTTTCGATGATGTCTAACAACTCATTTAGGGTAATCTTCCTTCTACAAAAAATTTTAATAAAATTAGTTGTATTAGCCCATAATCCTTCTGGGAGGATGTGCGTGTTTCCCACGCCAGTACAGGCAAATTTTTCACAAAAAACGTCTACAAAACAAGCAAATAATTAAATTGAATAATTTTTTGTAGTAAAATAATAGCCTGACATCTACAATTCGTTATGTAAAAGAATAAAACTTACCTATAAAAAACGAGGTCTATCAAGACAGCCATCTTAAATAAAAGCACAATTCACTTGGAGAATTCTCACTGACTAATCGTAAATTTACAAAAAAATACGCGAAGAGATAAAATTTGATTTTAGCTAAACTAAAAAAAAGCATAGCCTGTTTTGTTAGCTGTTACAATAAGTGAAAATTTTGAATTTAGCGAACGGCATTTAAAATCCTTCAGGAAGGCGTTCGGGTGTATCTGGGTTAAGTTTGAGGCGAAAACGAAAGGAAACGTAGACAAATCCTTAGAGCACAGGCGAAGAACTCACGCCATTGTGCTGATTGTTATTGTAGCTCATACATACCTACGAGCAACAGCTACATATATGTGGGGAGTCAGTTTTTGTGCGCTGAGTCCAAGAGCTGTGCGCTCACGCAGTTTTGTTTCTTCAGTGATTTGCTTTTCTTTTGTTTTTATCTTCGGTTTTTTTTTTTTTTTGCGAGCAAAAAAAACGTCTGACTGCTATTTGACTGTGTGACTCCACTGGTGGGTGCTTTTCTTGATGATTATGGCGTCGATAATAATGATTGCAATGGTTTTAATGGCGTTCAAAATGTTAGACGCTCTTTGCGCCGCCTCTACTCTTCGCCTTTGCTTGCTTTCTTTCGCTGGACGTTGTTTGCGAAAGTTGCCCAAAAAACTTTGTTATGGTTAAGGAAGGCCGGCTGTTTTGCCGTCTGTTGCGCTTCATCATTTTCTTATGTTCTCTACTTTCTACTTACTACTCACGTTTTTTGTAGCTTTTCTTAGCACATTTTGCTTTGGGTTACATTTTCGCAAAGTATTTTTCAACTTGAGCTGTTGCTGTTGTCGTTTCTTATGTTTTCCGATTTTTCCTTTGCGTTTGCTTTGTGCCTTTTGAGTTGCGTTTGGGTGGCATGGTCCAATTGCTGCCACCCAAGAAAACAACAATTGTGGGTGCTTTTAGTAGGAAGAATAATTTTGTTGTTATGCTGCTTGATGCTGCCGTTAATATGTCTGTGGTGTGATAATAAATAAATGATGGCCACAACGATTTGCCAAGGCGATCGTCTAAATCTTGGACATTTAGTTTGTGTTTGGACGTGGCCGGCTATTGCACGTTGGTTTGCTCTTAGCCGTTGTTTGAACGGCATGTGTAAGCGCGTGTGGGTCATTATAGCGACGCTATTTTCGATAGTTTGAGTGTGAAGTGATGGTCAATCAAATGAAATAAAAATAATTTATAAAATAAAAATATGAATTTTTTATTGTTTGGTGAAGCGTGTTTGGGTTTGAAGCTTAGCGCCCATATGTTTTGCGAATATGTATCAAAAAGCGATAATCATAGAAATAATATTAATTGCTTTATTTCATTACCATTTCATTTTCCACATTGAACCAATGCGCGTCTCAACTTAGTGTGAGTGTTTAATAAAAGCTCAGCAAAAAGTGCTTAAAACCAAAAATGAAAAATTTTCTGAAAGAAAAAAAAAGTTGAAGAAAAACGCAAAACAAAAAAAAATTAGTTAAATTACTAACGTAGAAAAATTATCCTTTATACGGTTGGTTATTTTTAATCGCACACGCTTTTTCGCCGCGCTTACTCACTCACTCAGTCACTACTCAACCACTAACTCACTCACTTACTCAACCCCCAAGCCGTACACACACACACACACACAACCGCATTCCAACTCATTGCCTAGCTAGCAGCCGTACAGCTGTTCGTCGTCGCAAAACAACCCTACCCACCCCAATTCATTGCTGAAAGTTTGCAACAAAAAACCATAAAAAAAGCAACAAACAGCAACGTTTCCCCTTTACAACGCAATGCCAGTTTTTCGCCACAATTCGCTCTATTGCGCGCAGGGGAGTAGAAACAACGTTGGCTCGTAGCAAGCACGAGTGGGGTTGTTTGCCTATTCGTATTTTTATTCACATTTTCCACTCGTTTTTTAAGCTTTTTGTACCTTTTTATTTTTTATTTGTTTGATTTCGCTGCATTTTCACAACGTTTTTCGCCTTTTTCGTCGCATGTGTTTTGTTGTTGCTAATATACGTGATACGCTATACGCTCATATTGGTAGTCGTTTTTTATGTGGATTATATTTTTATATTATTAAATACATTTTTTTTTTTGTTTTTTTTATTTTATTTTCTTTTTTGTATCCTTTTTGTTTGCTGTAACGAGTGAGCGAGTTAGTGAGTGAGTGAGTGAGTGAATGAGTGCGGCGCACGGCAAGGCTGGGGTATGGCTGGCGCATATGAGTAGTGTAGCGGCAAATAGCAGGTGTGCGGAGACACGTGTGGTGGGGTAAGTTGTACAGTGAAAGTAGGAGAAAGGATGCAGCGCGTCGCTGTTTGTTGAGTGAATGTATGAATAATGTTTGTGGGAGAGACGAAGACGAACGTGCGGTGTGTGTGCGTAGCGGGTAGTGTGCAAGGGTTTAAAGGTGGTTGGTTAGAGACTGGCTGTTGGAATTGTGTGTGTGTGTGTGTGAGTGTGTTGGAGTGGCAAAGTGCAGAGCAGTGGAGTTGGTTGCTTGTTGTTTTTTTTTTTGGTGTTGTTGTGCGACGGTGGCGGATGCTGCTGTAATGTTAGTTATTATTTTAATGGTTATGCTACATACATATCTATGTATCTATGCTGCGCTGCGCGTTTTGAGGAGCATAGCGCACAGCTGTATAACTGTTGTTTAGGGTAACACTATTTGGGTTAGAAAAAAGGCAGCGCCACAACGCGTACAACCGTCAACGCGCTTAGTTGTTAAACGTATTACCGTCGCAAAAGCTCATTTTATTTATTAAAACGTTAGTTTGGCGTTGAGTGTTTAATAATTAATATACAAAGATACTCTAATTCCGCTTTCTTTTGGATTTTATTTGCTATGTTTGTATCAAAACTTAAGTGAGAAGTTGCAACGCAGCCACAAAAAAGCAATAAACAACAACAAATACAAGTGCAACAACAACACAAGTAGACAAGTTAAAATCTACATTTATTTTGCAATAATCATAAGCAACAACAACAACAACAACATTAACACCAAAAGTAACAGCAACAACAAACAGCAGCAAACAAAAATATTAGCCCTAAAAAAGCACTAAAAACGGCGCAACGCAACATGTCGACGTCGCAGCATTAGATGCGCTAGACAAAACGGCAAGCAGCATGAAGAAGACGTTGTGCCACTACTCCAATTTGAAAGCGCTGCGCGTCCGTCACTGCTGCCACGGTTGCTGTCAGTGCTGCTGCTGCTGCTACCATTGTTACAGTTAGCGTGTTTATGTTGTTTAGTCCTTAGTCCCATGTCCTGCTGTTCGGTTCACTTCAATTGAGTTCCGTTTTTTAAAATAACGTTAGTTGCTGTTTGTTGCTCGTTTAGTGTGCGTGTGTTGACATTTAAGCGGACTTTGCTCTACAAATCTGAAGAACTAATTGAATTATTTTTATTAAAACAAATTTAGTGTGCCGCAAAGAAAATTAAAAAAAGAGTATGAACAATTAGCTAATGTGCACTTGAACGTGATTTTTTTTTTGGAAATTTGAAATCCTTGTTGAAAACTTGAAAGTTTTGAAAATTTAAAAAAATTTTGTTTAAAAGTGTGCAATATACTACAACAAGTTTTGACGTTATATATTTAATAACATAAACAAATAAATTATGCAATTAATTCTAATAAACAAATATTAAGAAAAAATAAAATTAACAAGTAAATGGAGGCATCAAAGAAATATTGGATTTTGTCTAATTGCTGGATTAATTATGCAACAACCAAATGAATTGCTGTGCAGAAAACAAAAAGAAGTAAGTACGTGCTTTTAGTTTATATACGAAAGTGAGGCAATTGAAGACAAAAAAAAAAAAAAAATGCTGTTCTGTAAAACTTAATTGTAAAATATTTTTCAATATTTAAATGTTTGTTGAACGCTTTTTTACTAATTGTCTAAGTTAATACTTTCTCAGAAAAGAGGAACAAGTAGCAGGAAGAAAGGAAATTTTATTTGACTTCCAATTAAGCGAAAAAAAAACTTCACACTCTAAAAACAATTTCAAACGGAACTTAAGACAAAAAAAATTAAAAAAAATATATATATAAAACAAGGAAATCTAAGTTCGGGTGGACCGAACATTAACTACCCAGCGTTAGTTCTCAGAACGAGATACAAATACCCTGACTTGGCAATGATATAGTCCCTAGAATCATATTTGAAATTTTCTATATCAAAAAGGGGGCGTGGTTATCATCCGATTTCGACAATTTTCAATAGCAGCTTACCTTGGCTAGAAAGTAACCAATACACCAAATTCCATGCAAATATCTCAGTTTTTACGCAAGTTATGTCAATTTATGTGATTTTCGAAATTTCCGATATCGAACCTACCTAGGCCAGAAAGTAGCCTGTATGCAAAATTTCATGCTAATATCTCAATTTTTACTTAAGTTATTTTTCGCCGTTACATAGTACCGTTATGTGGACAAAATTATAATACCCTTGTAATAGTACTAGTACGCTGGGTATAAAAAAGGAAATGTAGACTATGTTATGTCATTTTTGAATAGTTCTCAGATACCTACACAATTTTTTAGTCCTATTGTCAATGTTCCAAGAACACATGGGGTTACGAAATATAAGGCGCTTTGTGAACTTAAAAAAAAAAAATAGTTGATGAGAAATAAGGTAATTGAAGGGTATTATTTAAAAACCCAGCAAACACATACATATTCTGATGTTGGAGACAAATGCAAATTAAATTCACCTAAGAACAGCATTAGAGAGTGACATTAGAATTCGATTAAAGAACTGTGATTATCTTCATTTAAAAATGTATATCCAAACGCTAACTCACTTCAGTGTTTGTTGGGTTAGTTCGCGCAACAAACACTTCTTTGAATTTAGGCATTTGCTGATTCGAAATTTTTTATATATGTATATTACTATTTTTCCAATATAAATAATTTTAAAACAATTTTTGAGTTACCTGCACTGACTGTGATAATACTACACGCTTAACAATTTAAGGTTAATTTGGAAATTTTTGGACTAGAATAAGACCAACATAAATTTCTTTAAAATTCAAACTATTTTAGTTTTCAAGTATCCATGGCCATAAATGAGCTTAAGGGCAGGAATAATAAATTTTATGAAAACAAAATTAATTAAATTTTTGCAATAATATCTTCATACGTTGGCATGGTATTTTTTGAAAAGATCAATTATTTTAAAAAGCTTTCTAAAATATTTAAATAAATCAAAAATATCGGTTCTTACCATTAGAACGTTTTAACACATTTGTTTGAACTTAAAATAATCTCAATCTCGTAGACTTTTTATTCGGATCTGTGACTATTTTTTATTGCTTTTGTTTGTTTGATTACTCTCATTTGCTCTTTCTATTTATTTTTTTTTTTTAATAATTAACGTACTTCACCTAGAGAGCCCTAACTATAATTTAAAGGAAAACAATGCCAACAAACTAAAAAGAAAAATCTGAAATTATAATAAACTATATATTGAGATTTTTACACAAACAACAAGCTTGTGTTTCCGGCCTTTATATTTGAAGTATCCTGGTTCGGTACGAGCTGCAGACCTATTAATAATTTTTTTTCTGCAGTGAAAAATTATTGTTGTTTTGGGGTCTTTTTTTTTTTTTTTGTTTTAATAATTTTTTATTAATTATTAAAAGTTTTTTGTTGAATTGAACAGGAAAAATTTAGAGACAACCGCCATAGCTTTTCTTATAGATCCATTTGTGAAGTTGCTAACTTCTCTCATCAGCGAAATTTTGCCACGCATTGCTAACTAATATATTTTTTTTCATTTTGTATGGCTGCAAAGCGTTCTTTGCTTTTCTGTTTCCTTGAAAAAATTGTACCTTGATTATTTAAACTGATTACTTCAAGTCTTGGGTTTTCATTGGTCATATGAAATTTTAAGAACTGACGGACCATGTGGGATCATGCAAAACTTGAAAGACTTTATTACTAACCGCTGAACAATTCAAATTTGACAACCTGTGTGTTATATAGCACATATATTCTAAACAAAAATTTTAAATAGTACTAAAGCGTACCATAACAGATGGAACTAACTAATGTTTCCAGAAATTTCCCGAAAACTGTTCCCTTAAAATTTTTTTTCATGCTTCATATTTGAATTTAGCGAATAGTTAAATCCAGAATTCTAGATATTTATGTTATACTTTCAAGACCGAAAAATAAATATTTTTTTATTTTTCACAATATTTCGACATCATCCCTAAAGTGCATTCCATATAATCATAGGATGAAATTTATATGAATCATAGTATGAATGAATATGGCTAAGTGAAAGTTTAAGTTATTTCAGAAAACAATCAATAACACCCTAAGTTTTTCGTGCCATCTCAACATAAGTTTCGAAACAACCTTTCTCTGCGAGCCTTGTTTTGTTAGAAGACAAATTCTTGAACTTGGTTCTTTTCGAAATAGTGTTATATTTCACTCAGCCGTCGCGATGTGCATAGCTGTGGAACTTCGACGAAAGCAACTCTTGCCAAGCTCATCTCGTCAAGCGGAGTAATGTGTAACTAATTTTAAGAATATTGCATCAGCGCAATAGATTTCAGGCTTTAGCTCTAAAAGCCACTACTTGAAATAAATTTTGCTTTGTCAAATTTCCACAGGGATGTAAGTTATTTGATACTAATGATGAAAATTTAAATATGATTCAAGTTTTGTTGGAATTTTTTTCTATAATAATTATTGAGTTTATATATAATATAATATATATAATTATTGAGTTTTTTTTTTAATCATATCCGCAAAATAATGTTTTGTCTTTTCTGGTATAAAAAAAACCAAACGAAAACTTTATATACATATTTACAAAAAAAAAAAAAAAAAAAAAAAAACAATCTGAAAACCGATTTGTTTTGATTTTAACGAAATTCCCAAACATAAGTAGGAAATTTTTATTTATATTTAATAGTATTTGTTTCGAAAAAAAAAACTTGGAATTGCAAATTTCGGAAACAGTTTTCAGACACTTATCAAATATAAAAATAAATATTATCCGTACTCCTGATTTCCACTGTACAATAGTTACTGTAAAAAAAAACAATGAGTTTAAAAGTTGCTTCTGCTGAGTTTTGAACTCCTGATCCAATAAAACTTAACGAAAAATGTATGCCGTAAACAAAATCATAACTACTATCCTGCGGGTTAGGATGTCAGCATCGATCGAGGTAAAAGTCGACTGAAATATACATACATAGAACATGACGGCTGATGTACGGGTATGATGTGGCTCACTTCTTCTCATCACGGGGGGTTAAATAATTCCAGCGGCAAGTACTGCGAGGTACTGCCATACCAGGAGCATATCGGATTCATATTCAGAAAAAGACTGCCAAGATCGGTAGATAAATCTGCGCAGAATCTAAGGCGAGTTGTTTTTTGCGCTACTCAAATAAGCAATCAAGGAAAGGCGACGGGTTAGAAGTAACATGGAACATTTTTTTTCCGAAACACTTTTTTACATCATTGGCACCAAACAGTTTTTCATTAATCGAAATTAAATAATTTTGTGATAAACTAATTGAACTTGAATAGAAAGCAATAATATTAAAAAAAAGATCTAAAAAATAATTTCGGAAAAATTTCATATTTTCCAAAAAAACAACAACCTTCGAAAAATTACATCATATTCTCAAAACTAATTTGAGTACAAAATTTAATTGTCAACTTTAAATTTGATTTGGAAAAGTCAAAAATTTTCTAAATTACAACTTTAAAAACCCCCCCAGCACCGCAGCCAAAGAATTTCTTTAATAAGATAGCTGTAGATAAAAAAATAAAATAAATTTGATATTTAATTATTAGTTGAAAAATATATTTCGTCAATACTTTACAAAAATTCTATTAGAGTTATCAAAAAAAATTTTAACTTTTCAAAACACTGCCACCATGTGTTTAATTAAAAATTTTTCACGAAATTTGTGCTAGGAATTTTTTAAGATTTCATCATGAAATTTTAGAATGCGTCACCAAAGGTTGTTTAGGGTTCAATGCGCCAGCTCCAACGCAAAACAAAAGCAATGACGTTATTAAGATCATTTAGCAGGTTTTTTTTTAAATACATATTTAAGCGATATCTGCTGAAATTCCAAACTTCATTTTTTTTATCATTTCTTTACTAACAAATATTCTTGACAATTAGCAATCATTTGTCATTTTGTTGGGCGACATGATTGCAAGCGTTGAGCAAATTGACGCCACATGTGACTGACTGCGGCTGCCAAAGTAAAGTACAAAGCATCTACAAAAACAACTACAAGTATACGTAAATAATTGCAATGAGCTCAGCAACAACAACAACAACAACAATAATAATAACAACAAAAGCGGCAACGAAGTAGAAAGAACAAGATGCGAAATATGTAGAAATGAAATTGAAATCATGAAATCATTGTGAACTGCACGAATTCGTGCGGTCATTGAACTTACAGACGCAAACCAAAATAATATTTTTATAGACAAAATTTGTGAATTGAGTATTTATGAGGGCTTGTTTTTTTTTTGTTAAGCGGCAATGACACCAACAACAAAAGCTGTCTCGTAACAGTAACAAAACAGAGAGAACAATGCGCGCGATCCGTCAACACCGATGCAAAGTCTGTAAATATCAATACAGAATGGATTTCAAGATAGATCTTTCTCTATGGGTCATAACAATCACAAATTGTGGGCACTGAGGTGGGCGCTTAGGGCCTTGTCGATCTTCATATTTGTAGTGTAAATTGTTTAGAAGGTTTTACGAATTACTTCCTCCAAAACACACCAAAGAACTGTAAATGATTTCCTACTAAGAAGGAGTTAAAACATTTTTCCAAAATTATCCAAAGTTTGTGCGTCGTAGGTTAGTTTATTATTATTATTAAATACAAATGTGCCTTTTAACTTTATCGGTTTGAAAAATTTAGTCTCTTAAAACACGTCAATGTATTTCCCCCCCCCCCAAAAAAATGTTATCTATTAAATTATTCATAATATTATTTCAAATGGTCAAAAGAGAACCGGAATGATAGCGATTCGATATTGACTTCGAATCGATTTTTTTTAATCGAAATTGAGAATACCAAATAGAAATCCAAACGGAAACGGTGTCGTTTTACTTCTCAAACCGGGTCGAAATTCGGGCAGGTCTGATTATCATATATTTTTACGCAGACAATATTCTCACTCAATTTTTCTTCTGAATGAAAAAGTTGCGCGTAGTAAAATGTGGATAATAAATAAATGTTCCATTGAAGTTTTCGTAGCCCTGTAACTCATACGCGCAGTGCTCAGTTATTTATTTTTGGTCTCTATGGCGAAATAAAAATTTAGTTTTTGTGTGTGGAATTTTGTGTGATTATGGAAATGTATTGTTTTTTACTCCAGCTTCTTTTAATTTTTTCGTAAGCACTAAGCGACTTATGTATGAATAAAATAACAAAGCACAATCTAAGCGAGCAGCAAATAATAGAAGCTCTCATAACTTTTGGTTGCTATATATTTTATTTAATTGACCAATTTAACAAAAAAAGATGTATCATTTTATTCACAGTTCGCTAAATTCTAACGCATAAAAATCGGCTTTTATGTCAAAATGAAATTTCCTATGAAAATCAAAATTGGACTTCTTGAGTGCCTAAAATTTTTTTTGGTTGCTTATTATTTTATTGATTTCAATTCAAATATTTATTTATTTATTTAAGCAACAAATAATATTTTTCCTACCATCGAAATCAGGCCTGATAAGCCTGTGCAACTGCGGAAGAGGCAAACCAGTGTGCCACAGATATGAGGTGAGCCCATTTGTTTTCGCATTATCGTTGCTGGAAGAGAAAGCAATGCTGCCGCCCTTTCAAGGATCGACGAAAAAAATAAAATTGAGAGCAAACTTTATGCTACTAAACTTTCCAAAATCCCACTGCAAACAGAGTTGCATCAAATGTTGGCAAATAGGCAGAATATCAACAACACACAAGCGCTTGCGATCGGATGAAAAGCAAGATGTCAATGATCGTTTTCGGCGCTGCATAGTGCCGCAATCGTAAAGCCTACGAATTTTTGATGAGTTTGGTATGAGTTGGCGTGGTATTTGCGCTCACACACACACACACACACGTGCACCAAAGCCCAAAATATATGCAACAAACATTGTGCTCTTTCAAAAGCTTACAAATGGTCGCACCAATTTAGACTTAAATATGTAAAAATGTTGGGGTGGTGTTTGTTGAGTGAAAAGGCCTATTTATATAAGTATGCGTGCAGCGCACATATGTATGTACATGTATACACACATACAAACATATACGTAGGTAAGTGCAACTGTGTTGGTGGATTTTGCCAAAAATGCTGCCTTTGCATGCGTTTTCGACGTTGCTACGCTGCTTCTTTTTTGTTGGTTGCCAAAAAAAAAAAAAACATTTTGAGTGCGTTTCTGTGTTGTTGCTTCCTTTGTTTTTGTCAATTTGTTACTCACATACAATACAAAGACATTTTTGTACATTTGTATGTGCCCATGTTGAGTGTATGTATGTATTTGGGTCTGCGTGAAACACTCCGAAGCTTTGAAGCATGCAGAAAATACGCCATAGCTGGACACTGCAGGGGTTAATGTGCGGCTACTGACATTGGCAGCGAAATCGTTAGCGTCGCATAAACGAACGATCAACACATTTGGAAGTCGATGAGACGTTAGTAGCAGAAGCGCTGGCAAAGGGAGTTATTTTTGGTTATTCTAAAAAAGTTTCTCTTTCATAGCCGAATTTTGCTGTGCAGCGCTGCTGACGTCAGTTTTGAGGTTTAAATGAAGAAGCAGCAGCAGGCAACGGGCGGAGCCAGAATCAAATGTTGTAAGCATGCGAGAGTTAGAGAGACGCCTATTTACAGTGTAGGGTAAACTCAATTTGCTGTCGCTGCACGATCGTTTGTGGCAGTGTAATGAGCAAAAATATATAGCACAGCGGCGAGTGTGGGGCAGTGACTGCATTTATTGTGTGCTGATCGCATTGGGTTTTGAGTGCATTTACCGTATATGCGACAAAGGGGTGGAGGGGGGGGAAAGGCTCAATCCTTGTAAGGTAGATTTCTGCTTCATGGCAAGTGCAGAGCGCACACTTTCCCCCCCGCAATTTTTAGTCCATGCTCAAACCTTAGGAACAAATTAAAGAAAGCAGTGGAGAATTGCAACAACAACAAGAACAACCAACAGCTGTAACACACACACACATACATACATATGTGTGCACATAAGCGAGCGATAGCAATAACAACATCATCAGTAGCAACGACGCAGGCAACGATGGCATTGGCGACAGCGACCGCCGATGCGACAGCGTCGATATGTAGGGAATTCTCCAATTCAATTGGGCAGGCTGAATGCATTTTTTTGCGAATTCAGTTGAGTTTTTTAATTCGATCAGCGCAGTAAAGGTTCAGTAACTAAAAAAGTTAGTGTGCTAAAAACGCATTCGCGGCAGTTTAGTGCACCCAACTTGAACCACAAAAAAAAAAAAGAATAAAAAGTCAACAACAACAAAAAGAAAAATAAAAAAAAAACAATTACAAGCAAAGATACAAGCATATATCGTTCAGCATACAGCAGTCATACATACATACAGGTTATTGCTTAGCTTGCTGGCATACGCTCGTTCGCAAGCAGACTTGCGGATAAATATTTCTACTCAAGAAACGGATCAATTTTTTAGGCGCACAACAAATTTTGAAGCGTAGCACAACGGAAGGAATACGGAAAACACAAAATCAAAAAGCTGCGCAGAGCGAAAGTGAAGCAATAATTTTACAAAAAAAAAAAAAAAAACAAACAAGGCAATAGAAAAGTTTGAACTCAACTGAAAGCAATAAAAAATTAAAATTAAAAGAAATTGAAGAAGTAACTGTTAAACAAAGTTCAAGTGCGAAATTGTGAAAAAAAATTTTGAATTTTGAAAAAAAAAAAAATTAACAGTAGCAGATTTTGTCATAAAAAAACTTATAAGATACGCAAAAAAACAATTAAAACGCTTTTAAGCGTCAAAAAATTATTTAAATGAAATGGTGCGAAATGTTACAACAAATAAAATGGCAAACAGAAATATAAAACTCTTAATGTGCACCCACATTGTGCTAATTAAATAAAAATTATTAAAAAATTAAAGTAAGTAAAAATATATGTAGCTTAAAAACAAATTTTTTTGTTTAATATTAATTTACAAAAACAAACAAGAAAAATAATTCAGACACTTCCCTAACAACAATTTCTCAAAAAACCTTTTTAGTTTCAACAACACAATAAGATAATTTTTGGAAATGTGCAAAAAAAGCTGCAGCAGATTAACTGCATATTAAAATTTTAATTTTCGGTGATGTAATTAATTTATTCAATGATTTTTTAAATTTAAAAAATTTTGTGATTTTTTTTAATTTAAAAATTTTTTTTTTTTATTTTAAAAATTTTTTTTATATTTTTAATTGAAAAAATTTTGTGAGTTTTTCTTTTTGTTTTCAAAATGTTTGAGTTTTTTTTGTGATTTTATAAATTTTTTGATTTTGTTTCTATTTTCAAAATTGTTATGACTTTTTATTAATTAAAAAAAATTTTTTTTTTTGAACTTTTTTAAAATAATATTAGTGTTGCACAAGCTCTGAGTAAAAGCTACCTTAAAAGTTGAAATAATGGACCTGCTTATATGAACAAACCAAATTTAATCAAAAAGTGTTTTGAAGGCATGTTTATCTAAAAAAAAATGTGAAGCGAATGTTTGTTGTAAACCAATTCGAATTAAATATTCGTCCCAAACTCAAAACAACTAACCGTAAAGAAGAATAAGAAAAATTTACAAAAAAAAAATAAATTAAACAATAATAATTTTCATTTTAGAAATTCAGAATCATGATTCTTGAGAAATAAGAAAATTTAAATTAATTAATTAATTTTTTTTTTTTCATTGAAAAATTAAAATTGTAAGTGAATCTTTCCATGCGAAATCGTCGTACAGGAATCGGCCCTCTCCGAATTGAAGGAACTTGCGGTGGTTAGCTTCTTTTTAATATAAAACAATGTTATGCTAAAGAAAGAAATTTAATAATAATTTTTTCAAGTTATGAAAAATTTTACTATTTTATCCAAAGTTCAATATTTCGGAATAAAATAAAAAAGTTTGCCACTTTCGAAAAAAGTTTTTAAAAAATATTTTAGAAAAAAAAATTTTTTAAATTTTTCCATTTTTTAAAATTGTAAAAATTACAGTCTCAGCTTCAATTTTAAACTCAATTTTTTTTTTGCATTATTTCGCTAATATCAAACGATATCCTAAGATTTTTGGAAGTGAGTTTTTTTTGTGTTTAAAAAATGTGGATTTTTAATTTCAGCTAAATGAATTTTTTTTCTAAATTTTGTAACTTTCTAGACAGTTTCAATTTTTTAAACAAGGAATGTACATAAAAACAAATAAATATGTAAAAAAAATGTGAACATATGTATGATAAAAGTTCGATTCGGTGGAAAGACCAAAGTCGGCTTGATGAAATATAGAAGTGACCACGCCTACTTTCTAAATCGTTTAGCTATTTAATTTTGTTTTTATTACAAATTTTACTGTCTTGTATTTAAAGAGTTTTTCACGAAGATAGAGTTCCTTCATTCTTTATCGGTATAAATATTGGCCTCTTTTTATTCGTCCTTTCAATGCAACGGAAAATTTATCCTGCTTGCTTAGAAAAATGTTTAAATTGAAAGCCAACAAAAAACTTAAGAAGCAAAAATAAAATATGTTAAGCGCTTATAATTATGCAAGCTAGCTTGCAAGCGAGAAGTTCAGGTTGAATTTTCAAGGGAAATTTCAGTTTCAGATATCATCTGTAGGTTGTCTCAGTTTCGGTTATGTTTCTCTGAATGTCTGTTCTAATGATTTTCTTAATTTTTTGTTTATTTTTCTTGGTTTGGTCTCCGTTCGATTCCGCTATAAATTTTAATCGCAAAAATATTTTTTCGGCTCGTTTAAAACGTAATTTCAATGCTAGATGTTTACTCTTTTCTATTGATAAAAATATATTCTGGTCACCAGTACAAAAAAATATCGAATTGAAAGCAACTAAAAATATGTCTTCACAGCATTGGTTACTTGGTTAAAAAAAATTATATTTGGTTATTTTATTCACAAGTCGCTAAGTGCTAACAGAAAAAAACTACAATTTTTGCTTACTAAAAACGAAAATCTTTAAAAATAATTTTTATTAATTATGCCAACCATTATAACGAGTGCGAAACCTAAAACTACGAACAAACCAGTAAACTGCTAGAAATTTGAATCTGATAAAATTTTGAGTATCGTAATGTTTGAGCATAGCAATTTCATGAATCTCGGACAATCAAAAACCCTTATACAAACCATTCAAGCTTACTGCACTCAAATATACTACAAAGCACTGATCAACCATCAGACCAACCACATGCAGCCACCCCTCGATTACAACTGCAACTGCTGCAGCGACTTGCGACTTTCGGCGAGCAAAATGCAACGAACAAATCTTGCTCGCTAATGCATTTCATCTGCAAATTGATACAAACACATTTACTTTCCTATATGTATGTATGTACATACATACATACGATCTCTAGCTATCATATTCCTTTTGCGCATAGATTCCATTATTCACATTTCTTTCTACAAAAAAAAAAGTTCTCTGCATTCACGCCTTTATTCGGAATTTGTAATGTTTGCTCGGGTTTTTACATACAACAACATGCACATCACGATCTTTCTCACCTCCCTCCCCCCCTCACTCACTCACTCACTCGCTCTCTTCGTCCCCCACTGCAAATTGCAATATTATTAGAGCTTCAGCTGATATGTATTTTGCAGTTTGCTTAACGATCGTTGCCGTCAATTTCGCCACTTTTGACTTGCAGGCAATGCATGGAAGGACATTTGAGTCATCCCTGCCCTCAGGCAAAAGCGCATTTGTGTGGCTTTTAAGAAGAAAAAAATTTGTTTTTTTTTCAAACTTTTTCTTTCGTGTACTCGTTGATTCGTTAAATTGCCTGCCCATTTTCTCACCTCTCTGTGATTGTTTCAACTACGTTTTATTATCAATTTGGCTTTGACTATGCATTCGCTTTTTTATTTTTTTGTTTTTTTTTTTTGTTTTTTGACTGCTTTGCTTGTTGTTGTTTCTTTGTGATCGCACTCCCTTTAGCATTTTACCTTATTCATGCCCTATTTCCTTTACACGCAGTTCCTTTTCCATTCATTTTTATTTTGTTGGTTTCATTCGTTTGCTTATGCGCTCGTTCGATGATGAAAAGCAGTCTGTCCGTGTGTACTTGAAGTTAGTCAGTCTGCCATTTAGCCAGCGAAACAGGCCATAGCAAACAGCCAGTTAGTCAGTAGATGCTTTGCGCTGCAGATACTACTCAACTCGTACTTCGGGCGTTGCAAATTTAGTGGCCTCAGTGTGACATTTTGATTTTGTGCAGCAACATCAAAGGCGGAAACGCAACCAAAATAAAAAAAGATTTTTACGTTTTACCTCAAAAAATATTATTCAACACAAAAAAAAAAACGAAAAACTGCAATTGAAAAGTTTTTTGAATTTGTGTCTCAGTGATGTGGAGTTTTACCGCATATTAGAGGGAGGAACTGAGCAAGTTTATAATTTTTTATCAAAGATTATACGACCTTTTTTTGGTTTGGTGTGCAATGCAATCGTGTAATATCTATATAATTTCGATCTGGAGCTAAAAACTTTAAGAGCTTTAAAAAATGCAGTGAGTAGTTGCGTAAAATTTTGTCGGACTAACGCATTTGAAGGCTTCTTCCATATTTGTTTTATGTGTTTCTATTGTTTCAAGAAACAACTCAGGTTCTCGTTATTTTATTTGGTTTTTATTTTTGTTTAATGGAATTTTGAAGCTAATAATTTATACATCCGAACTAAAAAAATATATATACATTCATGCCTATAAGGAATCAAACACATATACCTTCATATATACATACATAAGTATACGTAATTATAAACATAAGTCAACCGTAATGAACTCAGGATACTACAAAAGGTAAGTCTATTCCAAAATCTTAACCCCATATTCAAAAAAAAAAAAATAACAATAAATATTAAGCTCTTGAAATTCAAAATTTATTTAGAAATGTTATTTTTAAAAAGAGCTTAATAAATATTTTTTTTGCTAATCTTTCCCCATAAATTGATAAAAAAAAAAAATATTTTTCAAAAAAGCTATTCAACCCGGAAGAAAAGGCCTTTACTCTATAGTTCTATTCGCAGGAAAGCTTTTTTGATTTCTAGTGATTCGCACTCTGTCAGAAATTTTCGAGTAGCCCCCAAACGCCGTACGAGTTTCACTTTGTCCCCCTCGCTTTTCAATTATTCCTCTTTCGATTGTAAACAATTTGTTAGGTACTCCCTATTTCGAAAATTTGATTCAAAAGTGAGATAGGTTTTATGAACCTTTCACGCTCTTTGAAATTGGTGTATTACGCTCTAGAGCGCCAGTGGAAAAATAAATTTTAAGAAAACTATTTTTTTGTTATTATTTCATATGTTTTTTTTTTTCAATTAAACAATTTTTTTTTTTGGTAATTTTTTTAGGTTAAAGAATTTTGAATTTGAGGAACTTTCCTCTTTAATTTTAAGATTTTTTTTGAGCTTTTATACAATGGAAATTTAGAAAAATTTTAGTTCTTATGATTATAATAGCTATTGCTTCATTTCATCAAAAAATAATTTTTAAACTAAAACGTTCAAATTGCTACCGAAAGCTTTTTGTCGATGCACTTCAGATTATGTGATTTGCTTTTGTATTTTTCTTTGCGTTCGAAATTCGTGAAACAGTGATGCCAAAGTAATACAAAAGTAAGCTTTATAATTGTAATCGCATATTGATTAGAAGCATATAAATTTAAATCTGCAAGAAAATTTCAAAGAAAGCTTTTCATAAAATACTTTATTTTTGTTTCTGTCGTAGTGACCACGCCCATTTTTCTGATTTCGAAATTTCACCTATTTTATTCAGTAAGTTTCTCAGGATGCTTTCAATGAATTATGAGTGAAATTTCAAATGCTGTTATATGAGATTGGATAGCCCAAATTTTTGCAAAAAAATATTTTTGAGCATTAGTAGAAAGAAGAAAGCGTTTATGGTTCGCTAAATAATGTCTTGCAAATATTAAAATATTTATTGTAAAATATTTTTTCTCAAAGTATCATGACTGACAAACCTTTCAAACTTGTATCGACTTTTGTTGCTTAAGTTTTGTCAGTCACTGTATGTGTGTTTCAAATTAACTTTCGCTTTCAATTATAATAACGTAAATGCTTAAGCAAATAACCATTAATAAAGTCTCATTTACTATTCCTCAACCGCATTAACCGATAAGAAATCGACACACAACCAAATTTTTATTTGAGCAAACACTCGGCCAACGGCTGCAATGCACTGTTGCATTCCTAATATAATAGTTATTGGCGCAATTCAAACATTTCTGCACACATCTACAGACTTCTGAGAATGCACACGTCCATATAAAGGAAAACATTTGTAGCATAAAAAAATAATCCTATTTCAAGAATCTCTTTTATCACCTACAAACATATTCGAGTTATGTGCGACTAGTTTGCTCTAGTGTTGTTGCATGCAACATTAACAGCACTGCACACCAGACAACGGCAATTGCGATTGCTCACGCTTTGGTGCGACAAAACTAGGCGAAATATGCTTGACAAACAGACGAAAGACCAAACAATATGTTGACAGGCACTAGGGGGAGCTGTGGAGCGACGCAAGGCGATGAAACTACTCATGCGTTGCGAACGAGAGTGAAACACAATGTCCATTCTAGTGGCAACAGGAGAGGAGGGAGGGTGCTTCATATACCGAGAAAGAACCAGAACGACAACCAGATGATTACAGCGATATACAGTAATACATACATACATACATACATACATACACTCGTGCATGCCACAAAAGCGGTGACGTAATGCCAACTACTCCACTAACACATTTTTCTGCATTCCTGCTGCAACGCCGTCAACTACATCCTCTGCTGCAGTCATCATAGCTAGCTGCGCTGCCAATACTAGACACTACGGAAAAACACTACAGTTGAATGAAGTCGTACAACAACAAAACAAAAGACGAAGAAAACTAAAAACTGAATGGTAAAGCAAAATATAGACGAGAATAAAGGAAATAGAGGAGCCGGCAAAGAACACCGGCGTATCATGGCAAAAATGCAAGCAAAAAAATAGAAAAAATAAAAATAAAAAATTAAAACATTATCAAGGAAAAAAACATTGAAAAGCAGTGCATGAAAAATATTCACACGAATGATAAAAATGAGGGAGATTGTAGAGACGTTTTAAATGCCAGACGACTCGAAGCATTTCATGCGTAAGTATGTATGTGTGTGTGTGTGTATGTTTGTGCGCATAGTGTAAGTCTAGTCAACGCCATTGCCATTGCCAATGCCACTATGCCACACACACACACACACACACACACATACACACCTCAGCGCACTATCGCTGCAACTTGCACACAGCTCACACAAACAATGGACAAAGGCACTCCATATCGAATAGACTAGATGCGACCAGCACAGCAAAACTAACAACAAGCTAAGGCGCACTCATGTCACTGCATACATACTACTACACATGTACATACATATGTACATATGTATCTGCATGTGCGTATGTATGTGAGAGGAAATGTAGACAATATCATGCGAAAAGCGAAAAAAAGCTTAGTCAAACACTATCTATGCCGTAACAATGCGACAAACAAGACGACTTTATCGTCAACCAGCCATAGTCAAGGCAGAAGTCAGACACTCTATTAGTGACACAAATACATATGCATGAGGAGATATGTACATATATGTATGTCGGTTGATATGAAGACCCTGCTGGAAAAAATGCAGACAGGATTTAGTATGTATATTTATATATGAAGATTGACCGAAAGAACTTTACGAAAATAAATAGGAAAGCTATGGGCGTCTTGAAACAATGACTTTCAAAACGGGGTCATTCCTCGGAGCGATTCGCAAAACTATTTTACTAACATCATTTTTCAAAAAATATATATTTGTCTTAGTAGATGTAGCCTCAAGTCGGTATAAGCAAGGATTCGGTAATATTGAATCTTATTTTCTTTTCTTTTTGGCTGCTGAATATAAATGTGCGCTAGAACCATAGAACGTGACATAAACACTACTAAACGGCACACTAAATGGTCCTTAAATGATTCAAAAAATATCTCTGCAAATATTTCAGAAAACGTCACGAAATGATTATGAAATGATCCCGAAAATGATGCTGAAAATATCCCGTGAGCATACGTTAATGGTGACGAAAAAGTATCGAAATAAAATATTTCAAAATTTTCCCATAAAGGTGCCGAACGGATTCTTGAAAGATGCCTACATTTTCCGGAAAAAAACCAAAAAGTCCCGGCCCCCATTTTTTGGGTTTATTTTTTAAATCTATAATTTACTTTGCTGGAACTCAAAATTGAAATCTTCCAAGACCGGGCACTTGTATTATAGTAAAAGCCTGTGACCTCACTTTTTAGTTCTATTCGATAGAAAATGGGATCGCATTCGCGTCATTCGTACTCTGTAGGAAATCTTCGAGTATAATCAGTTCGCTATTCGAGTTGCATTATTTTCGCTTCGGATTTAATTCAACCTCCTTTCGATTTTAGAAACTACTATTGGACTACAATTTAGTAATTCGTGTCTTTTTTGTGAAATTCCTGAAACAATGATGCCTACTCCTATCGAATATCTTCTAAAGTGACTTCGAACGAAGTGCAGAATACCGAATCGATTTTAAATTTCAATTAGAACGCGCATACGAATAGAACTACGGAGTAAGTTAAGCTTAACCCTTGGTAATTCTCAACCTTGAGGAAACTACGTGTATAGTTTCCTAATGGGTAGCTGATCTCAATTCTCTAAAAGCTTGACATAAAAACATACCTACATACATACATATCTGCAACTATATTGGTGAACATTGTACCGTGTAGATGCTTGTAACACACTCGCTTGTGAGTGCA
>OX608081.1:19037093-19407093 GCA_951509765.1 Sphenella marginata | reverse complement strand
GTCACATATTACGAGTATTATTACAACGATTGCTTGCTTGCTTGTTGTTGTTTATGTTTTTGTTGTGCTGTAATAACCACAACAGTGAATGTATTTGTTGTTTTTGTTATTTTAGACGCCATCAGCAATGGGAACTCCACGCTGGTCGTCATGAAAAGTTAACGGCAAGCATGCACAAAACGGGAGGCACTACGTCACACTTAAAGGTATGCGGTCATCGTGTCTCATTTTACATAATTGCTGCAACTTTTAGCAATGACATTCGCCACCCTCCGCATTCCGCCTGACACTTTCCGTTTGTCGCTGTTCGTTATAGTACTGTTAACCTAGTCCAAGTAAGGAAATAATGAAGAAAAACAAAAAACAAAAAAAAAGTGATTGTGGCAAAGGCCAAATGAAGAAAAACATAATACCTTTAAGCATGAACATACATACATATGTATGTATCACTTAAAAAATATAGCATTTATAAATATCGAATATCGTTAGCCCAGTAACTGGAAAAGCTTTTAACAGCATTGTAATGAAGTAAAGAGATCCAAGTAATTGTGCCACTTTGTCTGATTTTCACAACTTTCGTTTTGGAGCTCATAGCTGTACATAATTATATATCTTATGTTTCAAAGAGGCAAGAGGAAATGGGTTCTCTGACTAATGAGAGCGCCAAAAAAAGAAAGTAGGTTAGGTTAAGAGATCGCGTATTTTATCTTTCGAATATGCCCATTCCAGTAGTGGGAATAGTAATATTCATTTCAAAAAATTCGAATAACATTTATTCGATTCGCTTATAGGTTTATTCGAATAATATTATTCGAATTATACTATTCGAATTACGAATACAAATTGTATAAAAATTTGATTTATTCGAATAGTCCAATGCCTACTCAATTGTGAATGCTAGCATTGTTTGTCGAGTAGGGGCATATTCGTCCAACCAAGTATTATTCAACTGAACTAAGAAGGATCTAATGATCGGTTGGCATCAACAAAGCAAGTGACATGGGCAAATGAACCTTTCGACTACGCAATCATCCCGATTGGTCAATAGTAAATTCGTTCTCGTAAAATAATGCTTATGGATTCTGCTTAGCAGTACAGGTCGCACGCACTTGTCTAGCTCATTCATATCCACTTCGGAGCCATTCCTCGCCTTTCAACAGATATTTCGTTTCCAACAATGCATACAAAATGAAACAACCAAGCTGCTGCTTATTATTATTATTATTATTATTATTATTATTATTATTATTATTATTATTATTATTATTATTATTATTATTATTATTATTATTATTATTATTATTATTATTATTATTTATTATTATTATTATTTATTTATAATTATTATTGTTTATTATTATTATTATTATTATTATTATTATTATTATTATTATTATTATTATTATTATTATTATTATTATTATTATTATTATTATTATTATTATTATTATTTATTATTATTATTATTTATTTATAATTATTATTGTTTATTATTATTATTATTATTATTATTATTATTTATATTTTTACTATTATTATTTATGTTTTATTATTATTTTTATTATTATCATAAAAACTATTTCAACCACAATCTATACTTTTCTTCATCCAAAGCTTTCCCACGTTAATTGCTTTTATTGTGTTTACGTTCACAATTCGCAACGTCTTTGAAAAAGCGATCGTAATGATCAATGAACTTCTAACTCGACTAACGCATGTGCCAAAAGGTCAATGACATTTTAAGTGAACTTTTCAATTGCAATAACGGCTGCGGCTATTTCACACAATGACTTTGTACAGTACGGTATGTACATATACAAACAAATAAAAAATACAAAGTGCTAATAAACAGCAATAACAACAATGCGTTCACATCAGGAAATACAAATATATACATATGTACACTATGTAGGTAGGTGTTGGGTGTGAAAGGGAAATGAAAGATCAGTGTCAACGCCATAGCTCTTACAACACCCAAGTACACATCAAGTACATATGTACATATGTAGGTGGCAATGGCCACGAGAGGAACAAACAAAACGGGTCAATGAACAGTAATAATATTCCCAATATTCCCATCTCAGCGCATAACACACGCTACTTCCTAGCCTTTGGGCAAAAATTTGCTAAAAATGCGCTAAAATAATGAATTATCGAAATGCCTGCTGTTGCATTCTCATTCACACACACACACACGCACGCAAACTCGCAGAGGCATTTGTAATCGCTGTCATTCGCCTTTTCCTGCTCATTAATGTTAATATTTGTTGATGTTTCTCTCGTTTGCTTTTTTTTTTTGCATTTTTTTTTTTATCTAATAACCTTGTAGAATGTTATTAAACCCAAAAAGTTTCTTCACCTCAACGCAACGCAACGAGAAATGCTAATGCACAGAACAAATACAGCCACTCGCGCTCGCATAATATACAAATAAAAAATAAATATAATAACAAAACATTCAAATGTATACTAAAAATGGCAAAGTAAAAAAGCAGAACAAATTACAAACAAACAAAAAAAAAAAAATACGAGTTCTGCTAAAAAAAAACTGGCTCCAGTGAGCAGCAGCGACACAGAAATCCAAACCTAAGAGCACACACTCAGCGGCATTGCAGTGTCGCACATTGGGTTGGGTGTCTTCTTGCGACCATCAAAACTAATTTCACATGTTGAGTAAGCAGCGCTGTTTAGTTAGTAATGATGACTTGATTGATTAAATTTTGGCAAGACTACTTATGATTGGTTAAACGTTGTTTTAGTTTTGTAACGTCCAATTAAGAAGATTAAAAAAGAAACCCCAAAAAAGAATCATTACTGTTTCAATTACTTTTGATTACTTTTTTGTCGAATGGCTATCAATTAGTAATTGCTTATTTATTATTTTTAGTATTCATTATAAATTAAAATAGCATATCAATCAATTAACTATTAAAAAAAAATGCTGATTAAATCATGAAATTATTTTTGATTACTTTTGATTAAGTAGTTTTATTTTTTATCTTTTCCAATTGTAATCAATTAGTCACTGAGGTTTTCTGAAAACAATAAAATTAATCTTTACAAGTTTAAAAGCCCATCTAACTTTTTGATTACCCAAAAAGAATATTAATTGTCTTGATTACTATTCTACATTATTTTAAATTTTTTTTCTTAATGATAATGAATTTGTAATTGCCTAGAATCATATTTAGCAATCAACTCGTTTAATTGATCTTAATTGGTTTTGATTATTTTTGTTTTATTTCTTTTTCCATTATATTTTTTTTCAGTGGCAATGAATTAATCATTTCGGTTTTTTAAAAACAATTACATATTCATTTAAGTCATTGCTTAATTCCAAATGGAATTTAGCAGTTCTGTCGTAAGCTCTAAGCAATCAGCCGCAAACTTGTTGCAAATTTTTTGATTTAAAAAAATAATTTTTCCTGCGCCATAGTACAACACACTCATGCGTGATTAGCTCTAAACGTGTGTAGTAGATGTGTGCGTGCTTGCGCATTTGTGACGTCCATGTATTAGTAGCGCCGCCACAAACTTACAAATGCGAAAGCTCAACGCGCAGTCAACTGCACTGCATGCGCCTCGCGCCACACCGCGCGTAGCTGTCTATCAACCACCCACCAATCAACGGCCGAGTCAATGCAAAATGAGTATGTGTGCGTTACGTATGTATGTGTGTGTGTGTGTGTGTGTGTGCGTTTGGCCTTTTCAATGGCAGCACGACTAATCAGCATTGCATTTGTTGCGCTGAAACGCTTTTGAAGCATTTGCCAGCAACGAATTCTTACTTAGCACAAGTTCATTGCACATATTGCGATAAATTGCAAAACTCAAATACTGTATATTGACGTTAATTAACGAGCTTAAATGTGTATATGAATTTTGCAATTTATGACAAATATAGAATATTTTTGTTTTTACAAGCAGAGAGATCATTGAACTGCAAAAGTTCAACACCGAATTTAGAACGTTCAGCTAAAATGAATAACATTGCAAATATTGCGCAAAACAGATTAGCGTAACGCGCGCATTCAAGGCAGCTGCAGCGCTGCGCCCTCCCTATGCAGTGCCCACAAGTGGTAAGCGGCCGCCCACCCGTGCGATCTATATAATGCGACAAACAAAGGTTGATAAAGCGGTAAAAAAATAAGTTTTAAGAGCAATTCATGTATTTGTGTGTGTATGTATGTATGTACTTACCGCTGGAGCAGCAAAAAATATGGCGCATTCAAAATGGTAAAATAAATTAAAAATAAATTCAGTAATAGCACAAAATGAATTTCGCAATCGTAAACATGTAAGCAACAAATACAAATGTACCTTAGTATATATGTATGTACATACATATGTACATAGGTGCTAGGGATGACAATTTTTATGGATTTTTAGAAACTCGGGTTTTCTATGAGTTTTTGTTGTAATATTGGGATGTCGGTATTAGTCACGGGATTTGAAAATTTGTAATTATGCAACAAATTATTTTGAAAACGTAAAATATGAAATTCTTTAGGAAGCTATCAAAACTTAATTTAATTTTAATTTAATGAGATTTTACACAAACAACAAGCTTGTGTTTTTGGTCTTTATACTTGAAGTATCCTGGTTCGAAACGAGCTATAGACCTATTAATAATTTTTTTTTTCTGCAGCGAAAAATTATTGTTGTTTTTTTGGGTTTCTTAATAATTTTTATTAATTATTAAAAGTTTTTTGTTGAGTTGAACCAGGATAATTTTAATTTAAAGCAAAAAGTTTGATTAAAAATGAAAATTTATAAATAAAAAAATTTTAAATTTTTATAAAATTTGTATAATTTTCAAAGAATATACATATTTATCTGGTATTTGATAAATACTATTTATTTATTTATTTTTTTTTTTTAATATTTTTTTGATTGTTTCAAAATTTTGGAAAATCTTCGCAAACAAATCACCTTTTTTTTTTGTCAGTTTTTTGGGATTTTTTTTTAATTAAATTCATTACGAATTATTGTTTATTTGGTCTCGAGCTTGCAAAAACTTACAAATATAAATTTTTTTTTTTATTTTTTTTTGATTATTTCGGCACTTAAAATTACCATCTCTAGTAGGCACACACATGTGCAAAAACAAAGTAAGGCAAATCGTTAAGTCAATGAAGTGAACAAATACGTGCGTACCTTTGTATATTTGTGTGTAAATATGTATTATTTGTTTGCTTAAATTTTATAATTTTTTTCTTCGTTATCTGGCGAGGGTAATGAACGCGCGTCCGTCATGTTAAGCGCAAAAGCGGGACGCGCAGCGTTGTAAGGCGTTTACAATAAGTATACAATAAGTATACAACAAGAGTGATGGGCAAAAGCGGCGCGGCAATTTCGGCAGCAACAAAAACCATTATTTTTTTAATTTAATTCGTTTTATTTTATTAAATTATTTTTATGTTACACTTTGTATTTTTTTTATTAAAATACCGTATTTGCGCATGCCCACCTCTGCCGCAAAACCTATGTATGTATGTACGGCGGTAGGTTGTTTGCGCAGTAGACAGCGTTGCGCGATAGCTCAAATTTCACAACTTCACAAAACGCAATCAGTCAACAAATCACTAAAATAAAGCAACGATCGTGACGGCGATAGAAAAATTACATTCCTTGTCTGCCATGTTTTTTTTTTTTTTTTTTTTTTGATGACGTGTCGCCTTGCGCGTTTTGGCAAAAAAACTGCTTAGATAGCGTCAACACAAGTTCAAAGACCGAGAGCGTAGATTTCTATGTTTACATACCTTTCAAAATACACAAACAAAATATTTGCATATGAACGTTAAGCGAAGCACAACAAAAACAAGAAACAACGAAAACAAAACGCAATGCATCCGCATACTCGCTTAGCAGCGTAGCTGCCCAAGTTTCACAAACAAAGGAAAAAAGCCAAGCGCCTTCATCTGCAACAGACGCCTATGATCACTATGCACAAAAATTTGGCCATGAACTCATCAGAGTCTGGCATTTCGGCGACATAGAGCACATTTATAAAAGGACAAAGGAATGCAAAAACGTAACACAAAAACAAAACTTAAAGAAACACAGCAAAAGCAAAGCGCACACAAGCACATTGCTAACTGAACGTTGTGATGAGCTGGCAATATTTACAATAGATCGCGACGTATGTAAGTCTCTCGGTTTGCGGCATTGCAATGCTTTTTTTTTTTAGACACTGTTAGATTTTTTTTCGTAAGCACTTAGCGACTTATGAATAAAATAAGGAAATAAATTTTTTTTTTTTTTTTTTTTTTTTCAAAATTTGAAACTTTCTTTGAAAATCAAATCACTAGCCATATTTTGTTTGCCATCACTTAGCGACTTATGAATAAAATACGCAAGCAATTTTTTTTTTAATTTTTGAATTTTTTTTTTCAAATCACATGTGAACTTTTTGCTTGCAACTTTTCAAAACCTTTTTTTTTCTTTGACTGCTTGCTTTTTTCTCTTTTTTTCAATTCAAGCTTAAAAAATTTTATTTAACCATAACGAATAAAAAATGGCCACTATTTCATATGCACATTTTTTTTAAATATACTTCTTCAAAGAAAAATTTTATCCACAACTATATCTATGTACATATGTACATATATATATGTATATATATATTTAATTTTTTTATTACTCAATTTTCACATACATATGTATGTAAGTAGTAGCGATCACCATCTAATAGCATTTCATCGATCACCATATTTACTTTCAGACAATGAAAACATGAAATTTCCACTCTTTTGCAATATTTCCATTTTTGTTTTCTTACTGAAAGTTTGCCAAAGGCTGAGCAATATAAAACCACACTTCACACTTTCACTCCACTACCGAGCTCCCATTTCTCATCAACGCACCCGCTACACCAAACGCTTTAAACCACCGTCGAAACCGAACTGGAAAATGCTATGCGATCAACGTGAAACTATAGGAAAACTTATACAAAAAACTCACCTCACCAATACAAATGCTCTAACTCTAGAACTATTTGTTACATTGACTATGAATAGCGGAAAAGATGTTGTTAGTTTTTCATTCAGAGATATTGCCAGCACCGCAAGAGTACGCTGAATACACTGAGCAATCATGTGCAAGCTTTACTTTGGTCTAGCCTAGACTAATGGCGCATACGCACACACAGTTGTGCAGACAAACCAACCGGATTGTTGACTTGTGAGCGCCAAAATAGTGGAGGCACCAAAGGCACACCAAACGCATGAAATCTATTTCTTTGTGTAGGTAAATAGTTTCACAGTGTATGCTGGGTTAGGTGTGTGGTGGTGCTGTTGGCTAGTTCCCTCAATGGCTGAATGTGGGCCAGCAATAGAGAGTGCAGCACCTTTACATTGACTTTGCCTACTTGAGAGATTTGGTCCATTGCATTGTGAAAGAGTTGCAACTGACACTCAAATGCATCTAAAATGCAACTCAAAGAGCAGCAAAGAGAAGTCAAATCCAGCGCGCTGTGTGCAGCAATGCAGTTTGGTTGTTTGGTTTTTGTGGTGGTGAATGTGAGCATTACTTTTTTTTGGCTGACTTTTTTTTTATAATGGCTAGATTATTTACTTCTTTGCAAATAAGTTTTGAGTAATCCAATGATTTAGATATTTCTTTAAATAAGGATTATTTTATTTGCAACAATACCAAAAAGTAATTAAAACCTACAACAAATAATTAAAATTTATCAAAAATAATCAAAGTAATCCTTTTTTTAATTTTTTTTAAATCACTAAATATAGAAAACAATGGTTAATTAATCGTTAATAGACTTTCTAAAAGATGATCAATTTAACCGGTAATTATTACCCTTATTAATCATTACTTAACATCCTGGACATAATTTTATTAAATTTTTTCTCTCATTTAGTATTTGCTTACTTTAAAATCCTGACTGCGTTAAAATGAATAAATTAATGCAAATAAATGAATATTAGGAAATCAGTTAAGCTCTTGATAATCGACTAATCCATTAGTCTTTGAATAGATTATCATTTACTTTTTAAATTCTAGAACACAACGAGCTAATCTTAGAAAAAAGACTCGAAAATGGGTTAAGTTTACTAAAAATAATTCACACAAAAATAAAAACAACATAGAAGAAACTAATTGAAAGCATATCAAAGCGTTATGTAAGTCAACTAAAAAAGAGCTTCCAGCAACTGACGATTCCTGCATGCAGCGATCAAGTGGCGCAAGAAATAGATCCATTAGATAGGGCACACAGCTGCGCCGGCGGCCTCGAAAGCAGTCTGGCGTGAATTGAGACCGTTTGAAGTGTGTTTTTTGTTTTTTTTTTTTGTTTTTTCATTCCCATTGAAGCAACTTCATCAGCTCACTTTTTGTTTAAAATTTGAAAAAGTAGACAAAATATAACCCCTTTCAAAAGCGTGTTGTTGTATGCTATTTTTAATAATTTTTTGTTTTCACTTTTTTTTCTTTTATATGGTTGTTGTACCCGCATTTGCTAAATTTAGCTGACTTTGCATTTGAAAATCGCAGACAAAGCTCAGGTTGGTGTGGTCGCATAGTCTGCGTTTGCTTTTATTGCCCTTTTTTTTTGGGTTTCAAAGTGCCAATTGTACAAAAACTTGTGTTTGTTGTTTCTGTTTCTCCTTTTTTTTCGCTTTTTTTATTTTATTTATTTTACCACCACCATTTGCTATCGACTATGGTCACGATCGTCATAGACTGCGCCCTTGCCAATATAGAAAATAAAAAAAAAAACAACAAAAACAACAATGAACCTTTACTGCTTTTGTTGTAGTTGTTATTGTTGTTTATTTCAAGCTAACTTCTTTATTTTTTATTCTAGCTTTCATTTATTTTAATTTTTATGTTCAAATGTGCTTGCCGCATTTCTAGACGGAGCGGAAACGAGTTTTGAATTCAATTTCGTGAAACAAATTTGAGACGTTCTATAGTTTTTTTCTTTGATTTTGTTTTATTATAATGCCTTATTGTCGACTTACCAGAATGCCTTTTTTCTACTACATTTCTTTGTATGTATGCGCATAAGTTGATGCATACGAACATACATTTGAAACCCTACCGCAGTGATCTAAAGCTCTTTGTGTGCTAAACTTTCGTTCCCCCCACACTACTCGAGATACACGTTTGTGGGTTTGTACGTACATACATATGTACGTGACTATAGGTGCTCAGTTTCTCTATTTATTTTTGCTTCAATTTCTGGTTTAGAAATATTTAATAACAACATTTGTCTATGTGTTTGCTTTGCTGCCGACAGCTGGAGCAGCAGCGCACCATTAAGCAAGAAATCTCTTCGTTTATCTAAGTGTTGGTGAGAAGCAAACAAAAAGCGAGCGAGTTCTAACGCACACATACGAATAGCTACAAATCAATGCTCCCGTTGTGGCGTTGAAGGCAACAAATGATTGGAGCATTTGACTCACACGCTACGCCAAATTCTCAGAGGCAAAACAATAGTGACGCTACGATCACACCTTCCCACCTCCCCCCTCGTAGGCCAAACAACAAGGCACACCATACAAATTGTGGCCAGTGAGGCAGTGAGTGGACGCTGCAGCAACTCAGAGTCTTCGATGCGCATTTTGCTGCAGTGTGTGAATGAACGACGAATCTAATGTGAATGCGCTGAACACATACATACATACACACACATACGTACATAGCAGCCGAGGTAAATGACCGAGAGTCCGAAATATAATGACTAGGTTAAGGTGAAGGTCACACACGTCTATGGAGAGCTCATTAGACTCTACGCTCTCTGTCGCCACTACTCGTAATATGTGCAGCACACACGGGGAGGCCAAACAACAGCGAGAGCGCCACATAAGGCAGTTGGAGCACACTAATTGTATGAGCTGGAGCAGTAATAGAAACAATAATAGAGAGAATTTGTATGAAACGCAAATATAGACGTGCATGATCGTACGAGTATGTATAAGGGAAATTAGTTCATAGTGTGATATACTTTTAATGGGGGGAGAGCTACAAATATGTGTTGTTGTTGTTGTACTAATATGAATGTATACACTATGTGTATAATATATGGATTTATATATGTGCGTATGGTTGTGAAAATAATTTAGGTTTATAGGTTTATACCTTGCATGAACATGAAATGAGCAAAATTTGAGTTTCGTTTTATTCGTTGTAGGGAAATTTTGACGTATGTACTTTTAACTTGCAGATTATTGTACTAAAACTGAATGAGCTAGAAAACTGTGTACTCGCAAATATAAAAAAAATTCATCGGGAAAATATTAAAATTTTGATGGTAATTTTTTAATTAACTTTCCTGAGCTTTGAGTGAGAGATTATTTATTGTTCTTCGAACGTTATCCAATCTATATGCACTACAGTAGTCGCTCACAAATTAGAACTCTCAGTAATTATAATTTCCAGAAATTAGAATCAACTTTTTGAATACATTACACGCTCTGAAATTAGAATCGAAAATTCTAATTTGCGAGCGTATTTTGTTTTTTGATGCAAAATGAGATATAAAAAGGGGAATCCCCAATTTATTCATGTTACCCTCGGTAGTCGTTGGATTTTCGTCCCTTCTGTAAAGTTTTTGTCAGTTTTTGTTTGAATTCGATACGCGTGTACGTGTTTCGGCATTGTTTGCTTGATATTTGACGATGATGTCCACTAGCACAGCTACTGCAAAATGATCAATATATTTACTGTAATTGGAGTTTTTGTTTTTTGGACCTTTTTTTGACTTAGCGCATAAATACATATTTACCTTATGTTTTCTAGTTTTTATGAATAAAATTGAATAAGACAAAATTTCATTGTAGTTTTTCAATGCAAATTGACTTAAATTGTAAGGTTTTATTGAAATAAAAAAACGTCCAGGAATTAGAATTTTTCAGAAATTAGAATCGCCCTAAAAACAAAATGATTCTAATTTGTGAGCGTCTACTGTACTATTATTTTGAACGCAACTGTATATAGTATATGTATTTCTACTTATTTACCCTAATATAAAAGCCCAAGTTGAAAAAGTTTGAACCATTTTACGGCCAAACTATATACATATCTAAAATATACAAAATTTTACATGTATCGACCGTCAATAAAAAAAATTAATAATAATAAAGAAATAAATGAAAAAGAAAGGAACGAAAGCTCTATGAGAACAGTCTAATGTATGTACGTACATATGTATGTTACCTGTCAAACTTAATGATTATGAGTTTTACAGGCACTTCATGATACGCAGAACGAGTACTAAATGATAGAAAGAGATAGAATATTAAACACAGTGGACTGAGTCTGATTCTATTTTTCACGTTTTTGTCATAGATTATAACAAGACTCATGACACACATGACACATACATATGTAGGTACTATTCCTAGTGGGTATCTTGAACAAATTTTTATTTGACTGTCTGTCTAGTATGTATGTATGTATATACTTGTGTATATGTATGTTCAAACAAAATTAAACAATACTAGCTAGAACTAAACTCTTTCGCCGAATCAGCTAAATTAAGTGGAATAATTTTTAAGTTTTATTCACATGCTCTCTATATGTAGCTTCATTTATTTTAGCTTAACTTTTACCCCTCTTTATTTCTTATTTTTATTTTGTTTAATATAATTTCTGCACATACTTATTTGGTGTGTTGTAAAGTTCTATTGGGTTTTATTTTGTCATTTGGTTTGAGAACACTTTAACTTGGTTTGCGACGCGCCGCGATTTAATTTGATGACTACAAACAAATACATACATAAATAAACTAACATACATATGTAGATGTATTTATGTATGTAAATATAAGTAAATGTGTATTGTGCCTATATAAATACATACATACATATATCTACATGGATTTGTGCATGGGAAAGAATGGCACTAGTATTTCTTGCTTTTTGCTAGTGCCTACAATGCGATTTGGCTTTTAGATTGGGGGGAGTAGGCGAACGTGAAGCGATGCCAGCAGCCGTTGAACGCAAGACCTTGAACTTGGACTCAGTTCTATGTGAAATTTTTGGGCTCTTCGCTTGCTATTATTTTAGTGTTTTGGTATTGTTATTTGAATTTAGCAAAAATATTTTTCGTTTTGCTTGCAAAATAATCTGGATTATTCTATACTAAATGTTTGATAGAAATTTAATTTCAATGTATAAATGTACACATTTATCTACATATGCTAGATCGAGTTTATTTTTAACACATTTTATTTTAGAAATGCATTTTTATATAGAAATTTGAATTTAACACTTTTTAACAAAAATAAAAAACATACGAGTAAATATATCTATGTAGATATTTGAGTAAATTTTGTGCAGCGCAATTAGTGTTGTATGTATAATTCAAGAAATAGCAATAAAATAATTTGTATAATAAATAATTAAATTAGTTTCGTGTAGCAATTTGTTGTTATAGTACAAAAACACAAACAGTAGTAAAAAACAAAAACAGGCAAGCGTGCAATGAATTGAAATAAGAAGTAGTTCGTATATCAAACTCAAGTAGTTGTTTTTGTTATTTCATTTATAGCAGCTTAGATATTTAGCTGGAAAATTACCAGCTGCTTATGATACGATAGGTTGAAATATGCATTTTAAAAATGGTGCTAGAATTATCAGCCAAATAAACCCTTTAACCCTTTAGTCATGCTTCGTACACAAACTCGCCAATTTACATAAGAAAAAAATAAGGTCCAAGTCACAAAATTTTGTAGGTTTTATATGATAATTAATAAATATTTTTTTTTTTCAAGAATCCAGAATTACTCATCAGTTATGTTGGAAAAAAAATTTATATTTTAAAATTATAATTTTCTTTAATTTTTATTTTTTTTTTATTATTTTGTTTTTATAATTTGTAATTTTTTTTGACTATTTTGCAAGTTATGCCGTATATGGTTTTCTACCAAAAGGAAATCGAAAACAATCAAAATTAAAAAAATTAATCAAACAATTAAAAATAATAAACAGAAAATTTGTTTTCATTGTTTTTCATTATTTTTAATTTTTTATTGATAGGTAATGATAATGTTGATCTTTAGTATTTTTGCCGTTTTTTTTTAAATATGTAATAATTAAAAGTCGAAAGCAATGAATAAGCAATTCCAAAAAATAATCAATCAAACCGTTAATCTTTACCAGTAGTACCTAATCATTTCTTAACAGGTCCGATTTGTATTTCAGTTTTAAGAACAAGCAGCTTTTACGTATTTTACTTTTATTGTTTTTTGTAATTCTTACTGCAGTAAAATATATTATTCTTAAATGAATTATTTATAAATATTTATTGGTAAAATATTTTTACTGCTACCAGCGAGTAGGCATTTTCGGTAAAAAAAAAAGTCGTTTTATGTATGTCTAAATACAAATCGTTAATTAAAACCGCTTCATCCTTAAAAAAAAAAAATCGATGATTGAGTAATCGATTTCTCCGAGTCAAAGTTACATCCCTGGTAATTGCTTGGAGTAATTTTAATTACTTATTTTACATCTGTAGACGACTCACCAAAAATTACACAATTCTTTAAAGCACAACATGTCAAAGCGCACAATGAGAGCATTGCTTCCTACTTCAATATTTATAATAGACACCCCATCTTGCCGTGTTGCATGCGGCATGTGGCAAGCACAGACATTCAAACGTACGCGTACACTTACATATTTCATTCATAACCAACTATAAAAAAAAAACGTAAAATCTACACTAGACTACGCGCAGACAGCGTCATATATTTCATTGCCCCCGACCACGAGTCCTTCAACGAAGCGTCTAATGCGTGACGACTGTAGCGCAGCAGCAGCAGCATGCCACAGCGTTGAAAGTGAAAGCAGCATAATACCTTTTAACATACAATAAAAATAGAAAAAACTAAGCAAACTACAATAGTTCAAATACAACAACAACAAAAGCAAAGAAGAAGAAGTAGAAGGCAGTAAAACGAGAAAGATTGGCCAGCCACAGCCACAAATTCAGCAGCTGCGCAGCTAACCGAGAAAAGTAAACTGAACTAAACTAACCCTAATGTAGCCGCATTTGAAATTTTCTATGTGTGTATGTATGTGTGTATGCACATTCGAATGCATGCAAAACGAACCTCCACTATATTTTGCCGAATGCAGCACAGCCACCCATTCGCGTAACATAATCCAATGCCAACGGCAGAAACAGAGAAACGGACAGACGTAGAAAACTAGAGAGTCATAGCTAGACAACGATGCTGTAACAGTCAACTTGATGTCCGTCTGCTGTAGGTAGTTGGTGTTTGTGTGTATGTATGTATGTATGTGCGTTTGTGCAGCCAGAAGAGACGCATAAGCGTCGCTTGGCATTCATTGCTGCCATTAATGCCAGTTGCAGTTAACTGTTGTTTGTATGTATGTTGCGCCACCACCCTGTGTGGACAGACTTGGCATTGTTGACGTCACATGGCAGCACAACTTGCCACATGCGCACACACGCACACGTTGTGTGAAAAATGCCAAGTAAAGTAGACTCAAAAAGAACAGAAAATATGCAGCAAAAATACTCAAAGATGCGTTTTGAATGAAAAATAGAAAAAATACAAAAATTTCACAGAAAGTTTTCGAGTGAAAAGTGTAAGCTCGTAAAGGGTTGAAGTGTGGTGTAGGTGCAGTGGCAGCGCAGCATAATTCTCTCTACAAACAGAGCATGGGTGAAAGTGGAACACAAAATTGCGTAGAGAACATTTGAAATAAATTTTAAAAATTATAAAAATTTTTCTAACAAACTCGCAAAAAGGAACTTCACTCTCAATAATTTTCTAGTTTATAGTGTAAATGCCATTATCTGGAAATATCTTGACGCTAGACGTTACCAAAAAATTCGATAACTCTGACCTATTCAGTTCCCATTCTTCATGATTAATTTGATTGGTTGGAATATGGAAGAAAAAAAAAATATATAGAAAAAGAATCAAAAGTAATTAGAAACCATCAAAAAAATATTTTTTTATTACCTTTGAAGAAATAATATAAAATAATTAAAAGTAATTAAAAGTTTTTTTTTTTGTATTCTGAAAAAATAATCTTAAATAATCAAAAGCTAAAAAAAAATATTTTTTGTGTTTTGAAAAAATAATCCAAAATAAATAAAAGCAAACAATTTTTTTTTTGAGTTTTGAAAAAATAATCCAAAATAGTTAATATTAAAACAAAAAATGTTTAGTGTTTTGAAAAAATAATACAAAATAATTGAAAGTAAAAAAGTTGTTTTCACAGTTTTGAAAAAAAAATAATCCAAAATAATTGAAAGTAAAAAAAATTTTTTTGAGTACTTTTATAATTCTCCCACATGTGCTCACGTTTGTCTGCAACGCTAACAAAAAATAATTACAAATATTAAAAACCATTTCTAGAGTTTATTTAATTATTTTCGATTTCTCCAGATTTTCTTTTAATATTTATGATTATTCTTAAGGATGATCATTAAAAAACCGAAAAAATTACCAATCAATCATTAGTAGGCTTTTCCAAAAAAATTAGACAATCAAACCGGTAATCATTACGATTATTAATCATTACTCAGCAGGTCAGCGATGATTATGTAGTATTTGCAGAAGTGTTATATGCGTTTTTGAACCTTCACCTTCATATGTTTTACTCGTATGTAGCTGAATGTGTCTGTACACTTGCCACCCCAATTCTATGTGTCACGTCTGCCACATCAGTATGTATAATTTCATAGTTCAACCAGGCGCGCCAACATACATCCACATATACTTACACCCAAGTACATTTACATATGTAAAAACATTTGAAAGCATGTCCACACATAAAACTGGTTGTAGAGCAAAAATCATAGCCAACTAACAGCGGGGCACGTCTACTCACTTTTGTGTTTGCTTCCAACTTGCTTGCTTTGCCTTTGCCCTCACATTGTTGGGTGGTGGCTAGTTATGTATGTATGTGGGTGGTTGCATCAAACTAGGCGCTTACAACACATTACTTTCGTTTAAGTTTTAGTTTCTTGCATTTTGCTTTCTTCGTCAATATTGGCGCTCATCGTGTACTTGTGTGAGTGCAGTCTCGTTTTCATTTGTACGCGATGCAAGCGTGAATGCGTTTGTTGGCCTTGACCACGTGGCAAACAAAACATTGAACTTGGTATGGTCTCACAACTTTGTTGAGCAACTAAATTCATATTAACAAAGCTTTCTTGGTATTCTAGTTAGAGCACGTATCTTATCTTATCTTAGTAAGATTATGAATGCGTAACTTGATGAGTGTGTGAGTGAGTGTGTTTGCGAGTTCTTCACATCTAAACTAGTCAAACGATCTCTACGAAATGTTGTAGGCTTATTCTGCGTAGTATAGAATTGGTAACAAGATTCATGCGATTCCATTAGCTCATACAGTCATTGAGATAAATGCACTATTTTTATGAAGCTGAACGATAAATGAGTTATCAGCCAAAATGTGACTAACCTAAAACCTTGAAACTTGTTATCAGACGAAAGGGGAAACACGCTTATTTCATTTGGAATGTGCTATATTTCGATATATTCATCGGTATATACATACATAAGTTATCGATCTTAAATTTTGAACTTTACACCACACGCCATTTTGTATATGATTAATCATTTGTCGGAACCAGCAAGATAGGACCAATACAACGCATAGCTAAATCGATTTTTCCGATAAATGGGTTTTAACCTATAACTATTGCAATAAAAAACTAGGAACTCACAATTTTGCAGGTTAAGTACATATTACATATATATACATATGCGTAACGAATGTAGTGAAAATCACCCAGATCGGACCAACATAACATATAGCTCCCATATAATTGATAGTTCCGATAAATGTGGTATGGGCTATGTATCTTTAAATTAGTAGTTTTGAAAAGTTTATAGTAAGGATGGGACACTTAAAAAAGGGGATTCATGAAAGTAACTATACCTGTAAAAATAATCGATAACATTAAAAATCGATCATTTATTCACAAACCTGGTATCGGTAGATGTGTATATTTATAAAAGTAGGTACTATCAGCAATCAGTGATTAGTTAGGCATTGATAGTGATGTTAGGGACCTATAAAGTTATAGTTACACATACATTAACATACATATGTATCCATTAGAGTGCCTCAAGAAAAAATTAGCGTTTCCTTTCATTGCTATTCTAAAATTTAATATTTAGTAATAATAATACTTATTTGACTTTTTGAAGATAGTTTTGGTATATATTTCTTTCTTTCCAAACAAATACCTCATACGCTCAAGTATATTTCGAGAAAGTTTTAAATTTAAAATAAAATAAATTTGTTAACTCCAATGAAAAACAGTGTGAAAACTTTCTGCTATCAACAGTTATAAGCAATCTAATGTATCCACGCACTACATACATAGGTATGTATGTATATATGTAGCTACGACATGATCAACAAATTCACACGCGCTTGGGGATGCCCTCTTACGCATTCTTTAACCCAATTACGCACGTTTTTTATGACACAAACCTACATACGCACATAGTCAAATAGGTAAACATATGATTTACGTATGTCTGAGCTGACAAAAAAAAATGTATGTATGTACTACGAACAGTCGGGCCTCTATTTTCTATTCAAACGCACGCATTTTTGACGCACCAATCAAGAATACGCACATTTGCTAAGCTCTTATGACCCTGTAGGTATATAAAAACTGAATGAGTTTTAAAGTAAAGTAATAAGAAAACGGTCTAATGAAAAGAAAAATGTTATTAAATAACCAAAAGTAGTTAACAGTTTTTTACTTTTTTTGATTTTTCAGTATTATTTTTAATTTTTCAATATTTTTAATTTTAAATTTTTCTTTATTTCTAATTTGAAAAAACTTCTTTTTTTTGATTTTGCTTGATTAATTTTAAAATTTTTCACTATCTTTGATTTTTCTTGATTAGTTTTAATATGTAAAAATGTTTTATTTTGTTTTTTGTTTTTTTTTCTTTATTAGTTTTAATTTTTTACTTTTTTTGGTTTTGTTAGATTATTTTTTAATTTTTCATTATCTTTGATTTTTCTTGTTAATTTTAATATGTAAAAATGTTTTATTTTATTTTATTTTTTTAATTTTTCTTTATTATTTTTTATTTTTTACTTTTTTTGGTTTTGTTAGATTATTTTTTTAATTTTTCATTATTTTTTTTTATTATTTTTTGTTTGTTTTTAATTTTTTTTACTTATTTGTTTTTTATTATTTTTAATTTCTTCCTTTTTTTGATTTTGCTTGATTCATTTTAAATTTTACATTATTTTTGGTTTGTCTTGATTATTTTTAATATGTAAAATTTTTTTTTTTAATTTTTCTTTATTTTTTTTTAATTTTTTTATTTATTCTTCTTTATTATTTTTGTTTTCTTTTTTTTTGGATTTTTCTTGATTATTTTTAGTATGTTAAAATTTTTTTTGATAATTTTTTCAAATAATCATTAGACCCCGAAAAAATAGCAAAATATTAAAATTTTCAAAAAGATAATTAACCCAACCGTTTAATGCCCAAAATTTCGTTTTATTTATTTTTTCCTGCTGGAAGCATACACACTTTTTCGAAATATACATATGTATGTATGTATAAGTCGAATACATCCATACATCATTTCGTCTGGCTCGTAAAAACAAAATTCTGTTCGCTTCACTATTTGCAAATTATCGTACAAAACTATTTTCGCCAAAAAAAACACGTCATCTTCAAAAATTCAAGTGTACATACAAAACACGCATACATTCAACTCTACTGTCTACCCTCATCAAACCCCATAACCCAATGCCCCATATAGTTGGCTTAGAATAAATATGCATACATGTAGGTTCATTTCTATATAATAAATGAGTGAGTAGCACTTGGGTACGAATATAGCAAATAGCACAAAAGTAAACAAAAAAAAAATGTGTAGTAAAAATAGAAAATAAAAAGCTTTATCTCACTTTGGGTAAGCAAAACTAAAATTTAACCTTGAGAATAGCAAAACGACGTTGTTTGAACATATTTTTGGTCACACATTAGCAGGCATGAATGTTTGTTTGAAAGCGAAAATGTAGACCTATACCACCTGAAGGTATACTATAAGAGCGTTTCATAATTATGACACACTCAGAATTTTAGTTTTTTATATAATATATGTACATATGCACAGAGTTTAAAGCATAGATTTGTATGACTCTTCGATATGTGAGAAAAATATTGGCATCATTTCGATTTAAAGGGATTTTCTGTTATTTCAAAAATTATAAAAAACAATAATTAACAAAAACTTTTTACATTTTTCCCTTTAATTTTAGGTTTAGCTTTCACTAGCACTGAAAAATTTGAGTGATTTTGTATTTAGCTAACTGAACTCGTTAAAAAAAGAAATAAAAATTTAAATTTTAGACAAAGTTCAAAAATTGATATTTTTCAAAACGCAAAAAACCACAATTCTGTATTATTCAGGATATTTTAAGATATACGGAAAGTATAATACAAAAAAAATGATTTAAAATTCAATGCGAACTTCAATTTTGACAACTTAAAAATGTATTAAATTTAAAAAGTTTTATGAAAAATCTTTTTTTTTTTATAATTTTTTAACTTCGGGAATTTTATATGTAAAATAAGTTTTTAATCGAGCAAAATTAAATTTGTATTTTTCTTCGCTTTATGATAAGAGGAAACTTCTCACTAAATTTCATTTTAATCCAAATGCGTCGATTCAAACTATTTTGACATGGAAATACCCTACTATAAATATGATTAACGGTATGCCAATTACAAATTTGTTTTATTTATGAAACGCACTATGGAGTATTTATATACATACATACATACATACATTTATTTGCTTATTCTTCGACAGCAATAAAAAATGTGCAAACAAACTAGATTCGAAGAATAAAAGTATAGCAAATTCTAAGTAAAAACAGTTTGGCAGCAAATAACATACAACAACAAGAAACATACGACATTAGCTAGCCACCATCAACTATTTAGAACACCATATGGTATCGAAACTATATACTGATATGGGAACTTAGTTTTTTTTTTTTTTTATTATTAGAGTCCTTTGGGTGTGTTGCTATAATAACTGGGGACTTTCCACTTTCTCCGACCGCAACCCATTTTTTTTTTTTCATTTTGCTATATATAATTGAGAGCTTTTTGCACTAACTCTATTGAAATCACGGAAATGTGATGTGCCAAAATTAAAGTTATCTTTTTTTTTTTTTGCTTCGCTAAACTTTATATATATTAAATTTTATCTCTAGACGTATGGTTGAATTTAGTTGATTATAGTTTTGTGTTTTGAATGTATTGCTGTACACTCCAAATGTGTCTATGTAGTAGTTTTTCTATTCCGAGAATTGTAATCTTGCACAATTAGTTTTTCTATCGAAGTGTTAGGTTTCTTCATTTAGGTTAATTTCCGTTATTACAGGAAAAGATTTTTGGGTAATCGCCAAAGAACACTAGTCTATAAACACTTACATTTTGGTAAAAACTATACAATCTTCAACGTAGTTCAAATCAATTTCATAGACGTACATATGTATATGAGGCGCCAAGAAAGACTCACTGCTTTCAATACTTGTTGACACAAATGTTTGTGAATATTAGAACGTAGTTATTTTTAGCATTTTTGATAAATATTTATAGTTAGCTTATACATAACTAAATAGACAAAGAAGCAGCTGGTTGCTATGAAGTTCCCAAAAAAAAAAAAAAAAAACAATTAATTTAAAGTAGTACATACTGATACAACTAGTGAGCAATTCCGAGAAAGTAAACCGATACTATAAAATAACCACACAGAGAAAGCAACCCTTTACTATGAAGTAAGTGGTGTCACATTAATTGTTTTGCAGAAAGTAATGAAACAATTGAAAATTATCAACAGCAAACAAAAAGAATCAAATCAATCATACCAAAAGTCATCAAAATATATCAAAAATAATGAAAAATAATTAAACAAATGAAAACAATCAAAAGTAATCAAAAATTAGAGATACAAAAAAATGATCAAAATAAAAATAATGTAAAGTTATGAAACAATTAGAGATACCATAAAGTAATCAAAATGTATCAAAAATAATGAAGCAATTGAAAATAATCAAAAGTAATCAAACAGTTAGAGAAGCCAAAAAATTATCAAAATATATCAAAAATAATGAAAAATAATTAAACAAATGAAAATAATCAAAAGTAATCAAAAATTAGAGATGCAATAAAATGATCAAAATAAAAATTATGTAAAGTTATGAACCAATTAGAGATACCAAAAAGTAATCAAAATGTATAAAAAATAATGAAACAATTGAAAATAATCAAACAGTTAGAGAAACCAAAAAATTATCAAAATATATCAAAAATAATGAAAAATAATTAAACAAATGAAAACAATCAAAAGTAATCAAAAATTAGAGATACAAAAAAATGATCAAAATAAAAATAATGTAAAGTTATGAAACAATTAGAGATACCATAAAGTAATCAAAATGTATCAAAAATAATGAAGCAATTGAAAATAATCAAAAGTAATCAAACAGTTAGAGAAGCCAAAAAGTTATCAAAATATATCAAAAATAATGAAAACTAATCAAACAATTAGCAATACCAAAAAGTAATCAACATGCATCAAATATAATGATTTTTAATGCAACTATTAAAAAATAACCAAACGAAACCACAAAAAATTTTTTTTTATTATTTTTGATTTTTTAATTTTTTTTAATTATTTATTAAGGTAATCATTATTAGTGTTATTTAAGGTAATCATTCATTAATTCAGTAGGATTTCAAGTCAAAGGTTTAGTCCCTGCGCTGCATTGAAATATCTTCCGCTGCAAAGCTGTCACACCCATTCCTCCTACACCTATAACCAGCCCCCTGGCTACTTGTTAATTTTTTTTTCTTAATTTTTTTTTTTTTTTTGTTTGTGTTATTGCATTATATTTTAGTTCTATTCAAAATCACATGCAAAAATGCTGTTTGTACAGCTAAAGCAAATGCTGCGCAGCAAATGGCTTTATTGTGTTTGTGAGAAATTATTCTCTGTTGCTCAATTGTATGAACTAGTGGAACTGGGAGCGTTTGTTGTTGTTGTGTCTGCTTTTTATTGCTGTTTTATTTTTTGCAATTCATTTTTTACTTTACTACTTTTTGGCAGAATTTTTTTGGACAAATTCTCACACATGCAAGCGTAATATTAGCCGAGCAACGTCGGTAAGAGGAGTAACCATAGACATTATATATACAAATAAGTATGTACATATGTATGTATGTGTGTATGTAAGTGAATGCCACCAGCGCCTCATAATTCGTATACATACATATATACATATGCATATACATAAATACATTTATATAAAAATCAATCACCAACACTTACGCACACAGTCTGGCAAGTTCGCAGTGAAATGCAGAATTCTAACACACTAACCGACTAAACCGAAAGCAGACAACCAAACAGTCATAACAAGAACAACAACAACACATAGAACAATTGGTATAAACTTAAAAAATAAAGAAAAATTAATTGCAATGTTATTAGGGAGAGTTTTTATTAGCAAAAAAAAAAACGAGGTCTAAAGAACAAAAGCGCATAGAGAGGACTAGAAAGAAGTATGGCGCAGTAAGGGGTTCGAACTATAGCAGTAACACAACTCAGACAATAATCATACGCACACACACCCGCTCCATATGAAAGTGCTATTGTTGGGCGTCTGCTGCTGCGTCTGTCAACGCCATTTTTAGGTAAACGTAGCCAGCCGTTCGGGACGTATGCAGTATGGAGCGTCAAATCCCAGAGACTCCCGTTTGCGGTTGGCGTCGCTGCTATTATATTTTGAAGGTATTTTTTTGTTTTGTTTTTTTTTTTTTGGATAGTTTTTTCGGGCAGTTGCCTAATGCGCTTTTTAATGCCGCTAGTCGGGTCTGAAGTAGCAGCGAAAGCAACAGTTGAATTTTGTTGTCGCGCGTATATTGTTGAACACAAACGGTACGTTCGGTCGGTCGGTCGGTCACTTGCTCGCTAGAACAAACCAATGCGTCTACAATTAATTTCTAGAAAATTCAAAAAAATCAAACAACTAAGAATTGCATTAAATTGAAAATTTCGTAAAATAAAATTTATAAAAATTGTAAAAGTTTAGCTAAAACTTAAACTAAAACTAATACAAATAAAAATAAAATTGTTTAATTTCGTTTATGTATCTATTATGAAAACAGAAACTTAAGATTTTTTGTGCGATCTCATTAAAACTACCAGCGCAGTAGTAGAATATTACAAAAATTACTGTTGCAAACAAAATAAAAAATTTGTGAAGTGTGTATTTCTTGAAAATAATGTTTTCCAAGTTTAAAAAAATTTTGAAATTCAAATTTCCAGTTTATGCGAAAAACAATTCGATTTCCTTTGAAGCAGCACGTCGTGCAAGGCGTTCGTCGCGTTTTTAGTTGCGTGTTCGTGTGTGTTTTATTTGTTGTGCTGTGCTTTAAGGCCAACAATCAGCGAAACGCCATTTAGCAGGTACAAAATATTGAATCTATGAAAAAATTTAAGTGCAGAAATTTACGTTAGTTTAGTGTTTGAAAGCGCTAGGCTGTTCTAAAGCGCGTACTACGGTGGATATAAAAAAATATTTTGAAGAAAAAATTTAAATATGTTTATTGGAAAGCTGCTTTTTGTTGTTTTCAAAAATATGAATTTTTTTATTTTACTAAAATTTTTTTAATCCCTCTTATATCTATACATATGTATGTAGCTAAAGATACCTATCTGGAAGCCGTTTTTTGTTTTTTTGATAGTATTAATTTTTCAATTTTGGCAAAACAAATTTTTTTTTTCTTTTTTGAACTCAAGTAAATTCCAATTCGTTAAACAATAAATTACCAATATTAATAAACAAAAACATGAAAAATTCGGTGACTGCTCCAACAATAACTCCTTAAAAATTACAAAATTCCTATCAATTTTAATTTATTTTCGTACTGGTAGAATGAAAAAACAAATTAGGAAAAAAAAATTTGAAATTTTGATGGAGTAATTTTGTGTTTAACCAAATGATATTCATAGTATCAAAAAAAAGTTAAATAAATAAAAATATAATGTAAGTGAAACATAAAAAAATTATGTTTTAAAAAAAAAATTAAGAAACAATCTTTTGAAAGTTTCAGCATGTTTTTAGATTCAACAGAGGTAGAATGCAAAAAAATGTTGTACAAAATTTAATGATTTTGAAAAGCTTTCTAAAAAAAAAAGTTTTGCTGAGTTGAAGTCTTTTTTTTAAATTGAAACACAATAAAAATTATTTTTTTTTACATCTCTAGTGAACCAAAAATAACTGAAATTTTGTGTGTACAAAATTTGTATAAAAAGATTTTTATACAACAAAATTTTTAAAAATTATAGTGCAGCCTAACATTTTTCTTGTATTTTGTATAAAAACAGATTTGCTTAAAATATATTTGTTATTGTAAATAATTACTAATTTTATTTTCAATGCAGCTTACTCACAGGCAAATTATTTTATTTCCCTGTGGAACTATTTATACAATTAGCCAGTTATATTGATAATGAATGATATGTATAACCCTACTGTAATTCTAGTCATGAAAAATCGATGTCCCCTCAAATAACTCATCCGTCAATAAATCATTCCAACATTTTTTGTAGCTTATAAAATTCATCTAAAACACTATAGCCAGTTTCATAAACATAACACACATAACATTAAACGGCTAACAGATTTCCTAAAGCTTAGTGTACCGATTTATAAGACTCTTAAAATAGATTTATTTAGATGAAGAAAAAAAAAATATTTAAAAAAAATTCATCTTTTAAAAAAATTCTTTATGAGCTTCACCAAAACCTCTTAAATTCAAATCTTTCTAATAAATTTCTAAAAATACCACCCAAGGTTTTTATTCTAATTCACGTCACAGAAAGTTTCTTTCTCAAACAATTGTTTTCAACTTTCGAGCTTATTCGCCAAATATTCGAAAGGGAAAACACTTAAAACTATGAGACATACAGCATTTGCTGCAAACTTGCATACATATGTACATGCACTGCACTCACACACACATATACAAAGCAAGCAGCATACTTTCATACATACATACATAGGTTCTCAGCGCAAAGTTAAATTAGGAATAGAGAATTGTAGCGCTGACTCTTACATTCAATAAGATAGTTTATTTTGTTTCTCAGAAATTTTATTAGTCAGCATTTTTTTCTACGTTAGTTTTTTTGATTATTAATGATCGTTAATGTTTCGGTTTCTTTCGCTCTGAAAATCGAGATATGCATTTGAAATTGTATCCGTAATAGCAATCAGAAAATGTTAAAATAAGAACAAAATGGCTAGCAGTTTCGTTGTTCTAGAGTTTCACATACTTTTCAATTATTTAACTTACACAGCCAACGATCGACATGAAAGTCTGCAAAGCCCAAATGACCTAGAGGTTGGTTGGTTGTGGGATTTGCGCTCTAGGAGAAGTACTGTACTGTTCGTTCGGCGCAGTAAAGTTTATCATACTTAATACTTAATTTTAATAGTTTGTTGTTAAAAATATCCATTTCTTTTTCTGCTTTGATATCGAGTACTGTTGAAAAAACATAAATTATTCACTTGACATAATTTTTTTTAATTTCAATTATTTTATTATATTTAATTTTGTTTTTATTTTATTTATTTTTTTTATACTTTTGATTTATATTTTTCTATCTATCATATTAGTTTTTTTCCTTAATTTTTATTTATTTATTTTTTGCTCTTCATATTTAAAATTTTTTTTGTTGCAATTTTTTACTTTTTTATTTAGTTTTTTTTTTTTTGTTTTGTTTTCTTTGATTATGTATTTTTTGTTATCTTATTTTATTTAAATAAATTTTTTTTTTATATTTATTTAGTTTTTTTTTTATTATCTTTCATTCTTTTTTTTTTGTGCTATTTTAATTGAATTTTTTTTTTCATATTTTAATTTTTTATTTTTTTTTTTTTTATTCTGTTTTAATGATTTAAATTAAACGTCTGGTAATACAATGATGAAACTTCCATTCAGGTATATAAATCAGTTTTTGTATGATGCGCGACCAAATATTCAGACAGACAAACAAAATTCTAAAAACAGTTGATTTTTCTTCCACTGAGTACATGTACAGATGATCTCATTTGCAAATCATGCCCAGCCGTGACGTTACTATTTTCACAAACCTTATGAATATTATACATATCTACATACATACATATGTGTGATAACCTGCATAAAATAATGTTTTTTATTATTTAAAAATTCAGTGAACCTCATAATTCTTCAATATTTATAGCTACATAAGTTGCAACTTGAAGTTAAAATTTGTGTGCTCAAGAAAAAAAATCAGAAGAAATGTTCCTGAACCGGAACATATTCTGTGCAACGGTAAATTGAGTGAAAGACAAAAAAAAACTAAAATCTTAATTTTAAAACCCGTATTCACTTTTATGGTTAAACTTTTGACAGAGAATTTTTATTTTTTACCTCACAACTTATACAGTGGCGGCCAACTAATTAGGGAAAAAATACATAACGACTTTAACAGTTGATGCATAATCTAAATTTGAAATTAGTTATATTAGCGTTTGATTTTTTTTTCATTTTTAGCTTTGATACAAATTAATAAAAATAAGTATACCATTTATAATTAGCTGAACGCCGCTGTATTCATGTTTCTGTTTTATTTGTTATTCTAATTTGTTGCTTTGCTTTCCCTTAAGAGAATTTCGAAATAATGCGATGCATTTAAATGTTTTTTTTTTAAGAAAGCAGTTCACAAAGCTAAATAAATGTTGACCTTGAGTGTCAATAACCTCAAACGCTCAGCAAAAACAAGACAAGTTTGTATGTTTATATATTTAAGAAAAATAATAAAATAAAATTTAAATTTGAGTTTGGTTTTCTACGTTTTATGTTTTAATGAAGTTGTCTATTAATAAATTAGCATATAGATGCACATATAGTTATCAATAACGGTATACTTATATAAACTAATATTATGAAATAAAGTAAAAGTCGTATCTATAAGAAGATGACCGTGAAAGGAGCTGAGTGCTGGTATTTCTAGTTTTCGAAAGGTGAAAGAAGTTTTGATTTAATGAAGCGGATTTTTTAGTTGATTTCATAAGAACTAAAAGTTTTCAAAAATATATTGACGGATCTTTAATATGATTAAAATTTGTATAAAGCACAACAAAAAAGTATATATACATATACATACTCACATTACAAGTATACTTATCAATATTTCTTTTTTGTTTATCTCTTTGCAGTTTATTTAAATGGAATACAAATTTAAATACTATATACAATAAATATAATTAATCTATGTATATACAATAAAAGAGAAGAAAACTTGGAAAAGTCAAACTCAAGCAAAGTACAAGCAAGCAAAGCATAATAATAATACTTATAAAGAGAAGAAGAAGTTGTAGATAATTGGCAACAAAGCAAAATCCAATAACATTACAAAAATAGCTGCTAACAAAAACAACAATTACATTGGCAATTCAGTTTGAAATAAAATTTTGAATTTATGCTACAATAATAACAACAAAAACAATATACCCATAAGAGTTAAACAAAATTATCGGCGACGCTTTTTAAGCGCCCAAACACTGAAATTTTCTACACCAATTTCGTCTATAATCAGCACCAACAAAATGGATGAAACACAACATTTTTGTTTACGCTGGAACAACTACCAAAGCAGCATAACATCGGCGTTCGAGAATTTACGTGACGATGAAGATTTCGTTGATGTGACATTGGCGTGCGAGGGACGTAGCATCAAAGCGCATCGTGTTGTTTTATCCGCATGCAGTCCATATTTTCGCGATTTACTCAAGGTGAGTGGGATTTTTTTATATTGATTGAGGTCTACTTCTGTACCATTTGAAATAGCTGTTGGTAAATACATACATAGATATCATAGTCAGTTCAGGTGATTTTCTTCGTTACATATTACACTCGCTATGTACATATCGACAGCCACACTGCAAAACCCTGTATGTTCAAAACCAAAAAGTTTTCAGGAGAGGGAAAACACTGTGATAATTACAACATATGTATATGAACGACGGTTATTTCATTTCACCACTGGAAAGAAACGGGAAGTTGTAACCCGATTTTGACTGAATTTTAATGTGCGAAATATCACGATCTATGGGAAAGGCTCAGAACCTTATTTTTGGAAAAATAGTGACTTATGGGGTTTTGCAGTGTGGCTGTCGATATATAACATTAAGCTTCGTAAAATTTCGTAATTAGAGAGAGCAGCACATTTGGTTATCTGTTTTTCAGACGAGCAAAAAACTGGATTGCAGCAGTTTCTCAGGGCTAGAATCGTTACAGACGAACAAACTGTATTTTACGATAGTTCATATTGCAAATCAAAATTAAAATGTTTCAACAATTTAAGTTGTTTGTTGTGTGTTATTTTCCTCTTATAAAATCTGTACTTTTTAAGTAAACACCATATAATTTTGGGTGCCTAATATGAAATGATAATGATATGGTGTAGACATAGCGGCGGGTTCGGGAAAGTAAGTTTTTTTTCTATTTTCTTAAACTTTTCTATAATTTATCTGCATATCATAAAACCTAGAATTGCCCACTATCTAAGAGCGAAAACGATACGCGAATGTATATTTGCCAACACTAGACGATATACGAGTAAGTAACTACGAGTCACATTTTTTCGAGGACACTTGAAACATAAAGTAAAGATTTTTATTAGTTAGGATGCACATACAACAAGCCCATTTAGTTGTATGCCTATGGACGTGTAAAGAAATCGAAATATTAAATTTAACTTATAACAAACAAAAAAAACAACAACAACATTGTAAGCAAATATTGAAGTCATCACACACACACAGGGTTAAATGCAAAATGTAGACAAACGAAACGGCAAAAGTGCATGCTGAGGCCAGACCATACAAATATTTATTCATATGCGATTACAAAAAGCTGTACAAATATAACCAAAATAAAAAACAAAAACAAAAATACGCAAACATGCACAACACGGATATATTTATAAAGGCTTAATGTGCACAAATTTGTATCGCTTTTGTTAAGAAGCGCATGCAAAAAGGAGTGGATAGTTAAGATGTACTGAGTGAATATGTGAAACACAAAGATAGCAAAGAAAACTGGCTCACCCTGACAACACAAAGAAGAGATCGTTAAAGATCGCCAAAAGTAGCGAGTTAATAAATAAAAAGGAACGAGTAAAGCAAACTGCAGAATAAACAATTTGCAAAAGAAGCAGTAAAAAACTACTTCATTAAAAGCAAGAAAAATGTATAGTAGAAATTGAGAAGAAAAAGCATAAAAAATATATAAAAAAAACGAGAGAAGCTGCAAAAGCAAAGAAACAAACCGCAGCAACAACGCTGTAAGATGCATCCACGCAGACACGTCAAGATGACCTACTTACAATGCAGCAGTGAGTCGTTGCTGAGCTACAAAAATAACTTGAATATGTGACAGGAACGCATAGAGCAATACCAATACATGCAATCAATGGAATGTTTTCACATTAGGGTGGGCGTAAATAAGTATTTTGAAAAATGAAGTATTTAGGTCTAGGAAACATTGCTCGAAACTGGCTTGAAAGGCCTTTAGGAGACTCATTTAAAGTTTTACGTCAAAAATTCAGAACCATAAGCACTGTAAAGGTTTTAATTTTTTTTTAAATTTACTACTTAGTCGGTTTTTAGTAAATGCGTTTAGGGTGAAAGTTTTCGATTTGATTTTCGACATTCCATTGGATTTCTGCCATATCGTTGCATTATGGTCTCGTTTCCGGCTCCAATTTCAATTCGGATTTCATTTGATTTGATTCAAGTTTCGATCTCTGCTTAATTTGCTGTGTCGATTTTGACACTAGTTTCAATTCCGGTTAGTTTTCGTATCAGTCTCGGTCTCAATTCCAGTTTATGATCCGGTTTCCACTCTAGTTTCAATTCCATTTTGTTTCGTTTTCGGTTACGATTCCCTAGTAGCTCGATAGTTCATGGTTATGTTTCCGAAACAAATTCAAATCTGTGAAGCCAAGTCGTCTGCTACATTTGCAGTCATTTGGATTGAAAAAAAAAAATATTTACTTGCGCCACTGCTTGTTGTAAGTGCACCCCTAATAAGTCGCTGGTAACCCCCGAACTATCAAGTTGTTGCCTCTTGCTAAATTATTGACTTATTATTCACATAAAGTATTTGAAAACGTCAACAAAAAACAACAACTACAACAAAAAATTAAAATTATGCAATTGTAACGGCACGCAACACATGCAACACAAGGAACAGCAACAGCAACAACACCAACAACCACAGTTAAACAAATCAAATAACACAGCAGAAAAGCCAACAACAACAATGAAAACAAGCAACCATAATAAAATGAAATTGTTTTGCAGTTTCAATTAAAATAACAAACAGTGGCAAAGTCGTTTGAGTCCGTTGGGCGTTCATTTGGCTGCATTTCAAAACTCGTTAAATGCTTGCCATACTTGCCACACCCCAAAACGTGCAACGCCCAAACGCTTCATACGAATAGGCAACGCTAACTAAATGAGCAGTTTTGAGTTAATATTTTATAACGATAGTTCTAGTTAGTAGTAACTTCTTTATATGTATGCACATGTATGTATGTGTGTGTGTGTGTCACATATGCGGCAAACACAAGCGCACATGTGCGGCATGCAACCGCATTGCCGGAAATTTGCTAACGATTATTATTTGACGCTGCTGGCAGCTCGGTGGCAAAAAGTTTCCGCTTTGTGTCATGTTCGGTTACATCGTTCAACATTTTGCTGTTGTTGTTGTTCTTGTTGTTATTATAATTTGCCCCTTTTTACGATATCACTCATTACACACACAAACACACACAGCCACAAGTGAAGCGCCTCAAAAGCCACAATTGCGTGCATATTTCCGCAATCTAAATTTTGCAACAAACCAAAAGCAAAACGCTAAGCCCCACACTACGCTTTTACGTTATTCTTAGCTCACTGTTTTTGTGTTTTGCTAACTTTTGTAAAGTTTAATGTCTCAATGCTGGCGAATACTTAAAAGGCATTAGGCGCATCAAGGAACTTGCACCGGACGCAGCGCATTGGCTGTTGGTGCGGGGTTGGGGCGATGACACGCTTTGCTTGCTTGTTATTTTTGTGTTGAGAGTTTTTGCAAAAGTTATTTTTCAACAATGTAACGAAACTTTGCGGTGAATGTCGAATGTTTAAACGCAACTAAAAATGTTTTTTAGTCAAAAGTCGCACTAATGCCTCTCCACCTGCCACAGCCAAGTACGTAAAGGCTCTAAATTGCCCAAGGAAATGATTAAGAAGCGGTGAAAGCAGACAAACTAAGCTAACATTTTAGCGATGAAATATTAGCATACAGGAGTACAGTGTTGTGGCGTAAAATTGTAGTGTTTGCAAATTTGTAATATATTTTCATTTGTTTCAAAAGGAATTTATATTTTAAAAGAAAATTCTAATGTCGAAGACTAAGAGCTCGACAATTAAAGGCTTAGACCAAAATGGTTGCGAAAAAGTGCAGAAATAGTCTCAAAACTGTCACAAAAACGTCACATAAACAATCGAAAAATCATGCTGACATGCTCCCGAAAAATATCCAAAATGATTTCGTAGAAGTACCAAGAAAAATTTAGACGGTCCCGAAACTATCACCACAACAATCACGAAGAAATCGCTCTTTGACTTAAAAATGGTACCGAAATAGTTAGAAAATGATCCAACAACATACCCTAAAAAGTTGAGAAATTATTTCAACATGTTTCTGAAATACCCTCGAAATGGTCCCGCAATAGAATTAAGAAAAATCTAATCGATCCTAAACATATCACCACAGAATTCCTTAAAAAAAACTACCTAAAAATTAAAAATTATTAAAAAAAATACAACCAAACAAAACTTTCGCAAGAAATTTTTTGAAATTTCACATACCTGTGTATGTATGTATGTACAAATAGAAAAGTGGCGTACTACAATTATATTGCACAATACTGTACTTGTTTTGCCAACACGTAGTGTCTCCGCTTGTTCAGAGTAGACGAGTCGCTTGAAAGGGCGTAGTTGCCGTTATGAATTGTCTGCGCGACCAGCCAATTTACTCCATGCCGCCTCACAACTTGAAACAACAGCAACAACAACAACAACAACTACTGTAATCACTATCATCAAACATTAGCCTAGCGGCAACAGCAGCAACAAATAATAATAGTAATAATAAGCTCACAAAATATTTTTGCTGCACTTTAGCCCATTAGCGTTGCCGCAATGCCACACTTTTCCTAAAAAATGCCATTGAGAGTCAAAAGAAAATCAACAACAACAACAAAAATAAGCTTACAATTAAAGTCAACAACTCCACACCACTATAACAACGCTGTCATAAACAAAAACATGCGACTAAATAAATTTTATACACAAATAAAAAAATAATGCAAAATTTACAATAACAAAATCAACAGTCAGAATGACAACAGTAAGCAGGCCAAGTGAGAAACGTTGAGCGACGGAAAAATTGTAATGCAAATGAAGTATGTACAAAATTTACTGCAACAAAAAATCAAACAAATCAATAAAAGTGCTGAAACAGCGCAAGCGGGCGGCGTATGTTAGTACGGGCTAGAGGGGGAGAGCGAAAGACGAGTTAGTAAATCGCGAAACTTTAACCTACAAGTGACGCGTGTGTGACGAGACGCTATGGAGTTAGCAGCGCAGCACGAAAATTTCAAATTTTTTAATAAGTTTATTCGTTTTATTAATTAGGTTGGTATTAAAGTTTGTTCTTAAGCCACATGCCTACATAAAGACAGTAACAACAACAAATAATTACAAAGAGGCATACATACATATGTGTTTACAGTTAAAATGCACTAAAATAGGACTTTGTTAAAAAAATATAAAACAAAAAGGAATTATTTAAAATTATTATGAAAATTGCAAGAAAGTTATTCACCACAACCGCATGAGCGCAAACAAGTCGTTTGTGTTCGAGACGCTTGAATTGCAGAGATACATAGATGAGCGTGCAAGCATTAAAGTTGAGCCATTAGAAGCTTTGTCTAATCTCTACACAGAATAGCATTTTAAATAGACCGACGTCTGTACATTGCAGATGTTTAAGCAACATTGATGGGAGGGATCATTATTGAGCCAATGAAATCAAAATTAAATGTTTTAAGATTTGTTGTCTATTAGTCTGTTTGTTTGTACGCGCATCACAACAAAGTAGCTACACCGAAATGAATGAAACTTTCACCGTTGTATTACTAGATGCTCAATTTAAAATTTAAGATAACGACTGTTTCCGTAATTCTATCGGTTTGGGAGTTATCGATTACTATGTGCAGCAGTAGTACAATATGGGTATCAAACGAAAGGTAGTAACGAGGGTTGCAATAAGCGTTGTGATTAAATTCCATATCTCAAAGCGTTTTGGATACTTAATGATTGATATAACATTCACTTGAACCTACATACATACATACATATGTATGTACATATATCTTACTCTCCCTTACTTAACCTAGAACTCCACTCACAATTTTCAAGTTATCTCGTTCCTTGTCTGTTCTCTTTCCATCCTTCCCTCGTCACTATCTTGCTTTATATCCGTCTTTTTTCGTATTTTCTATGACTCCCTACTTCTCTATGCCCTTCTCTGTCTTCCTTCCCAAAAAGCCATTTCCACTTTCAGTACCCCACATTTAAATATGTTCTGCGCGAAATCCAGTATGCATTCCAGGTGCCATTCTGCAAAATATGTATGTATGTATAATTGATTTGCGAATATCAAAGTGGTCCCTTGTTCTGAAGTGTTGCAGAGTATTAAACAACCAACATTTTTATATACTACATAGGTGCTTTAAAAAATTATTCAAATCGTATCTTAACCTTTGCCTGTCACAGCGAAGGCACAACAAAAAGTATTTTTTCCTTTAGTTCCAAAACTACCAATGTTCTTCTTTAGAACTCAATTCAATTTCACAACAACTACAAATATAACACAATAGTTAAACGAACTTGTCAAGTTTTCTATGCAGTTGCCAACTTTTTATTTCTTTCGCAATTAGTTTATTTCTCAAAAAGCGTTGCACTAACGGGGCTGTAAGAGGTGCTGAAGGGCCCGGTATAGTATAATTGGATGTAAAATATTATAATGCAAAAAATTACAAAAGCGTGCACTAAATTATAAAAACTTTTGCATGTACAACAAATAATACTGATAACAACAAAAAAAGCACACAAATAAAACCAGCAAAATAGCAACTGATTAACAACTCGTCGAAAAAAAAAAAGAAATAAATCAGCGAAAAAAGTGGCGTCAATTGCATAGTCAGCACACTAAGAAGAATAAAAAAATTAAGCCTACCTACTTGTGCAAAAATAGCAATACAACGCCAAAACTTAAGAATATAAAACATTTTTCAAATAAAAGCGAACAAGCCATGACATTTTACAAACACACAACAAAGCTCAAGGTATCGCTACAACTAGGAAAAACAACTAAAAAATAAGAAGAGGGACAACATTTAATTTGCTAAATAGCAAAATAAATGCACAACACAACAATTGCAGAAAGCAAAGCGAAAAAAGTCACTCAAGATTAAAGAGAGGTGCAGGGCAAAGATGGCCCACAAGCGTCAAAGAGGCAGAAAACAGCCCATCTTGGACAATGGCAACAACAGTAATGGGCGCTAACAACGGAAACTTTGTTGGCACTGCAAGTCGAATACAGTTGCTTTTGGTTATATTGCTCTTCTTTTCGCTTTTGTGTTTGTGTATGTATTTGTTTGCTAGTACAGTTATAAAAACAAATAAACACACAAAATGGAAGAGCATACCGACTTTGCCAAAAATACAAGCGGCAGTGGTGTCGACGATATAAAATGAAGTGTCCCGATTGAAAGTACACCACTGCCTAACAACATATTTAGCACCTTCGCGTACCCCTCTTTTCCCCCTCCCACACTGTATGCATTTGATTTGTTGTCTAGTGTATTAAAGCTAGAAGTAGGACTGCAAAGTAGAAGATGTCTAAAAAAGTGTATAAAGTATCCACTTGGTGCATAAATATTTAATTAACTGCTGCATTATTTTAATTAGGTTTAAACTGCAATACGGCAGCAAGTGGCCAGCCAGCGTATCCACTCGTCAGAGCGCCAAGTAGGCGCAAGCAGTGCAACGCGCTTGTTTTATAGTAATTTAGCATAAAAGTATTTGAACTAAAGCGCTAAAATGCTAAAAAGCACAATAATACAACTAAAAAGCAACAACAACAAAAATGCAAAAATATAAAACTCAAACAATAACAAACGCAAAGTGGCGCTTAAGATCCAAATAGTCACGCCTTACATAAAACAACTACACTACAAAAGCGCCAACAAAATAGAATGAAAATTGTTTTTGAGCTGAGTTTATGTCGCCTTCTAACTATGGAGTTTGTTTGACTTACAGCTGTTAATTGTTTTTGTTGCTGGTTGATTATATATGTATGTACATATATTTAGTTCAATGCAGCAATTTTTTTGCTTTTAATTTATTAAATTTTTTACAGATTTCATTTCATTTCATTACTTTTTGTTTATTTTATTTTAGTTTATTTTATTTTATTTTATTTTATTTTATTTTATTTTATTTTATTTTATTTTATTTTATTTTATTTTATTTTATTTTATTTTATTTTATTTTATTTTATTTTATTTTATTTTATTTTATTTTATTTTATTTTATTTTATTTTATATTATTTTATTTTATTTTATTTTATTTTATGTTATTTTATATTATTTTATATTATTTTATTTTATTTTATTTTATTTTATTTTATTTTATTTTATTTTATTTTATGTTATTTTATATTATTTTATTTTATTTTATTTTATTTTATTTTATTTTATTTTATTTTATTTTATTTTATTTTATGTTATTTTATATTATTTTATTTTATTTTATTTTATTTTATATTATTTTATATTATTTTATTTTATTTTATTTTATTTTATTTTATTTTATTTTATTTTATTTTATTTTATTTTATTTTATTTTATTTTATTTTATTTTATTTTATTTTATTTTATTTTATTTTATTTTATTTTATTTTATTTTATTTTATTTTATTTTATTTTATTTTATTTTATTTTATTTTATTTTATTTTATTTTATTTTATATTATTTTATTTTATTTTATTTTATTTTATTTTATTTTATTTTATTTTATTTTATATTATTTTATTTTATTTTATTTTATGTTATTTTATATTATTTTATATTATTTTATTTTATTTTATTTTATTTTATGTTATTTTATATTATTTTATATTATTTTATATTATTTTATTTTATTTTATTTTATTTTATTTTATTTTATGTTATTTTATATTATTTTATTTTATTTTATTTTATTTTATATTATTTTATATTATTTTATTTTATTTTATTTTATTTTATTTTATTTTATTTTATTTTATTTTATTTTATTTTATTTTATTTTATTTTATATTATTTTATTTTATTTCATTTTAATTTATTTTATTTTATTTTATTTTATGTTATTTTATATTATTTTATTTTATTTTATTTTATTTTATATTATTTTATATTATTTTATTTTATTTTATTTTATTTTATTTTATTTTATTTTATTTTATTTTATTTTATTTTATTTTATTTTATTTTATTTTATATTATTTTATTTTATTTCATTTTAATTTATTTTATTTTATTTTATTTTATTTTATTTTATTTTATTTTATTTTATTTTATTTTATTTTATTTTATTTTATTTTATTTTATTTTATTTTATTTTATTTTATTTTATTTTATTTTATTTTATTTTATTTTATTTTATTTTATATTATTTTATTTTATTTTATTTTATTTTATTTTATTTTATTTTATTTTATGTTATTTTATATTATTTTATTTTATTTTATTTTATTTTATTTTATATTATTTTATATTATTTTATTTTATTTTATTTTATTTTATTTTATTTTATTTTATTTTATTTTATTTTATATTATTTTATTTTATTTCATTTTAATTTATTTTATTTTATTTTATTTTATTTTATTTTATTTTATTTTATTTTATTTTATTTTATTTTATTTTATTTTATTTTATTTTATTTTATGTTATTTTATTTTATTTTATTTTATTTTATTTTATTTTATTTTATTTTATTTTATTTTATTTTATTTTATTTTATTTTATTTTATTTTATTTTATTTTATTTCATTTTATTTTATTTTATTTTATTTTATTTTATTTCATTTTATTTTATTTTATTTTATTTTATTTCATTTTATTTTATTTTATTTTATTTTATTTTATTTTATTTTATTTTATTTTATTTTATTTTATTTTATTTTATTTTATTTTATTTTATTTTATTTTATTTTATTTTATTTTATTTTATTTTATTTTATTTTATGTTATTGTGAAAAAGCTAATATTTCGTTTCACAAAACAAATACTTACTACGCGCTCACTAGCAATTCAAAAGCCATCTCCAGCAGCTGTCCCACTTTCTATAGATCATAAAATTAAATTTATAATCACAAATAAATTCCAAAGGCCAAGATGCAATAAAACAGTGCAAGCAAAAAAAATTTTAATATGTATGGGTGTGTGTGTGGCAGGCACTTGAATGCATTCGCGCACGCATTGTATTTGAGTCGCTATGTGTGTGTGTGTGTGTAACTATATCTATGTGTGTGATTACACTAGTATGCGTACACGTGTGCGCCTATTTGCAAATATATACTAAGCCAGATTTTTGTAAACGACTCTCGCTGTTGACCTCATTTTCCCAAAGTGGCAACGACGCAAATACCAGCCCAGCAACATCTGTGAACGCCGCTAACGTCGGAGTCGCCCCGCCATCCAACGAATAACTTTTGTGATATCTTTGTCAGTGATCGCGTAGCAAAGCAGTAAAAATAGGAATGATCCTGTTGAGAAAAAACATATATGTATTTCAATGTATGTATGTATGTATAAAAAATAGCAAAACATCCCAGTAGGCCACCGAAGGTGGAAATCATGAATACTTTCAGCCTTACTCTTCACCAGCGGAGCATAACAACTTCCATGACTTTTCCCCATGACTAACGCACGGCGATGGCCGCCTTCGCATGAATGACTTTGTATAGTACAAAAAGGAATGAAGAGTGATCGTTCGGAAATAATCGTGCGTACATGCTAACATAGCTGCCTTTTTCATTTGGTTGTTATGATACATACGTTAGGTGGAAGGAAGGTAAGCTAGTGAGTATACGAACCAGCTCAGTATATAACTCCTTCATACCTGAAAATAGCAGCAGACCTCACTTCACAGCTGCCAGTTTCACGTACTCGTCAGTAGCTCTGACAACACGCGTAATTTTTTTTTATAACATTAGCGCTTACGACCCTTTTTATCACTGAAATCAGGTTTAAAAAAATCAGCAAAATTATATTTTTGTAGCGGTATTTTTCGCAATCATATTTGTTACTGCTTTTGTATCCGACATATTCCTAAAGATGCTGAATTCGTAGCTGCTCACAGCCTTACTTTGTCATCTGATAACTTCGGCTTCTCCTACTTTAAGCTGCTATAGTAAGGTGGAAAATGAGATACTCAAAAATGTCATGACCAGCTAACACATTATAGCAGCACCTGCGATGAACCTAACAAAATCATGCATGCTGGAATGAATTACACAAGTAGGACCTAACGAAAATTCCTGGTGGGATGAAGTAGCAATAAACACTAACACATCTACACAAATAATCATACAGCAGATTTGTAAATACGGAAGACTGAAACAACTCGATTTTGTAAGCGTTTTTTTTTGTTTTCTTTATAACCGTGAGCTGGTAAAAAATTTGAAGTGTGCATGAGATGGTGCTGAAACCGCAGGGGAGCCATTTACAAAGTGAGCAAAATTTTTAAAATAAATGCAACAAAGTGAGAAACAACGGAAAATATATACAAAAGATGCAGCCCGAAGAGTCTTACATTTGATGCTGCTCGTACTATCTTCGTGGTCTTCATTGCGCTTGGTAGGGCTCACACCGCAACTTGGCAAACAGCAATGTGTGATTGGTGCTGGTGTTGTGGTGGATTATTGTGGTTGTTGTTTGTGTTAACTTAGGAGTTCGCCTCTTATTACAACACACTAGCACACATATATACATGCGCGTACAGATATAGAAATATCACTTTTTCTTTTTGTTGTTGCTTGACCTAATTTCTAGATGCAATTCAACAACAATCGTCTGTCAAGTGTTTTATTATTGTTGTTGTTGTTGTTTTAGCTGTTTGAGTTATTCAATTGCATTTACTGCTACAATGGTTTCGATTACTGTTATTGTTGTAAAGTCAAAGGGCTGCGATGATATTATATATGTACTATCTTAGTTATACAAATGGATGTGCAGTGCTAACACACACGCACACACAAACTTTCACACAAACTCACACACACTACATACCTCAAATATTGCGTGCTAAACTGATGTTACGTTGTAAATGAGTAGCCGTTAACTGGACACAGCAACTAAAAACAACAATAACAATTCAAGTAATAACACCTCAGTTTGGCGTTAACGTTTGCCCGTCAGGCAGTAAGTCATTTCACAAAAGGCACATAAACATTTTACTACCAGTGCTTGGGTTGCCTGCGCCACCTACCTTACCTGTCTGTTCAGCTACTTGTCGTTTCCAACCCCTTCCCATTCTATTTGCTGTACTTTGCTTTCGGTTGACAGTCTCTTTTAGCAAGCGACGGACAACAGTTATTAATTAGGGATGTTGCGACTATTCGCTTTCGAATTAATTTTTAGCATGCGCATTCGTCTTCAAGTTTTGAAAATATATATAATGATGATGATTTAAAAAAAGTTATTGGAGGCATCATTATTGAGTCGGTAGTATCCAAACCAACAGTTTTTTGGATTTTTGTCTGTTTGTTTGTGTGTTTGAACGCGCATAACGCAACAACTGCTAATTGGAATGGTACGCAGCTTTCTCCTGGGCAATGCTAGCCATCTAACTTACAATCAAAGGTATCTCTTAATTTGCTAGCTTGACTAGTTTCGAAGTTATCAACCAATTAGTGAACCAGGATGACCTAAAAACTGTTGTTACAATATGGGTATCAAACGAAAGGTGCTGAATTCCATAACTCAATAAGTTTCGGATATAGAAAATGGGGCGTGGCATCGCTTTACCAATGCATGTTTTGATACTGTATAACTTTGGAGGTATTAATCTTTGAAAATTGGCATTAGCTGAATAATCAAATGAGATTGGCCGCTAATACATCACGAAAAATGGACGACAACGGAAAAAGGGGCGTGGCACCTACCATAAAAATTGAGCTTTACAATGTAAACAACCATGGAAATGTTAATGTTATAGAACTCGACAAAGTCAAACTTCCGCTTAAGTCCCGATCCCAGTCACACACAAATCATAGTAGTCTAAAAATTTTTAAATTCATTCCAACCCTAGCATGAATGGTCTCATAAAAGTACACAAAAACAGCAACGCCTGATAGGTGCAAAGGTGTGCGCTTCTGTGCGTGTGTGTGTGTTTAGTGCTATGTCCGTCGTTAAATAAACAAGCCACGCACAAATCAGACACTCCAATTTGCTGTTGTTGTTGTTACGCTATGACCATGAAGTCACACAAGCTCATGGTTGTAGATTTGAAAATCACTTTTACAAGCTTCAAATAAATAAACACCAACAAACAAACAGAAAAAGGCACACATGCACATTTACAAATACCGACGCACGAATGCACTCAACTGAATGTTTGCACCGATATGTACGGTTATCTATATATATACATACATATATGTTTACATGTGTACATACATATGTAAGTTTTATGTACATAGTTGCCCTGCAGGCAAATCCAACAGTTGTACATAAAGTACTTTCGAACAAGTTTGAGCAAGAAGCGAAAGTGGTTGAACGGCTGGACTTTTTGTATTTGAACGTTGTCAATTGTCAGATTTCGGGCCGAAAATATACCGCTATAAACTCACCTAAAGGGAGTGTGATCTACAATTAAACACTTTGGTCTACTTAAGTGGGGTTTAAGTATAGTTCGCATTAACATGCGCCTAAAATTATGTTACTTTTGCAAATTTGTTCAAGCTGCGTAAATTTCAATTCACATAGCATACTCATAGGAGCTAAGAGACCTGTCAGACCGAATTTCTTCGGGTGCTATCGTATACGTTCGGATATACATAATTGGTCTATCCATAGAAATGCTCATCAGTAGTCATGGCTCCTTTGCGACTCATCCCAAATTGTTTCTAGGCTAAACGCATTTTTTGCATGGTTATTCACTTTTACATATATGTTTGTATGTATGTATTTATATTTATATACTAAGTTTTATTGTGCATTGCATTCCTCAACGCATTTGCAAAACTTCAAATAAAAGCTGCTGTCATTTTAAATGACGAATACTGAAGGTTGCAACACAAAGCACAGCAACAAAATAACACAAAAAAAGGAAGTTGTTAATATTTTGTTTAAATAAATGTTACTTCCAAACGAGTTATTTCACATAAACGATCGTGTCTGATGAGCTCATCGTTTGTCGTATTTTATTTTTTACCTTACTTCTAAGTCAGAGAACGCCTCTTGGCCGCTAACTCCCTTAAAGATTTGGGTTTTTTTTCATTGTCATATGCGGATTTACATTTTGTCTTCTCTACATTTTCAACTCTAACTCAAATTTTACATTTCTTTTCAATTTCCAGAGCACACCTTGCAAACATCCAGTTATACTCCTGCAAGATGTCAATTTCCTCGACTTACACGCTTTGGTTGAATTTATTTATCATGGTGAAGTGAATGTACACCAAAAATCTTTGCAGTCCTTCCTTAAAACGGCCGAAGTACTACGCGTCTCTGGTCTCACACAGCAGCAGGCCGAAGAAACTCATAGTGTAAGTTGCATTCAAACTTAACGCCTTCTCCTGCCATTTTCTAATTTTAATTAACTTAAACACTTTTTTTCTCCATGTTCAACTACAGCAATTAGCACAAATTCAAAATCTGGCGAATGCTGCCAATATCACACGTCCTCCCCACAACTCTCACCACAATTCCCTGCATGATGAGCCGCCGCTATATCCACGCAGTAGCACATCACCGCCACCACCGCCATCATCCCAACAACTGCCATTGGCTTCCACACAAATCAACAGTCAAATATTTAAGCGCGGCATGTTCCGACGTAACAATTCCACACCATCAGCTGAGGAGTCCAATATTATAACGAAACGTTTACGTGGTCCCGATAATGGTTTGCCAACGAGCAATAATAATAGCCCAGATATCGTACACCAACGTCGTAGCTCATCACCACAATTGACACCGGCGGATTTCTCAACCATCAAACTCAATAATAATAATTCACCGCCACTTAAGGAAGAGAAACGTAAGTTGTTGTAAAGTTTAATATTATGCCGCAACAATTTTAAACAAATCTCAAAACATTTACAGGCAATGGACCCACAGGCAATGGCAATAGCGAAACTGGCAATAATGGTAATGGTATCGCTGGTAGCGACAAAGTTGGTGGCAGCCTCACATCTTCACCAATGGCACGCACAGCTGATGATGTTAAATCGGAACCTATGGAATTGGTTTGCTCAAATAATAATCCAACAGTCGTCGATGAGCATAGCAATGATTCGACTGGTGAACATGAGGCGAATCGTTCCAGTAGTGTTGATGGCGGCAAGGGCTCTTTGAGGTAAGTCTCATAAAAAGCGTAATGGGTTTTGCGATATTTACTTAAGATGCTTTTATATTATAGCTCGGGAAACGATGAAGAAATCGATAACAATATGCCACCACATCCACCACCGCCATATTTGATGTCACCGGCAGAGAGCAAGTTATTTCCGCCGGGCCCTTTTAATTTTCCCATGACCGGTTTAGATCCTGCTGCGTTAGCTGGTGAGTGTTGCCTGCTTATTATTATTGTGTAATTATTTATTGAATTTCAAATGACTGCGATTTTAGTGAAAGCTTACATAGCTTCCACAAAAGCTCACATTTGTGAGTCTTTTTAAAATTATAAAAATTAAAATTATAGCAGAAATGTCTTTACGTCAAATAAATAGTAAAGACTTCAAAGTTGTGCTTTTGCTGAGAGCTTAAAAGCTCAAAAACAGTGCAAAAGCTTACATATAAATTAGGAAAATTTATACGGATATTTCCGCTATCAAAAACGAAATTAGTAGTAAAAACTAAAAAATGTTTGCTTTTAGTGCAACCTTAAAAGCTATTTAAGCTTTCACACAACCTCAGAAAATGGCAGTCTTGTTAAAAATGAAAATTTTAAAAGTTCAACCGATATATCTGTTGTCCAGTTGATATTAGTACTGAAAATTCCAATAGCTGTGCTTTAAGTAAAAGCTCATAAGCTGTAATATAGAACAAAAGCTTACATATGTGACCTTTGTTGTAACTATAAATCAAAAAAGTTCATCCAGATATTTTTGACATCGAAAAAGGAGATTATTACTGAAAGCTCAAAAATCTTAGCTTTTATTGGAACCTTAAAAGCAGCTCATTAAGCTTTCACATAACCTCAGATAAGGTCAGTTTCGTTAAAATCGAAAATCCGAAAAGTTCTAAAAAATATTTCTGCTGTCGAAAAATGATACCTACTAGTAGCTAAAATTTTAAAAGCTGTGCTTTAAGTGAAAACTTTAAAGCTGTATAATAAAGCAAAATCTTACATACCTACTATGTGATCATTGTTGAAATTATAAATCAGGAAAGTTCATACAGATATTTTGACATTGAAAAAGCTCAACTTTTAGAAAAAACTTAAAAAAAAAATCAGTTATATTTGTTTACAAAATATTTAACCTTAATTTTCATTTTCCAGGCTTTAATTCGCAATTGCAGTCTGCCGCCGAATTATCAGTTTCTCCGCAAGGTGAGTACTCAGCTTTCATACAAACATTACTACTATTCGCTCTTTCCAAAACATTTCAATTCAAATCGTTGCAAATTCATTCCTTTACATTTTTACATAAAAAAAAAAATGCAAATAATTTTCTAATTATTTATTATTATACATATGTTACTACGGAAAATTTTTAAGAAAAAAAAAACCAGCAAACTCATAACATTTTCTTACATAATAATTATTATTTCTCTACTGGTTTTTACATTTATTTAACTTTTGGTTTATTTATTTTATTTAAACCGATTAAACAAAGAAAATAATGAGAAGAAATAAAATGTTAGTTTAACAAAAAAATATTTGTTGTAGAAAAAAAAACCAATCAATTAAATGCCAAGGACGCAGTGGTGAAGGGGAGTAAATTTATTTTCGAAATTTCATTTTGCCAAAAACCTTTTGAACTAACTCATTTTGTAAGCAAAAATTTATAATAAAAATGTCTATTTAGCTATTTTGGTACTAATATTTTTTTTATTTTTTTATGAGGAAAGGTGTTTGAGTTAGTTAACTCATGGACTTGGTGTTTGAAATTTTAAATTTTTTTTTTTTTGGTTTCAAACACTAAAAATTCAAGCAAATTAAATTTTTTTTATTTTTTATTTTCTTTTCCTTCATGCATTTCATATAAAAGAAATTCATCATTCATTTGATGCACCGCTTCTGGTAGCACTGCGTTCACTGGCATTTAGATTTCGAGCACCTTTTAACCAAAAGCATACTTTTATTGTTAGATATTTTGATATTTTTTAAGAACAAATATTTTTTTTTTTTTGTTGTTGAAATATCATATAATATTACTTAAGCAGCAGAAAATTTCTTTCTTGTTTGATTGTTTCGATGGTAAAAACTCATTTCATTGCTATCCCCCAACAAAATGCAATTGCAGTCGAGCTATAAGGAGTCTAAGCAGAAATAAATTAAAATTAAAACAAATATTTTTTAATTAAGAGGAAGGTATGCCTTTAAAAAGAAGAAGAAATCGCAAGAAAAGCTTAATTATTTTACATTTCAGTAGCTATGTTATGAAGAGTTAATTTTAGCAAAATTTTAATTTTCCAACAATTGAGCTTTAAGCTTATGGAAGCTTTTAATAAAAAAAATTATTTTATTAAATAAATCATTTTCAGAAAGATAACTGTATACTGAGTAAGAAATCTATTTGCATAAAATGGACTTACTCAATTAGAAAGTTTCACCTAGCAATCCCCGGCAGCTTTTAAGAATGGCTTCTTTTGCTCCTAAAATTATGCTATATTTATTCACATCAAATCAAATGAGTAGTGACTGTTGTATCACATAAACATTTCTGAGGAAACTCCTCGGAAATATGTCCTTTCTATTTAGTATATTTGAAGCCAAAGCGTTGCCGTTGCCTTTGCCTCTGCACTAACTTTGCTCCCCAACTATTTGCGCCTAAATGTATGCCACATATCAATTATTTAACGCACAACTCAGCACATGTATGCTACACAGCGTAAACAGTTGTAAACATTTTGATGCGACGATGAATCGACTGTCTGTCTGACTGTTGAAGTTTGAGCGCTAAGCTAGTCGGTTGCAGGCGTTGCTACAAACAAGCAAACACACACATACACATAATATGCTTGGGGGGAAAATTTTAATTGATGCTTTTATGTTGCGGCCAACCTCAACAATTCACTAACAACAACAACAACGCTGCTTTATGTGTGTAGAGCTGTTTGCGCCTCTAATGTGCAATAATGGCAAAACTTTTGTCTACAACACCACACCGATGCACACACACACACACACAACGTTATGATAAATTGTTAAATAGTGATAACGCACATTTGACACGCACAAGTGTGTGTGTGTGTCTGTGTGTGTGTGTTAGTGTGTGGGCTAAGCTGTGGTTTGTGGCAAATAGCTACTTTTCATTTTACGCATCATCATGCATTGTTTGCCTTTTTAACGCTCTCAAAAGCAATTTAAATAAACTAATAAACTTTTGCATTAGTGTGAGTGGTGTGTGTGGTATGTGTGTGAACTAATGCTCCACCATATGTTGCCATTAGCGTTCGACTGTCACAATTCGTATGCTTTTATGTGTAGGTTAATCGGCGTAAAAGTGTTTAAGTTTAATTTTGATTAGGCGTTCACGCAAAAACCACACAACGTCACACACACACACAAATACATCAGCAGTGCGTTGTCGCTTTTAACATTTTCTATTGCATACTTATAGGCGCTCAACACTTCAATGCCTAATTAAGCTGTAAATAATAGATTTTAGTTGCGGCGCAACATGTTCACACTTTGCTCTAAATTACTGAAGTTCATTGAAAGTTTATTTAGTAGAAGTAGAAAGGGGCACAATAATATAAGCATACATTTAGGCGCACAAATATGTTAACCTACATTTAGGCGTTTGAAGTATTAGTGCGCAAAAATTAATTACTTTTGTGCTTTGTTTGTGTAGGATTTGGCAGTTTTGCTACTTCTTAGCAGCTTCTTCATACTAAATTTGCTTTTTGAAATGTTTTAGCTCCTTATAGCTCACATTTTTTTTAGCAAAAACCCTTAAACGTTCAATCATACTCGTTGCATTTGCGTGCACAAATTTCAAAACGGCGTTTTCTTACTTATTAGCTACGCTGTCGCAAGTGTTTTAGCTAAATAATGAAAAAATTTTTTTTTTTTTTTTTTGATAGCTCATAGCGGAAAGCTCAAAGCTTAAAGCTCAGTTTCCCAAAATAAAAAAAGCCTAATATATATATTTTCCGTGTTATTTGTTTTTGTGTGCTAATTTTGTATTCGTATTTTATGAGACTTAAGAAATAAATTACTAGAAATTCACCAGTTTTAATTGCTTTATTCGTAATTGTATTCGTAAAATTTTGTATGACATTTTATGTTTGTCTATGTTTTTCGTTATGTTGCAAAATATGTTTTTTTTTTTAAATGCATACAAATTCGTAATGATAACATTTTCTTTTTGTGTTTTTGTATTAAACAACAGCATACACACACACACATACATACAAACCTTTTTAATTTTGAATGTTTAGTTGCGCAGAAAAACGAAAAGTTTTACATTTTTCAAATTTATTTATGTTGAATTAAAACCAAATAATTATTTTCAATGCAAAAAATTTATTCAAAACATTGATTCGTTCAAAGGCACTAAACACTTTTGTTGCAAAAATTCATTTAAAAGTTATCTTCATTAAAAGATGCAATGTGCTTTTATTTCAGTTTAATTCACAAAAAACATTTTTGTTTGTTTTTAACTAATTTAACAATTTGTCGTTATGTACTAAGTGTGTTATTGTTCATTAATCAGTTCAAAAAAAAAAAAAAAAACAACAAAAAAATATTTATCAGCATAAATGTCAAAACGAAACAGTCACGAAACCACTTTAAAAGCTTTTTATTGCAAATAATATATTTACATTTTTAAATGTTTATTAACATATTTTAGGCATTGACAAACTTTGATTAAATTCTTAATTTGATAAAAAAAAAATTTTTATTTTCATTTTGTTTCTAATATTCGTTCTCAAAGAGTGCTCATATCTCATCTAACTAGCCATTCAATGTGAAAACTTCGAATTAGTTCTTTTTTTTTGTTTTGTGTACAAAGTAAGGGTCATATGCGTAACCCAATTCGTATACGAATACAAGAGTGTGCAAAGTTAGCAGCAATTCGAAAGCAATATGGATAAAAACTATTTAATATTTTTTTTTTTATTTTATTTTTTTTTTTTGTTTTTTTGTAAATAATTTTTTTTTGTTATCCAAAAAATACATTTTTATCAAAACAACTTTTGATTTAGAGAATATTTTTTTTTTTTTTTTTTTTTTTGAAAAACTTTTAACTTTTTTAAGTCCACTTTGCCTTATTTCAACACACAAAAAACAGATTGGCTGTGAAAAAAATACATATTCTAGCACAACTACCCTTCCTAGCCTTGTACCCACTTTGTTGACCTAAACGCCGCCGCACCAAAATGCGTAAACACTCTACCCTACTCCAACAACAAAAATTGCAGTACCAATTGAGAGCTCGTTGTAGCACAAAGAGTCTCAAACGCAAGCAAAATTTTATGTATTTTGAAAAAAAAAAAAAATTAAAATTTATTATTAACTGAATATCCATAAAGCGGCACACCCTCAAAAAAGAAAGAATAAAAAATACGCACACATCAACATTTACAAATATGAAAGCGTCTCAGCGCTTTTGCTTCGGCGACAAGCAATCAAAACCGTCAAAGTTATGAGTCATTTTTTGTTGTTAATAATTTCCCAACTCAAACTCACACGCATTCACAAACACCTAGTTTAAATAACATGCGCGCTCAATGCCCATACCCAACTAACTAACTCACTCACTCACTCAATCACTTATACTTTCTAACATACCACACACACGCATATACCTACTCACACTTTGCTAAATAAAACGCGTGAAACTTTCACTCAATTCGCTTGCTCTACAAATGTACACTAACCAACTCAAAAGAAGTACTAACAACAAAACAACAAAAATAAAAATTAACTAACTGGAATTCGGTAGACCATAAGCCTCTCTACTAAACAAAAAAATGTTGCGCTTAATTCGTTAAATATTAAATACACACACAACCAAAAAATAATTTAATTTTTATTTTGGTTTAAATTAAAAATGTTAACGTGGAAACAAAACAAACAAACACACATACAAAGCTAACTTATTGAACGTTTATGATTAGTGCAAGCAAAACATACAAACTTACTTAATATTTAAGTTATCAAAGAAAAGAAAAAAAACAACAACAACAACAACAAATTACATACACACTCAAATAATTGGTGGCGTTAAAACAACGAAACATTTTTTTAGATTTAAGTTGCAAAATTTTTGTATCAAAATTATGAAATGTAAATTTTTTAAGTTAATGTTAAGTATGCAAAATTTGCAATTGGAAATTATTGTAAACATAAATACATACATTTAAGCAGCAAAATTGAGTAAAGCTTTAAACACAAGAATTTAATGTCACTTCAATTCAAAACAACAAATTACAAAAAAAAAAATTATTAAAAATATTTGACACAACATTGCCAAGTTCTGAGCGCTCGTTTGAGTGGGAAAAACTTTGAGTAGGAAAAGCTTGGAGTGTTTCAACTTCCAGCAACGCTTAGTTGAGTGCAATATTTGAGTTAAATGATTTTTGAAGTGAAAACTAAAAGCTTCATTGTGTTCAGAGCTTAACAAATATGAATAAAAAAAAAGCAATAAAAATAAAAATTTTAAGAAATAAGATCAAAATTTCAAGAAACCCTAAATTATCCACTAAAAAAGCACATCCTAAATTTGAATGTTTTTGTAAAAATTTGAAATTTTGTTTTTTTTTTTGTTTTTTTTTTTTTTAAGTTAAATCGAAATTTTTTTAAGAACATCTTTCGAACAAGCCTGTTAAGAAGTAATTGATTAAATTGAAAAATATTAAAAAAAATAATATGTAACAAAAAAACAAAAAAAAAGCACAAAAAGATAAAAAAAAAATAAAAGTAATAAAAACGAAAAATATTTTTCAAATTTAAAAAATTTAAAAACTTAAAAAAAAAATCAAAAAACGTTCAAAAAAAATATTAAAATAAAAAAAACAATCATGGTTCCTTCAAGATAATCAAGATTGGAACAAAAAAATTATAAATTGGGGAAAAAAAATTTAAATAATCAAAAGGAATCAAACACTTTAAACAATTTTTTTATCCGTTTTTTTGTTTTGATTATTTTTTATTTATTACTCCTGGTTGTTTTGCCGTAAGCGCTCAATGTTAAATTAATTAAAAATAATCAAAAGTAATAAAACTTTTTTTGTTGGGTTTATCTTGCTTTTTGCTTGTTTTTGACTTTTCTTGGTCCTTTCGATTTTTTTTTAACTTTTTTAATTTTTTTTAGTAATTATTTAAAACCAAAAAAATAGTTTGATTAGTAATCAATACTTAACGGGTTTGTTTTCAAAATTTGAATTAAAAAAAAATTTGAAAAACCATAAAAAATAAAGAAAAAAATTTCTTTTTAAAAGTGAAATTTTCAAATATTTTTTAATAAAATTTTTAATTATGCTTTATTATTTATATTTAACAAAATTGCTTAAAAAAAATTATACATATAATTATTATAATTACAACAACAAACACACTGATCACAGCGCAAACAATCACAACAACAAACATAAGTATGTAGTATCTGTGAACACTTTGGTAGCAGGACAAATTCGGCATGAACAAAACACTTGAAAATGTCAAATCACGAAAACGTGCTAAACAGCAAAACACAACAACAATACAGCACACAAGTAAAACGTGTAGCGTTGTCAGCTAACAGCTAAACTTCACAATAAAAATGCTGCGGAAAAATTCTTCAAAAATACAACGCCAAGCACAAAAAAATATTTATGAGGAAAAAGAACTTAATAAATTTTGAACAAAAAAAAAACAAAAACGAAAAAATCTTGCAACGATAATTGTGCTTTGGCAGTCAGCATAATGTTTGTTGTATATTCGCAGAAAAAGCAACAAAATTTCATACACTTAAAAAAATTCATAACTGCTTCTTAATTGTACATATTTTGTTTTTTTTTTTTAACAAAAATTGAATTGTATGTTAATTAAGTAGTTAAAAGCACACACCATACCCCCCCACACCCTTAAACAATTACCCTTTTTCGATGTACCTTGCATAACAATACACCCCCACCTACCCACACCAATGCACAATGAAATCCCCCAAATACCTTTAACAAAAGCGAAAGTTAGAAAGCAAGCGAACAAAAAACACAAACAACACTTGTTGTTAAACTTGTTGTTTTGTAGTAATTTGAAATTTCATGCGACCCAATAATATTAATTGTATTTTGTAAAATCTTTTGCGATTGCCATGGAACATAAATTTCGTAAAAAACTTTGAGAAAGGTAGTAAAATTCAAAACAAGATATACTTCACTACACACACAAAATATGGTGATGGTGTTGAACATGCACACGCACACGTTACACAAAATCAACAAAAACATAAATTTAAAAAAACAGCAACAACAACTAATTAAATACAAATTCTTCAAAATGCATAGCAAATGAACCCTTTTGAAATGTGACAAAAACACAGCTGCCTAAACATTTTCCAAATCAAGTTTGCACTTGTAAATAACTAAAAAGAACTTAATTTGATTTCCACAAATTAAAAACAAAAAAAAAGAAACAGAAAATTCAAGTATAAAATTTAAATTCAAATTTTGTTTAAAAGTAGGAATTCTAGAGGCAGCAGAAGCGCAATCAATCGTTAGAATTGAGCAGCTTGAACTGCGTGAACTGCAACGATATTTGCCAAAAAAAAATGCATCCCCTCCCGTCAGCCCTTTCCCCTCATGTCAGCAATAATAGGCACCACAAAAAAGCTAAGGAATGTAAACAATCAAAAAAGAAATAAATTTTTGCCACCCCCTCAAAGTGTCAGCACAGCACAGCATTTCACCGCATAAAATTATAAATAAATCTACTCCATTTACATATATATCTATATATATTTTTATAAACTTAAAATTGGTTACAAGAAAACAAAAAAAATTCAAAATGAATAAAATAAAATAAATAAATCCAAAGTTAAATTTCGCAATTTGTGGTGAGTGCGCTTAGCGCGTGGCCGCATCAAAAAAAAAAAATCGCCCACAAAACGAAAAGTAAAAATTTCAATTTAGTTTCCCCAAAAGTAAAATTCAATAAATTATAATTTTTTTCCAAAAAAAAAAAAAAAAAAAAAAAAAAAGATTGTTCGTAGTTACCATAAAATAACCATAAGTTTTATCTTCCAAACGTTATAACCTAACACGCTGAACTGACTTTTGTCTTTTGGGCTAATGCAACGTTTTATGAATTTCTTCCACCTTGTCGTCAGGTTCACTGACGGCAAATATCAACACTACTACAACAACAACAACAACCACCACCAATTATCACAAATCCGACTACAACATCGACAACAATTACAACAATATCAATTATCACAACAATAACAACAACAACAACAACAACAACTATCACAATTGCTCGTATCCGTTTGGCATTTACTCAACAGCAGCTTCGGGTATTTGTGGCCTTAATCTCACGACATTTGCCAACAATTGTAATGCCGCAAACAATGGCAACAACGGCAATGGCGTCAATTGTAACAACAACAACAATAGCAGCAGCAGCAACAATTCAAATGCCAACAATACGTCCGGTCTCTTGCCCGCCGCGCTCATGCAAGCTAATACACAAAATCAAAATCAACATCATCAACATCAACATCATCATCAACAGCACCACCAACATCATCAACATCAGCAGCAGCAGCAGCAGCAGCAACATGGCTCAAATGGCAACAATAATAATGGCGGCAATAATTGCAACAACAACAATAATGCTAGCATCAATAACAATAGCAATGCCGTCCAACAATCGCAAATGTTTGCCGCTGCAGCTGCCGCAATGGCCAATATGGCTGCAGCATCAGGCAGTGTCGGTGGTGGCAATGCGCTCAACAATTCCAGCGGCAGCCTAAATACCTCTGGTGGCGCCGGCGGTGGCGTTGGTGGCGCTGATGACTTTCGTTGTGATCCATGTAACAAAAACCTCTCGTCACTTACACGCCTGAAACGCCACATACAGAATGTGCATATGCGTCCAACCAAGGAGCCCGTATGCAACATTTGTAAACGCGTCTATAGCTCATTGAATAGTTTGCGCAATCACAAGAGTATCTATCATCGTAATTTGAAACAACCGAAGCAGGAGAGCGTAGGTGGCGCTGATGTAACACAATCGCCGGGTTTGGCTGGTGTACCCGTTATGCATAATCCCTATTATTCACCGGTGAATCATCGCTCGTCCTCATAGGGTTTCATGTACTTTGATTACCTGACTAATGTACATTTTTAAAAATCAGAAATGGGCGCAATAGGCTCATAGTAGGGTAGGTAGGGTTAGAAGTTAGGAATGGGTCTGATAGAGGACTTTGTTATACTTTTCAGGTGCTTTCAAAGGACAACGCAAAAGTATTGTTAAAATAGGCTAAGTAAATATAGAATTGTGTAAAATAATTATAAATTTGTAGTTGGAGGGTGAAACAACAACAAAAAATGCAGGAATAGGCGTGGACTGTGGATGGTTTTGAAAAACTTTAAAAATTATTTTGAGTCTTTTTTAAGGAACTTCAAAAAACTTTCGTTTCTCATAACTTTATCACTGCTTCGTAGTAAAACACATACAGCAGCAAAGTAAATACATACATATGTATCTTATATCTCAAGATGGGCTATTATAAATGCACACGTGAAGAAAATATGCTGTTCCAAATAATAGTTATTTCGTGATGCGCGCACAAACATACATAACGAGCAAACTTTTATTGCCAACACTGTGTATAGCAGGTTAAACATATTGCAGTAAAATGAAAGGAGGGTACTAGTGTGAGGAGTGGGTAAAGATTGCATTTAATTATATGCAACCATTTCATAGTGATGTGCGAACAAACATGCAGACAAACAAACGAATATTTCTAAAATAAATATTTTGAATTAATAACTTTTGTTGCTGTATAGCTGGAAGTATGTGCAACTAAGTGGTAAAGCAATTATATTGCTGGCCTTTAGCTAATTACGTTTATAAACAAGTTTTTCCAAAACTATCGTCAAAGCGCACTTGGCACACCAACAACAACTGATATACGTTTATGTGCGCGCGAAAAATAGAAGTAGCGATATTTGTAGGTTAGAGTGACTACATTTAGCAGCAAACAAACAAGAAAAAAAGCCACTCAAATTAGATTTAGATATGATAATTGTAAACAAAGGTGCGATACCTAAAATGGCTTTAATGTTCTCAAACTTACAACAGAAGTGTAACGCCTTAGATAAATAGATTTTTAAGATGACTGTTTGCTATGAGTTTTTATACTTATTAACAAACAAACAACAAAACGTTAAAATAATTAATTAGAAAAATAGTTTAATTACTACTTTGAATGCATAATGGGCAACGTGTTTACAGCAGCGTGGGCCGACCGACCGACCGACCGCGCTACCGAACGCATGACCGAGCGTTAAGTTAAGTTAACAGTTTTAATCACTAGCATACATACATACATACATTTATATATATGTAAATAATTAAGATTTATTATTACAACTTTTGTAACTGTAAATGTTTAGTAGTAAGTCAAACATATTTTACGAGCGATCGAGATACTTTTTTTAATTCAGTTGTGTTCGTTTTTTAATAAAATTAAAACAAAAAAAATATTTAAAATTAAAATGTTTACAATTATTATAATAAAACTATATATTCATATATATACACACATACATTTATACCTTTACATACATACATACAATTTTTATTAACGTATTGTTAAACTAGTATATAGTTAGCGCATAAAAAAAAAGTTTTTTGTTTAAAATTAATACATAATAAATAATTATAATTAGCTTACATAAAAATGTTATGTTTTATATATATATATATACATAAATATTAAATATATAGAATTATTAAATAACTTAAAGTTTTCAAAAATTACAAAACTAAAAAAAAAAAAAACAAAACGAAAACAACAACTACAATAATGGATGTTGTACATTGTACATTATATTGCATATATCACAGGTATGTTGAAAGTATACAATTAGTCCATGGTATGTGTGTTTACGCTAGCACCACAAACGTATGGTCCCGCTGGAACCAATTGGTATACACACACGTGTCTTGAATTGGCAACAACACTCAACTGCGTATGCAATAAATAAATAAAAAAAACAACAACAAATTGCATACACATCTCTCGCATTATCATCACGCTATTTACTTACACATTAATTTGAATTGGATTTAAACAAAAAAAAAATTAACACACACGCACATTATAAATACACATTTGTTCATTGATTCATTTTTTTTTTCCTTTTTAAAAAAAAAAATTTTAAAATTATTAAAATTATATTAAGCAAATTTAAAAACAAAATTTTAAATGCCAAAAAGCAGCACAACCAAGCTTGCGCCCAAAAAATGCAACCTTCCTAAAGTACCCAAGTGCCTACTATTATTATCACTACTACTACTACGAAAAAATAAAAAACTCCCAAAATTGCCAACCCCCTCTAAACTACCAACCCTTCCTAAAAGTTGAAATGCGTGCAAAAGTGACGAATGCGCATTTGACGCTTGTTGGGTGGCAGGTTGGTGCACTTCCCCTACAACAAAAAAAACATTAAAATTTATTTTAATGTTATATTAGCAAGAGAAGCAACGTGATAAAAGAGACACTAGTGACAAATGTATAGGTATTATGAATAATTGCATAACAAAAACAAAAAAAAAAAAACCAACTACAAATCAATCAGGCCAAAAATGTTTCAAAATTACAACAAAAATTAAATAAAATTTTGCTACCGCCAGGCAGCACTATTAAATAAGCGCGTGCAAGATACAAAAAAAAAAAAAAATTAAATAAAATTCTTAGCGCATGCGCAACGCTTGCGTCGTTAACGCACGTTGATTCCGAACGTGTTTTCTTCATTTTAAATTTGGTTTTTGCAAAACAAATTGTAAGCAAAAGCAATTCAATTCATTGCAACAACTACATAAATTCAGCAATGACAGTTCGATACGTTTATATATAACAATTGGTTCCAAGGGCATTGAGACTACATCATTAATACAGCCCGCCAACAGCTTACGCGCACTAAACCATGCAGATGCAAGTGGCGCTTTAGCTGACTGTGGCTGTGTATCTACATATATGGAATACTACAGTCACTGACATAGCTGTGCCATTTTCATGCGCATCGTTTTTAATGTCGTTTTGTATGTGTTTGAGTTTGATACAATCCCGTTCCTAATATATGGCATACCGACTTCAGCGCCAACATGTGGATAGAAGCAAACTAACGATTTTTACTAAAATATCACTTTTGATTCAGTTTGTTGTTACTAAACAAATGAGACGAAGAAACTAAAAGTTTACAAAATACAACAAATACTGGGAAAAATTATATTGCATGTGAAGCATTAGCTACTTTAATTGAAGAGATACCATTAATAATCGTGAGCTTGAAATTTACATTTGTTTAAGCGTACGAGATTGGTTTATTGTGGAAATTAATGATACATTTTTGAGCCTGGATTTGTAAAGAAAAAAACATAAAACCCAAATACAAACAAACAAGCAAACAGACATAAGAAACATACAAGAAAATTTTTGTTAAAAAAAAGAAATTATACAAACACAATAACGACACCTGAAAACTACAAGAAACATAAAAATAACAATGACTTGAGCGCTACATGAGAATAATTAACAAAGAACACAAAAACGCTTGTCGAACAAGCAAGCAAACATACACGAATGACTAACAAAAAACAACAAACTAGACAGAACAAAGAAATCAACTAAAACAAACACAAAAACGCAAAAAAACAAACGAGACAAATAAATAAGACAAACAACAAACAACAAAAAGAAGGCAAGCTAGAGAAAGAAAACAAACAAAGCAAAAAAACGAAACAAACAAAACAAACAAACCAGAAAAAATAAACAAAAAAAAACATAACAAACAAACCAGACAAAACAAACAAATCAAACACAACAAACAAAAGAAACTAATCAAACAAAACAAGCAAAACAAACAAAACAAACAAAACAAACAAAACAAACAAAACAAACAAAACAAACAAACAAACAAAACAAACAAAACAAACAAACCAAACAAAACAAACATAAAAAAAAATATACAAAGCAAACAAAAGAAACAAAACAAACAAAACAAACAAACCAAACAAAACAAACAAAACAAACAAAATAAACAAAACATACAAAACAAACAAAACAAACAAAACATACAAAACAAACAAAACAAACAAAACAAACAAAACAAACAAAACAAACAAAACAAACAAAACAAGCAAAATAAACAGACAAACAAAACAGACAAAGCAACCACAAAAAAAACACAGACAATACCTACAAAACAAAATCAACCAAACAAACGCACCAAACAAATAAAACCAAGAACTTTTAAACAAACAAATACATTTTAATAACAAAAATTAAAAAACAAAACGCAAAATGTTAGCAAGCAACAAAGTCACTATTGTCTCTTTTTTTCTTCTCTTCCTATATATCGTATAGGTGGAAGTACCAACCTGCACGGCGCCGTTATAATACCCGATGGCAGTCCCGATACAAGTAGTAGTAACAACCAAAAAATGCAACACGAACATCTCCACCATTCCTCTACAGCAACCACACCCACTACTGCAAGCACGACACAGCAGTACCATCATCAACAACAACAACAGCAACACCAAAATCAGCAGTTGCACCAACAACATCAAATACCATCACCGCATCATCATCATCAACAACAACATCAACAACGCTTGCTCTCACATCATTTGCGCAATGAACGCGACTCCGAACGTTCTGCCGGCGAGTGCAGTAGTCCACATTCACCAGACCATCACCGCATGCCAAAGCGTCCAGCCAGTGAGCAACCACATCATACACAATCTCACCTTTCAACGGCATCATCACCATCCGATGTGATTTCTGCTGCCACACCACCGCCAATACTACCATCGCAACATATGAAACCACCTTCACCACACCACACCCATCCACATTTTGGGCATCAACAATTATCACTCTCGATGATACCATCACACCATTTACATGCTCATCATGATTTGGCAACATCCGCCCATCATCATCATCATTTAGCGCGCACTGGTTCACCATTAGATCATCATCATCTATTGCACCATAGACGCTCATCTTTATCACCCTCGCCAACTGGTCGTGGTTCAGCTGGCTCTGCGGCTGGTATACTTGCATCGACGCGTGGCTCTGATATGGTGGGCGGTAGCAGTCGGCTACTATTGCCACTGCCACTAAATGCTTGTCATCGCTGCGATGTTTGTGGCAAATTGTTGAGCACAAAATTGACATTGAAACGCCATAAAGAACAACAACATCTACAACCGCTCAATAATGCCGTATGCAATTTGTGTCACAAAGTATTTCGCACTTTGAATAGTCTCAATAATCACAAGAGCATCTACCATCGACGTCAAAAGAATCATCATTCTTACTTTCATCATGGCAGCGCAGTGGGTGGCGGCGTACCCGGCAATAGTGCCAGCAGTCGTTTACATCAGTCGTTGAGCTCACTCAGCGCCGCAGCTGCAGCAAATAATAGTGTGGGTGGTGGTGGTGGCAATGGTAATGCAGTAGCAGCGGCCGCAGCGGCAGCTGCTGCAGCAGCAGAACTTTTACTCTCACCAATTGTGGGTGCCGCAGCAGTGGCGGGTGGTGGTGGTGGTAATGGACCTACAGTGCAGCTAACACATGGCGGACAACAGCAATCTTCACCCAATATGGTGAAACCCTGCATGGACTTCTTATAAGATCAACATCACCTGCTGCAACAGCTATTCCATGTTGCTTTGAACGGACCACAGCCACCGCCACCAACGTTGCCAACCAGCATGAGTCCATTGTCTGCTATGGGACAGGGCGCAATGCCGGTTGCAACTATGGTGGATATGCCGTATGGCCATCATCTACCACCGACCGTTGACCTCACACAAATGGATCATTATGGTGGAGGTGGCGGTAGTGGTGTTGGTGGCAGCGGTATTGCAGGTGAGCACTATGAACGTATCAATTTACTAGAACACTAAGCTGTGCAGCAAATTAAAAGTTATTAAACAAAAAACAAAAAAAACAACAACAACAACTACAAAGAGCAACCAAACACAACTAGAATGTTGACTGATCCCACTAATACAAAATGTAGTGATCAAGAGATAATTTTAAAAATATTGTTTGACCCCATCTTTAGGGCAAACAAAATGTAAAAACGCAAGCGAGTGACCGACCGACCCGCCCACAGTGAAAGTTTCGACACTGAAAACGCAAATCTATGAAAGAAGCAAAAACAAGAATAAGAAAAAACAAAAACAAAAACTAAAAAAATTACAACAACTAAAGAATGATTAAATGATTAATGACAAAAGTACGCAAGAATGCATAACTGTGATTTTTTACATCTCCGTTCAATTTTTTTTTTTTTTTTTTTTTGAGTTTAATGAACAAATTATTATTTTTCGATGTACAACATCATTGACTTTTATAGATATCTATTAACTGTACTTTTAGTATAAACATCACTTGCGTACGATGAAATATTTTATAAAAAAAAAAAAAAAAAACAATTTTAGACTAATTTGCGTATAACTAGGAATGTACATACAAACACACATACATACAGAGAGACTCGCATTATTGAGCAAGACTAAGCAGGAGTTGTTGATGAAATGAAAAGTATTTGATGAACTTCGGCAGTTGAAACACACGAGAATGAAACAAACACGAAACGTACTGAAAATGAATGATTTTTGAAAGAGACACCCTTTCGATGATTTTTTGTGGATTATGTTTCATGCTTTATTTGAAGCTTTAGCAGATTTTATATTTGAAAAATATTGAAACTAAACAAGTGAGAAGCATAATTCGTTCGAGTGCGGTTTGTATGCAAAATCAAAAGCCTAAATGTAGGCACTCTAATATTTAATAAAAGTAAAGTCAGTGGCGTGTTTTCATGTTGGAGTTTCCTGGCCTCTTTCAAATACTCAGACGTTCTTTTTCGACAATCGTAGATAAAAATTAACCATCTTCTGAAATAAAAATTGTGTCAAAAAAATTAAGAAAAAAATTAATGAAAATAATTTAACACCTTTTAAAACCGGTAACGAGTTCTTTGTTTGTCAGATCCAAACATCAGTTACGGCTTAGGTTTCTAGAAAATAATCGCTTTTAATTAGTTAAGAGTTTCGGTGAAAGTCCTTGATTTTGTTCACCTAAATTGACCCTGCTCCGATTCAGTTGGACCAGCTGGTGAAATTTTAATGCCGCCACTGATAAGATATACAAGTGTAGCATATTTTTACCGATCTCTAACTTTAAATGTTGTTTACAAATCAATCTTGAATGATTTAAAAGTTTCCCAACTATGAAAATATTTGAATTTAAAGCAAATATTTTATGATTTCAGGTAAACATAGAACTTTTTTTTAGTAAAGTAAAATTTGCAACAAAACTTATCCATTGCGAAAAGGGTGCTTTCGAAAGATCTACAAAAATAGTGAAAATAATTTGGCGAAGACTGAAGACTTAACATTTATAATAAATTTTGACTATTAGTTGTTAAATAGTATTACTTTCGAAATATTTTCAGCATCAAAGAAAATCTAAATTTTTATAGATCTCCAGGTTTTGACAATTACAAAAACAATTTACACAAACATATCGAAGGCATAGTGGAAGATCAGCCTCTGGCAACAAACAATCAGCAAACAAATTTTGCTAAAGTATCTAGAATGGTCTTCCACTTAACCTTCGAAATACATACTTACATACATACAAGTTTAAGAATAATTAGGGTGGAGCGAAATAAAAGCTATGTTTTGTTCACTAGCTAGTTTTGGGAGCTCTGACTAGTAACAAATAATGGCAGTCGCGTACAAAAAGTGTAACCAGAAAAGCCTTCATTCAAAAGCTACAACTTTCAGCAGCAGCCTAGAACAATTTGATTTATATTTGGCTCCACCTTAACGTACTATTATACATGCATACATATAGCAAACTAGACCGTACAAGAATTCGAATTATTTTTTATGATATTTATTTTTATTTTACACTGAACAAAAAAAAAAAAACTTGTACATTCACAAACACAATTACACGCACACACATATAAACATAAACACAAATACATACATACATACATATATAAGAACGATAATAATGAGATGTGCAATTTTTATTTGTTGACAATACAAGTTTATTAGTGTTAGTATTTTGTTTTCTTTTTATAATATAAGCGTGAGAAAAAAAAAAAAGTAAATTTAAAACAAAAAAGAAGTAGAAGAGGAAAGAGAAAGGAACTTTGAAATAAACGCCCACCCGAAGTAAGACACACACACAAAAATAGAGTAATTCCAAAGCGGAATAAATGCATTGAAATGCTAACATACTAAGCACATAGTTATTTTGATGGACTTATTGTGTACTTTCAATATGATAAATGTATATCCAATACATATACATAACAACAACAAAAGTGACTAACTTGCAAATCATGTAGAATGTAAAAGATATAAACATATATTCAAAACAAAAACGCAGCATAATAACTATTTATATAGCCAATAAATGTAAGCGTTTTACCTAATATTATAACAGTATATACATATGTACATACATATAATTATACCCATATGCATACACGCATATGTACATATATAGATTTAACGTTTACCCGATAATAATTGACAGAGTATACTTAGTATTTTCAAAGTTTTAAACTAATTAGGCTTAGAAAAATGTATTTATATATACATATTTACATGTACATATGTATGTTATGTTACATTGTATATAAGCAAACACATATGTACATATACATATATATAATAGCATTTTGGTATGAATTTTTTTTTTTTAACACTTTTTTTACTGCGGATTTGAGAGGGAAATAACTATGGAGTTGATAAGTTAAACAACAAAATTAACGGAAAATTAGCGGCAAAGTAATGTAATCACTGGAGTAAATTTAAACGTAAATTTCTATAAAAAAAATTACGCAAAATTTTCTTTCTTAATTAATTTTATATTTCTGCAAGAGTTTTGGTACATCCAAAAAAAAAAAAAAAAAAAAACAATTTTAAAAATTTCATGGAAACCCAAGTTTGGACTGATAGATTTTAGATACATTACAACAAAAAACGCGCAGTTTTAAGCTAATTTGAAATTGTAAGAAAATTAGTTTTGCGTAGACGCCTATCTTTTATTATTGTTTATGTATTATAATTTTTCAAAATTGTATAATACGTGCACGACATTAACGGTATTGTGGAATTAACGACTAAAAAATGTGATTCGCGATTAATTGGCATTTTGAATATGGCGCATAAACATGTTTGAGACATGCATAAAAATCAAAATTTTTACATTTTATAGATTTAGTGACTAGATTTGAGAGGAAAAAATTTTAAAATGGAAAATAATTTTTTGCTTTTCATTTGAAGAAGACTGAACTTTGACATTTCGAAAGAAGTAAAATTTAGGAAAACCAAATAAAAAAAAAGTTATTACGAAAAATTTTTTTTTTATTAATTGAAACCGGCAATAGAAAGATAATATAAATGAGTAACAGTTATATATTACAAAGGGAAATTTTTTCTTATTTTTTCAAGAAAATGATAAAGTTTTCGCGCTAGATTTCAAAAATATTATTTCATACTTGCTTAGTTCAAGGGACTCAAGTTTCAAATACAGAAATTAAATATTTTTTTATGTTGCAAAAACTACCCGCTGTTCTCATGCTACTGTAATGATATAGAAACTGATATTTGGAACGCGATGGAAACAAATTTTTATATTATTATACTTATTTATACATATATTGGAAAAAGTTAAAAAAAGAAATATATATCACTTTTTTTGGAGGAGAAAGTCTGTTTTCAACAATTCGATACCAAAATTTATTATTATTATTTACACAAAATATTTTTAATTTTTATTTTTTTTACAATTTTTTCACTTGATTTACCACCTTTGTCATAGCGCTACGTTGCATTGTAAGCGTATGAGAAGTTCAAAAAATATTTTTTTATTTAACACAAAAAGTATTTCTATATTGCTTTTTGTATAAAATATTACAAAAAAAAAAAAAAAAAAAAAATTAAAAAAAAAAAAAATTTCAAAGCTATCTACTAATTGGTATTCGAAATATGGACGTTAGCATCCGCATATTATTATTATTATTTTTTTTTATTAAGATAATTTAACTATTTTATATGAAAATACTTATTTTGAACTTAAGTGCTTTACTAACACACTTACGAATTAAATTCACTAATAATTATAGTTTAGAAGAAGTGAAAGTTTTATAAAATATATGCTTTACTACATAACTGCAAACAATCATAAACTGCATACATACATACATACTACCATATAATGAATACATACATATATATATAACTGTACATAAAATGTACAGCAAACAATGCAAGATTTTGTGAAATAGAGCAAGTAAATTTGTGTTAAGCAAAACCACAAAATAGCAAATACAATTTTTTTAAGTGTATAAATATGTATGTAAAGAAAGCGAAAAAAGCATTAAATAAAAATTATAATAATAATAACAAAAAAGTACTATAAAACGCATTTGCGTACCAAAAAAAAAATGTAAAACAACTATTTAGATTTCATTGAATATAAGTAATGTATATGATTAATTGTAAATAATGGAAATAGATATGGTAATGTATGCCACAAGAAAGTGTAAGAAATACGTTTTTATATTGTTTTTTTTTTTGTAATACTTAATTAAATGTTGTTTACAGAAACGTTACATGCAACCTTATGTACACATACATACATAGATACGTTTTTATATATACTACATAGATATTAGAAACACCTCTAGGTGCAACATTCTTAATTTTGTATTGCAGCCAGTACAGACGTTATTATAATGAAATACAAACAAAACAGCAAATACTATTTATCTATGTGGTATACATAAAACAATCAAATAGTTCTAAGTCCAAATCATTTGTAATTCATGCGCAAACCAACCAACTCACCAAGCAAACTAAATATAAAAATATCAAAAACACACTTACACGTGAACCAAACCAACTTGTTTCCTAAACATAAACTACAAACTCTCGCATCAAACAAAAACAAACAAAAACAACAACAACAAAAGCACAAGCATAAACATACACACACACATACACACTTATACATAAACATTTTTATAACAACACATACACATAAAAGCACACTCATACATTATTTTCCTATATACATACCAACAAACAATTTATTTTTCCATTAAAACTACTATGAAACACATACATACATAACTATAACTTATTATTATGGAAATATGAAAACATGAAAACTTACAATAAAAGCATAACAACTGTAATCAAAACATAAAAAATAGCAAAAGTCTATCATTTATTGTTTTCTTAATTGATGTCTGCATAGCTGAAAGCTTAAAGATTTTTATTATATCAACATATAACCATATAAAACATAGGCCATAAACCATAGAACATCGATTGAAACAATAGATCATGTATAACAAACAGCAAATTAATTTCAAAATATAAATTTAACAACAACAAACACATAGCAGATTCCGTAACAGCATACTGTTAGGAAAAATAGCATGAACGATACTTGAATTACCATAAAGTGTCGTCAAAACAATAACCAAAAATACTTAAAAATAGTGACTGTCCTAATTACACTGAAAAAATAAAAGATTATAAACATTACAGCGATTGCAATAGATGTATATTATTTACATACTACATACATACAAACTGTGTAAAGAACAAAAGTAAATAATTTATAAATCATGCATAGCATTTGTTTTTATAGAAGCACACATGACTACAGATATATGAAAAAAGAATTAAAACTGCAGCGAGCTACAGATAAAGAGAGATAGTCAGTGATATATTGTTTGTATAATTTGAAAACAAACGCAGGGTATATCGATTACGAAATGTGCAGTTATATCTTGATACACTTTTGTGCATTTAACTTTATATTCAAAAAGTCCCTAAAGTAATGCAACGGTAATTAAAACAATTATTCAACGGAAAATCGCATATTTCTGCAATGTAGCTACAACTTATTTTCCACTTCATAGAAATCGTAAGAGTTGGGTTAATTCAGTTTTATTACCATTAAAATTACAATTACATAACCAAACGCAAAAGAATTTCATTACATTTTAGTTCCTAAAAAAAATTACAAAAAATCATTTTCTTGCTCAGCGGCTCGAGTACATGGAATTTTTCTTTGTAACTGAAAAGCGTAAATGTTAATTTTCTTCCAGTAATTTGTAAAGTAATTGAAAATTGTCTAACTACTAAGAATTCCAAAAGTACTTGATTGTTTCGCTTTCAAGAGATACGTACTGTGTAAGACATTTTCAAGTATGACCCATTTTTTGTTCAAATTCCATGTTGTTCCTTTCCGATTTGAATTTTTTCCCCTCTTCGATTATTGAAAAACTGAAATTCGAAACATATTGGAAAACATATGCCAAAATGTTTGAAATTAGATATATTTATATATTTAAAGAAAACTAAATGTTATTTAATAAAAATAAGAAAAGGAAAACAAAGAAATGAATTGTCCTAGTTCGAATCTACGACCTCGTGCATGGTAGTAGAGAATTTGTTCTAAGCGGCTTGTAGAGCAGCGTTGATTCGAACGAACTACAGATTATCGATATGTGTTAGAATCAATGTTTACTTTCGAGTAGAACAGCCTTTCGAAGTACATAGCAGGGGCCCTGAAGCGCAGCATTGAATAAATTTTGTACAGGGTGACACATCAAAATAGAAATAGAAACTTTATAAAACTTGTAATTTAAATAAAATTTACAGGTTTATGTTCGTTAAAAGTTAGGATTTTTTCTCGCCGAAGCTGAACTGAACTTTGGTGGTTTTGAAACAGTTTCGTAATCGATATTCCCACTCTCATGAACAGCGAATACACAAACCTAATTTTCATGAATGAATTTTGTATTTTATGCGCTTAAAATTTCTTAAATGTTTAACAACAAAAATAAATACATTTTTCAGCACATGAAACAACAAATTTTATTGCCATAGTAAGTTTCTAAACATTTGTTGTTGACACAAGAGTTTCCAACATAAATAAATAAATTTCTTGCTCTATTAATTTAAAAAAAAACTGAGTGTTTAAGAATTAGTTTTTTTTATGTAAGTACATGCTCATATTTGTTAGTACTACAAAACTTATTTAAACTAAATAATGCAACATTAAAAAATGAAATAAAACAACAACTGAATTACAACACTATTATAATATTGACAAACAATAAGAACGACAAAGTATTTTCGTAGAAAAAGTGAATGAATGAAGGACATATTTGAGTTATTATTTGCAATAAAAATGAAACTATGAAAAAAAAAACTTGAATAAAAATTGAGTGTTTTTGTTTTTTGAGTTCGAGTGAAGAGTCTTGGATGATAATTAATTCTTGCTGATCTCCACATAGTATTTAAGTAGTAGGATTTGAACTGGGCAACTGGATTATGGAAATTCACTACTAACTTCTGTATAACAAATATTTGTTGTTGCCGCACTTTTGCTCAACTTGATTTCTTTGTATATATATCTACATATATCTGTGTGCAATCTTCTTTCACTGCTTCAGCAAAGGTAAGATCTTAAGCGCTCGCAAATCTACCACTTCATGCATTAACACCACTACAACTAATGCCTATGGGTAGTACTGAGGCGTTGCTTCAAGGATGATTATTGGTTCGTGAATTTTCAGGTGTATTTTTTATTTCTGCGACCTTCTTATGGATAATAAAAAAAAATACAAAAAAAATAAAAAAATTAAAAAAAAAATTCTTTTAATCCTACAACAGCCAGCTTCACAAAGCATTTTAAGTGAAAACAATTTCCTTCGTGAAAGCGGCTGGTAGTGATTTTCAGGGTAAGCTAAAGTTTCGATTTTCCATAAAAATTTTATGGGGAAAATCTAAGCTCACTTAAGTGAAAAAGTGCCTACATAAGCTTGTTCTTGATATAGCCTTCTCAACTAACTTAAGTTGCGAGTAAGCTTAAAGCTTTGGCTTAATAGAGAAACTGGTCTTTATTGCTCATCACTGAGTTAACACAAAGTGCCGGAACACTCATCTCACACATGCCAATCTGTGAACTGTGCCAATACATTTCAAACCCCTTTACATATTTATAGGCGTCGCTCATAGGAACTTCTATAGAAAGCTTACATACAAACATGCATATCTACATCTACATATATTCATATTAGGAATGTGCGTTTGATTAATTAAAAATCTTTTTAGCGTTAAGTAATTAATTGGAATTTGATTAATTATAAACTAATTAATGGGATTAATTAGGATCTGTTTAGTTGGGAACTGATTAATCGGCTTAGTTGTAATCTTATTGATTATAAACTTACTAAAAGGATTAATTGGAATCTGATTAACTAGAAAATGATTAGTTAGAAATTGATTAATCGGATTAATTAGTATCTGAATAATTAGAAACTGATTAATTGGCTTTATTGAAATCTTAGTGATCAGAAACTTATTAATCTTATTATTAAATTAATTGCGATACTGATTAATTTGAAATTAAAAACTGATTAAACGAATTAATTTTGATACGAATTAATTAGAGAATGATTAAGTAGTTGGATTAATTGGAATCTGATTAATTAGATTAATTAGCAAAGCATTAAATAAAACAACACTAATCCATATATAGGACAATGGCAAACGCACCCTCAGCAGGTTTCTAAAATATTTTACGCAAATAACTGGCAAGGCATATTGTGTGCTTTACATATATACTTACATATTTGATAACCATGCATACATACAAACATATTTTAGCTGTTACATAAATGTGTAAGCAATTGCAGTGTCTAACAGAAATTGTGCGCTAAACTTGCATATTGCATTATTTTTGTTGTTCTTATGTTTTTTGCACTTTTTCTTTTTTTTTTATTTATCATGCAACTCATTTCAATTATAGCACTTAGTAAAATCGTGATTACTTAATGTAACTCATTTACACACACATACAAACACACATACAAATATACCTCATTATTTTCTCTAATATTATCAATGATTACACATTAGGGTGGGTTGAAAAAATATTTACTTTTCAGCGTTAACATTACTTTGAAATAAAAAAGGAAATTGAAAAAAAACATTCAATAGTTCAAGTCAATTGAATGTCACCCTCTTTCAATCAAAAATTGTTGTTTTAATTTTTTTTAACTCTGCAATTTTTAATTAATTACCATTGCAAAATAATCAAAAAAAAATATGTATTGAAATAAACAATTTATAAAAACAAAAAAATTAAATCTAATCGACATTTTTTAAATAAGTAATACAAATATTTATTTTTAAATTTAAAAAAAAAATTTTTTTTTTTAATTGTTTTTTTAAATATTCATACAGACTGCTAACAATGGAAAATAAATCGGTAGTAGCATTTTCGAAAAAATTAACAAAGGAATTCTTACCATTAGTAATATTTACTTAACAGATCTGATTCCATATTTTTTTAAGTAATGCTAAGCAAAAAAAAATGTTCCAAATTCCAACTCATCCTATGCTATTACACATTTGTACTGAATTATGTATTTACATATGTACTCACATACATAGTATATGTATTAATCACTTTTATTTAATTTTTTTATTTCTTTTTTTATTTATTTATTTATTTGCGTGATTTAAATGATTTTTGCAATTTTTACGTTTAAACGTTATCAAAACAAAAATCCTTAAACTTACCAAAAACAAAAAATTCCAGGACATTCACCTAAGAAACTCTTCTCATGTCATCTGTGTGGTAAGCTTCTATGTTCGAAAGCTTCGCTAAAACGTCACATTGCCGATAAGCATGCTGTGCGTCAAGAGGAGTATCGTTGCATCATCTGTGAGCGGGTATATTGCTCGCGCAACTCCCTGATGACACACATCTATACATACCATAAATCGCGTCCCGGTGAAATGGAAATTAAGGACATCAAATTATATCATCCATTTAATACGCCAATATGAAACGCGATGCGCAATTTATATAATTGCAATATGCCAACGGTAACAATACGCGCAATGTCAGCGCCAACAATGACAACAACAACAACAACAAACAATAAAACAAAAAAATCAATAACAAATAATACAAAAACAATGACAACCATTGAACAAATGAGTGCAACGCCGAAAGAATTGCTACCACTAACAAGAGAGTGTGGTGGTGGGTTAAAGCAGCAGCAGCAGGAACACCACCACCAACAACAACAACAACATTATCAATATCAACAACAACAACAACAAAACTACCTCTATGCTGATCACTATCTGCCAACGCATAGCAGTGATGCAGCACAACAAAGGCCACAACAACAACAACAACAACAACAAAATGAACAAACAACGCAACAATCTCGCCAAAATGATCATGCATTTAATATGCAAAATATATTCCAACAACAAAATATAATGACCTTATACGATTACTATATGTACCAACGTAATGCAACAATAACAACGCATGCGCAAACGCCAAACAATGGTTACAACAGCCATGACAAAATAATCAATGAAAAATTTGCCACTTTTGACATTTAACTGAGACGCCAACAAAAGCAACAAAAAGACATAGGATTAAGCAATTGAAAGAAAGAATTTTATGAAAAAAAAGAAAACAAAAAACAATTTAAAGCAATGCCATAAAATAGTGATAAACATAAAATTAAACATAAACCAACACACTCACACACACATACATACATACATATATAGAAATTAGCGTATTTTAGACAGTTTTAAGCTTATATATTAGCGTAATTTGTTCGCAAAACTAGGAACTCGACAACTCAGCTCTCTAAAGCCTCTCAACTATTTACTACTTCCAGTACATAAAATACTTACGTACAAACATACATACATACATACACTCGTACATATACATATACATATATATCAACATTGTGCGACCGTTTTTTCTAGGTTAGTTGTAAGTTTTTAAAAGTCTTTACGCATACTTTTTAGCAAAACTCGCATACACAAAACACAAGTACTATCTACTAGTAAAATACGTATACGTACTATTGTACATAACTTGAACGTACAAAAACATTTATATACATACATACAAAAATATTATATACATACATATGTACTAAATGAACATACGCATTTCGTAACTACCTACTGTGGCCTTCTATTGTGTCTACCAACTTGTCTACAACTTGTAGTCAATACAATCTAACAAATCTTTTTATTAAAATCAGCATTTCGATATGCGCTTTATACAATTTTACAACTAAACTATATAGAAATTTTTACTAGCGAGATTAGATTTTAAAACGTACTACAAACTAGACGAAAACTTAACAAAACAAGCAACTAGAAAATAAACTAAAAATTAATAATAAAAAAAAATAATAAAAAAAATATTACAACTTATAATTGCAAGTGTCAACGCAGCAAGCAAATGAAAGACTTAAGCAACGAACTTCACTCAATACGACGTGTAGTATAATGTGTGTACATCAGCGGAGCTTTAACGCGCGCGCAGCCTATTTATTTTATACATACATATGTACATACATATAACAATTATTTGTTTGCTCTCCTAACCCAACTCGCAAGCATTTTTTGTGTATCCTGCAAGCTCTAACTAAGCACTACGTCGCCGCAGCAATATGAAGCGCAACAACAAAGTATAAATATTTCAAGGTTAGCAAAAATATAAACAACAAACAAAAAATAAAAACCGTCAACAACAACAAAAATTCGTAGCGCAAACTGGAACTATTATGTAGTTAGTTCACGGCCTATCCCGTCTACAAGTATATAAATAAAGTAACTCTCTCACTCTCTCTCTACCTCTACCTATACCTCTCTCTCTCTCTCTGCCACTTTGTGTGTATTTCACTCTCCACTATACACCGTTGTATTCTACTACCGCTACCTCTAGCCCTGTTGTTCTAATACTCGTATATACTACACTTTCTCCACATCATAAACACTCGTCACATTGAGGCGTTATTTATGATAGTAAATTGAATTTGTTGCTTCATCTCTATTTAAATAGCTCATATTGCTTTAAGGCGCATCACTGTAAACAAACTCTCACTTATGTTACCTAGTAGAAACTTTCAAGTCTACAACAAATATTCTTCATTAGGACATTTATTAGTTTGTAAGTTATTTTTGGGGTCATTTCGTTCTATCGACTCGTTGCTCATCATTTTGTTTGAGTAAAATGCTTTTAGCTATGAAAATTAGTTTAGGCACTCAACTGGAGTGTTGCCATCTACTCATTTATATGCATACATACATACATATGTACATACATTTGCTCTAATAGGAAATTGCTCTCAGCACTATTTCTGCAGCCACCCACATACACCATCTCACACTTGTATATTCACTCACTAGCAGCAAGAGAGAAATGACAAAATCTGCTGCTCCTTTTTTGCAATTACTAAGCTTTATGTATTTTTTCATACTAACAAATTTGAAATCTCCTACAGTTCTTTTACAGCAGGCGACTCAGTTTATTTACTCATTTAATTTCATTATATTTTTATTTAGGTGCTTTAAGGTAAATAATAATTTTACTAGCGTATTTTAAGTAATTTTCGAGCAGCATCCATTCGTTTTTCGATTACCCATCTGTTCCCTTCGAATTCGAGTTTGATTTATCACCCTCCGATTCCAGCAAATTTGATACTCCCTATTTCGAAAACATATGCCAAGACGATCGAAAAAAAAAATATATAAAAAATTAAAAGAAAAAATTGTTGAGCTTATTTATATATTAAAAAGAATTAAATTTTATTTATTAAAAATAATATTAAAACAAAATAATTGTCCCTGCTTTCGAACCTACAACTATTTTCTAAAGCAAATTCGAACGAACTACAGAGTACCGATGTTTGCTTTCGAGTAGCATATTCTTTCGATTAGCAGCACAGACTGTTTCCACTTACAAATCTTACTGAGATAAAGGTTTCTCTCCCAATGGTATGTCAATATGCACTCTCTCTCTCTCTTCCTGCAGGCTTTAAAAGCCGTCGAATAGAGTTATTATCTTTGTCGCATTCTCGTCTTCGTTTATTGTTAGAATTCGTTTTTTTTTTTCGAGATAGACCTTTGGTTTTTTTGGCCCAGTGTTTCTATACATGAAGCATTTCTCTTGAAACCATGACGCCTGTGTAGCCGGTAATTAGCAGCGTTTCTTCAATTTTCTTAGTTAAACTAAATATCATTTTAAGTGTGGTAAGTTGTAATAATTGCAGACATGCTTATAATTTAGTTACGCTTTAGCTCATCATATATAATGCGCCTTTCAATTCTCATACAAGCTTACAATCACAACCACTTGAACTATATGCAAAACATTACTATCACTTTATATAATATTTCAAAAATTTAATCATCTAAACACATACAAAATCAAAAAACAAAAAACAAAAACAATTAAAAAGCATCAACACATGCAACGCATCAACGTCAACAGCTACGGCCTAAATGACGTCAGCGCTTTCATCCACACACACACAAACTCATCAAACGCAGCGTAGAAACATGCGCCCACATTTATTCTGTAAAAAAAAACCTACTCATCTACTTTTGCTTTTTTTTTTTTTTTTTTTTTTGCTTTCATTACGATTTCTAATTTTTGCTGCATTTTGCATGCTATTTCAGTTGGCTTTTAATGTGCCTCAGCGCCTACGCTTGGTCCCTAGATAATAATATTTGAGTTTGAATTTATTGCTGGTTGTAGTGACATAACTTTTAAAAGCATGTTGCATGTAATTTTAGTGGTTTAGTTGAAGGTTGTGGCATGCATTTTAAATGATTTTTTTTTTTGTTGTAAATATAATTTGTTTGTTATTTTATTTATTATTATAACAATTTTTTTTGTAAATATATTTTTTTGTATGCTAATATTTTTTTTTTCTTTTTTACTTTTAAGTTGGAAAATATATATTAAGCTAAGTAAAAATATGACTCTGCCTCAAAATAAAAAAATAAAAAATAAAAAAACTTTGAATAGCATGTTAATTACAAAGTTCCTATAAACAATTTAAAAACTACTCAAATTTTTCAAAAACTCTGCTTTGTTTGAGTTTTTCACCTACATACATATGTACATACATATATAAATTTCAACTACCTAGTACTTTACAACTCTCGCTTTACGCAGAAAATTTAACGCTCGTTTATTTACTATCCTCAACTTAGTGCATTTTTAAAAAACTTGACTTTTGAAAAAATTAAAAAAAAAAATTTTTAATTCAAAACAAATTTTACTATTAAAAAATGTTTCTTCCAAAAGAGCTTTTATTTCATTTTTAACGCGTTGTAGCATTTCAAAAACAACAACACATTCAGATACTAAATTTCTCTAATGAAAACCTTTTTTGTAAATTAACTTAACTCTTTCAATAATTACATAGTTTAAGCCTGACAAACGAACTCTCTCTCTCTCTTTATTTTCGCTTTGTACTAAATAAAAAATAAAAAAAAAATAAGAGTTTAGTTTTTCAATAACAAATATGCTATTAAATAACTCTTAAATACTTATTTTTCATATTTCAGCAACTGCTCACCTTTTACTCGCACACACACTCACTCACTTTTAATTTTCTTGCTCTTCACCTACTTCTACCACCTACAATTTAGCCAATTTACTAATACAATTTCTATTTTATCTTGCCTCCTTATACGCTTTAGGTGTACACCACTCAGGCATACGTTCAGCTGCTACCTCACCGACCAGTTCTACCTCATCGCCACCTTCACCACCAACCTCTCTAACGACGCCTTCACCATCTGCGCTCAACTCGTTGGCTTGCAATGGCGCTAATGGCGTGCTTGGTGCGTCGGTTGGCAACAATGGTGGCGGCGGCGGCGGCGGCGGTGGCAATGGAAATTACTACAAAATGCATAACTCATCACCGCCACGTCCTGCTAGCTGCGGCAGCATTACACCAAATGGCACTATCAACGATGGTACGCCCACAAATCAAACGAGCATGTCCAATGCAACACCACCACAAATGCCGCTACGCATGCCACCACCCACCAGCGGTGGCATCAATGAACCACAAGAATGTCCCTACTGTCGACGCACATTTTCATGTTATTACTCGTTAAAACGGCATTTCCAAGATAAACACGAACAATCCGATACTTTGTATGTATGTGAATTTTGTCATCGACGCTATCGCACCAAAAACTCGCTCACCACACACAAGAGTCTACAACATCGCGGTTCGAGTGGTATGTTGAAACGTTTACTCAAAACGTCAGCTATTAAGAATGTGCTCGTGCCACCGCCGCCACATCATCATCATCATCATCATTTGACGCATCCGCGTGCTAGTCTATTTGATTTTACCAGCGAGTTGGGGCAACCACCACCAGGCATCCAATAGGATTTCAGATGGAATGCAATTTTTTAGAGTGTCCGTTAAGCTTAAAAAAGCTGTACGGAGCAATTTGGCGCGCAAATAACAACAACAATTTTCATATTAGCAATTCTACTTAATAAGCATTAAATCCTTGAGTATGCTAAAGTTTTGCTTATGTTAATTATTAGTATGCTAATAACTAAGTTTTGTATATGCTAAATAATTTCATACATAGCTTTTAGTTCCAACATAAATGAAATTAAACACTCACACACACAGACACAAATAAACAAACAAAAAAACCAAAAAAACGAAAACAAAAACACGAAGCAAAAGAGGGGGCAATAATAATGCCAAGGACATGATTAAGAGCGTGTACCAGCGTTTGAGCCGCTGGCGCGCATGTGCAATACAGTGTAGTGGAGAAGAATATACGAGAAGAAGAAGAAGAAAGCTGAAAATTGGCTTAAATGTAATTAATACAACAAAAAGTAATTCTAACATGGAAGCATAACGTTTGAGGCTGGCTTGGTAGCCGCTGAAATGGAATTTGAAAAACCATTGTAAATACATACACACACACAAACACACACACACAGACATATAAGCAGCGTCTTAAGCGTAATAATTGCTTGGACAATTAGTTTATGCTTAGCTACTTACATTGAAATAATTTAGTTTACTTACAATTACAATTAGTTTTTAAAATATATTCTAATTATGTGCTAATTTTAAACAAAGTCAAACAAAAAATACTTGAAATCATTATTTGAAAATTAATATTTTTGCATTTTGCATGAACACAATTGGGAAGAGAAACTAGGACTTGAGTACTAATTGAGCGGCGCACGCAAAAGCAAACTGTTTGACGCTTGAAGCGCGCAATGCGTGGCAGCGTGGCCAAGTTAGGCGTGCTCAATGAAGCAAACCAGCGTTTCATAAGATTTTAGTACGTACTAGGGATGTGCGATTAATCGGAATTTTAAGTTAATCTTATTTAAAAAATTTATTATAATTAAAATTAATCATAAATCAAATAGATTGATTAGTCATTTGCTATTAATAAAATTTGTAATTAATCATAATTGAAAGTGATTGATTAGTATTTTTTTAGGAACTAGCGAACTTGCGATTAATCGGTTCATTTAATTCTCAAATGGATTGATTAATCAATTTATCATATTTCTGATTAATCAAAAAGATTTTTTCAGTTTCTTATTAAAAACATTAAGCAGAGTCTGACTAAATTTCTTATTAGTCAAAATCTAAATAATCAAACAAATCATTTTATGATTAATTTAATGGTGATTTATGAATTCTGATTATTATCTGGTTGATGAATTAATGAAGTTGTGATTATGCAGATGTTGGATTAATTGATTAATCGCACATCGCTGATTTTACAATTTAAATATCGTCTGAATAATCAAATTCAGCAGATTATTAATCTAATGGTGATAAAGCAGGAAATTAATAAATTTACTGGATAATAATCAGATTATAAAGAAATGAATCATTTTGATTAGTCAATATTGACAATTTTCTAATTTGTTAACTAAAGCAGTTTCGATTAATCAGCTGTTCGATTAATTGATTAAAAACACATCCCTACTACTTGCTTCTCTTTTAACAATTTGAACATATCATAAAAATACATGTTTTTTTTTACAAAAATAAAAACCAAAAACTTAGCACTTTTAACGCGGCCGCTGCATGCTATTGCGCTTTCAGGTACGCAGTGCGCGTGTTTAAAACAGAAAAAAGATTTATTAAAAATTAAAATAAAAATGATTTAGTAGTCAGTTTCTTGTGTTTACATTCAATACAACATTCTTAAGTCTTTTCCGCCTTTTTCATTTGAAATTATTTTCGTATGCGCTGCAAATTCTCTAAAAAAAATAAATGTATTCCAAAATGTTGGAGGAGTAAAGGAAAAGAAAATTAAATATATAAAAATTTCAAAAATGCATAAAAACAACACAAGAAATTATGAGCGCGAAATTTGTTAAGACAAAATTTGGGCCACATTTTGTGCCAAAACGGTGTCTCAGGCGCCGTATCAATTTTTCTTAATTAATTATTGATAATAAAATAAATATGAATATTTAAAATAAAAAAAAACCAATGCATGTTATACTGCAAATATAGATATATACATATACATATATACAATACATAAATAAAATTTAATTAAGTGGAAATCTAAATGAACATTATCAGGGATTAATATCAGTAGAATGTCCTTTTTTCTATACAATTACAAGTTTACTTATAAATTAAGATATACCTAACATTTTAGCAAAACAAAAATATTTAAAACGAAATCAATGAATTTTATTTAAAGTAAAAATACATTACACAAACTCATATACATATATACAAGTATATACAAATACGCGCGCACAAATACACGCATACATATATAAAATGAAAAATGAGCGCAAGTAAGTAATTTCAAACATTTTAACTAACACTAGGGTGTCCGTCATTTATGAATTGATTTGTTTTTGTTATGAAATCAAGGTGCTTAAACAGAAACGTATTCTTCAAATTAGATCTTACCTGCCTTCAGCTGTCAACGCAGTTTTAAAGTTATTGCTATCCCAGTGCCAGTCAAAGCTCTACATCATACAGTGGACATCAAACTTTTGTAATTTTTCGTCTTCAAAAATAACTGCATCAGCTCATTTTTTTGGTAATTTTATAATTTTTAAATTGTGAGCTTCACAAAAAAAAAACGTTCCATTAAAAAATTTTAAATTTGCATTCCTTCTCGATTGACAAATGTTACAGAATTCCCTAGAGTTTTCCATAATTAAAATTTCCGTTTTTTTTTTTTTGCCTTAAAATTTTAGTACATCAGCGAAAACAAGCAACTGCTTAAATAAGGGGCACCCTACTGCAGACATATTTATCAAGCAAGAAAAAAAATAAATGAAATGCACAACAACAAAAACAAACTCAGTGATTTTCACCAGCGAAGTACAAAATGACTTGAAATTTATGTAAAGACAAAATGAAAATAAAATGCAAAATTTACAACTGTTGTTGCACTAAAACAGAAGAGATATGCGCATTTACAAACATTAGTTTAAACAAAAGAACATAAAATATAGCAAGCAAAAGTCAAAAAGAAAAAAAAAATAGTACGAAAAGCCTAAAAAACCTCAAAACAGTTTTCACTTATTTTAACTGTTAGTTTTGTGTTGAAAGCATGCAAAAAAAAAAAACAACACAAAGCCAACAATGGTGCAGCATAAAAATATAAAAAAAAAACATATTTTTCTAAGTGTAAATTAAACCACATTTTTCGCTCTGAGTAGAACACAATTATTTATTGCATAAGCCAGCATGTAAATATTAAGAAAATGCAAACAAAGAAAAACTTTAAAGTGTAAAAAAAAAAAACAAAAAAAAAAATACTAAATTTTAAGCGTGAAAGCTATTAGCGCAGCAAAAAATAAAATATAAAAAAACAATAAATTAACATTTAGCATAAGAATTTATTAGGCAACAAAGATAACAATTTGTTACAAAAAAAAAAGGCCACGAAATATGCGTGAAAGCTAGCCAAATTGTTATTTTCGCACATATCCGTAAATTGTCTCAGGAATTACTAAATATTTTAACAAATTAAATTGTATTACTTACATGTAATTGATATATCAACAAACAAATAGCAGAAAAAGCACTGTACAAAAGCTTTTTGAGCAGCAAGCAACAGCTTAAGATGCTAGCAACGAGAGCTTTTGAAAACTTAAAAACTTAAATTTAAAAAAAATAATAATAAATAACGAGTAAATAAAATATTCCCTAATTTTACAATTCGAAATGATTGCAAAAAAAAAGAAACAAACAAAAAATACAATAACAACACATTGCAGAATTGTTTTAAGCATAATACAAGCATTCAACATTTTGCCATGGCATATCCGTTAAAAGCTCAGAATTTTAAAAGCTTTATCTAACTCAACAATTTTTACGTTGCATGCAGTGTTGCCAGATAAATCGTTTAACAATTATATTTTTATACTTTTGACAACATATATTTTTTTTTTAATTTTTCACTAACTGAAAAAAAACAGTAACTTTTGCTGTTAAGGCAACAAAATTGTTTCAGAAACAAGACTTTCCAGCAACACTGGTTCACTTGAAATTTTAATACAAATACACTCTGCTAAATAATTAGTGATTACGAATTTCATTCGCATGACTTACACAGTAACCGACTCAGTGCTATTTGATATTTAAAAATTGAATAACGTTCGTACCAAAATGTCTGTAATTGAATAAATATGTATGTATATGAAATCTACCGAGCAAAAACGAACTAAAAATTCAGTTCGCCTTTGCTCTACGGAACTTATATATATAATGTATATGTTTTAGACGTTTAGTAACTTAGTTGTAGAAGAACGAAGTTTCCTTAAAATATGTATGTACATATATTTTATTTTTAATTGATTTTTAACTAATTTTAATTTTGTTTTTTTTTTTTCTTTTTTTTTTCTCTTATATGCTCATTAATAATGAATTAAAATACATCTTTTTTTGGTAAGTGTAATTTTCAAATTTGTGTATGCTGAAAATCTTACACTAGATATTTATTAAATTTTTTTTTTTTTGAACGAAATTGGCAAATTAAAAAAAAATAATATATACATATGTAAAACAAACTGTGATCTATTTTCTCTCAAATTTACATACAAAATTCTTGTTTGGCTGTTAACTATTTTTACCTGAAGTAAGAATTAATTATTGAAACGAAAAGATATCAAGTGCGTTTTTGTACAAAATTTATGTTTAGGCCTCACGAGCAAAATTAATATAGAAATTTTTACATTTTATTTATTTCGGTGCAACTCATATCATCAAAATTTAAACAAAAAAAAAAAAAGAAAAACAAATACAAATACGATTTTAAATTATGATTAGTTTGTATAAATATAAGTTACATAAGCGTATTGTATTTATTTTGCGTCTTTAATAAATATATATGTATGTATATCATTATTTTTAATTTTATTTTCTTCAAAATGAAATGTGTCAAATCAAATAAAAACAAAAATATTCGCTACCGAGCGTAGAAATATAAAATTTTTAAATCGTTTTTTTGTTTTATTAATAAAGTGAAAATTTAAAAAAAAAATATTTGCTTTTAAAATTTGTTTTTATTTTTTTCATACATACATATGTACACACATGCATACATACATACATTCCTAGGGTATATTCACGGAAATTATTGAGTTGAAGTGTTATGCGATCCTTTCAAGCTGGTTTGGCATTCACTATGCGCCAACAGCTGACTTTGTGATCTGAAACTTGATGTAAGGAAATGGAGCACTACTGTTTGGCGAACATAAAATATTTAAAAACTTTATAAAACGTTCACTGAGTAGTATTCGGCGACACAAAAAAACTGTAAAAATGTTGGATTCCGACTGGAATTGCATCAATATGTCGAACGGCAAACAAACTGCACATTTTAGGCATTTCACAAATTTTTAAAACACAACACGGAATATTATATATATATATACATACATAAATAATAAAAGATATAGATAAGATGTTACACAACTATATATCTTTTTATTTCTTTCCTTTTTTCTATTTTGGCAAATTTTCGTCCGCTCACGTGTTTTCATTTATTTTTTATGACAGTTATAACAAAAAATAAAAGTGTTGCCAACCGGTTTCAAACTCAAATCAACATTTGTAAATAGTTGAAATAATTTGAATAAAATGTTAACCTTATGTGGAGAAAGTAACATTACTTTGCAAATTTAGAAAAGTTCTCAAACATCGAAAATTAGTTGGAGTATTTGTAATTTTTCCTGTGTTACGATATCTTTCTATTTCATATGAGAAATAAAGATGCATTTCATTTTTGGAGTTTTGAACTAATTTGCAAAGCACTAATAGGTTCTTACTTCATTTTATTTTACAATTCAATATCATTTGAAAAAATTTGAGCTTAATAACAAATGGCAAAGCTCATAAATATTTGTTGAAAAATATATCAAACGGGATGATCTACCTCAAAAACAGTATTTAAAGGCTAATCAGAACATAATTATGAAAAATACTTTAAGAAAAATGGATATGCCGTGGCATTAAAAGTTACTCAGTGCCAAACCCGTCTTGAGTGTCAGTAATTCAAAATGGGCGGTTAAATGAAATACCTACCATAAAACTTCCAATCGAGCTATACGCACAACTCAAACTTGATTACCAACAATACAACGCATATCAGGATTACCAACAAACATGTTTAATTCAAAATTAAAATGGAAAATGTCGACATGAATAAAAAGCATCTCTCAATCTCTATTTAGATAAATGAAAATTCTATTGTATTTTAGTCAAAATTATCGAACCAAATTTTAACTTTAAGCTAAAATTAAAAAAAAAAAAAAAAAAACAAAGCAAATTAATGTGGATTTCAGGAAATTTATATACTGCACTAAATCTTTGTTTTTGGTATTTTAAACAACAGTTATAAAAGAAAAAAAAACTTTCGACAAAAAAAAAACAAAATCTGTGATTTGATATAAATTATTACAAAACTTAAATTTTAAATCTAAAAATATGTATAGCGGAAACCTGAAATGAGTTAAATTAGAAGTACGAAGTATACAAATATTTCCATATCTTGGCTCTTTTTCGATTTTTTATTGATAAAGAAAGTTATTTAAAAAAAAAAAAACACAAAATACCAAAGTTCATGTTGTTGATGTTACGAATGCAAACTTAAATTCAGGGTCTTGGAAATTTCAGGCAATAAACATATAGAAAAATCTCTTTTAGCAATTTAAACACGAAAAATGTGAAAAGCATTTGCTATAGTAAATAGGAATATCAGGTTAAATATATTCAATAAAATATAAACAGAATTTAAAAACACTTGAGGCCCTACAATGTGGCTTAACAAGCCAACACACAGCTTACTGTAAAATACTCTAAATTCTAATCTCATTTAGATCTACATATTTTCAAACCTCACCGCATTTCTGTACTATAACCAGGTTTCAAAACTGCTTAGCAAACGTACTTGCAAATGCGTTTTTTGTTCACTCGTTTCTCGAAAAACCTAGAAATGTAAGCACCTGAGATCAGATTTCAACTTGGGTTAAATGTAAACGAAGAAAAAGCAAGGCAAATTCAGTAAAAGGTGTAGCTATCCAATCAGCTGCTCGCTACTTTTTAATCTAATTTTGACATTTAAAATTTGGGAGCAGTTCGATTTTGACATTACACCAACGAATTACAAAAACACGTTACATGGCAAATATATGTGCATATTGATGTGTGTTTATAATTCGCTTAGCTTCCACCTCATATTGAATTTGCCTTGAGAATAGGCTTGGAAACTTTAAACACATACACCATACATACCTTCTAAATATCTGCTATAACAGAGCAAGCGATCTGTTAGATCCAGCGAAATATTCTGATTCAAATGTATCAATCAAATCAAACTACATGTATACAAAAGAAAAAGCAAATAAAATATATTAAAATAAAATTACTGTGTGAAAAGAGTTTTATTTACTTTAGTTATTTAGTAACAGTCAAACTACCAGCAGTTATGTGTCAAGCAGAGTAAACCACGTATGGAAACGGAACTTCGTAATTTGACCTTAAGCAGGTTGGAAATACTTGGTACGGAAACGAGACCTTTAAATCCGTTATGCTAAGTTAAATATAACTGCAGCTTAACACTACCTGGGCAATAAAATCGAATCCATGGTACAATAACAAGGTAATGCCAACTCTACATCAACAACACACTGACGTAGAGATTGTCAAAAGCAACTGGCTGGCTTTAGCTAGTCATAACTGGCTTTAGCTAGTCCATATACTTGACCACATCTATTGTCATCGATTATTGGTGCCATAACCATGCCGCCAGTTGATACTAAACTTCAACAACAACAAATGTCTCCCACTTCGCTGCATGATCAGCAATTAGCTATTTATGGATATAGCAAAAAAAAAACAAAAATCAATTGGTTGGCGATGGTATGGTTATGGCGTTAGCGTTATGGTAGGTCACCCTTAACAGAGTACATTGATTCCCATAAGGTTGCTTGGATCAGCTGTTTTGTCTGGATATAGCTATTTCACCAGTAACAGGGCTTTAAATTGTCGAGGTGCTAAGTTTGTTTACTTGTCAAACATGGCATATTTGTGGAAAAAACGCGAATAAATACAAAACCATGTTTGAAGTAAGCAATGTCATTTCAAAACAAAATTCAAAATTTCGCTTTCGGATTTTTGATACAGAACTCAAAACGGGTCTTTTCATACCTCTCCCGACATTTTTGAACGTGTTTTAGCAGTTGGCTCCTACAGCTGGAGGCATTGGTTAACGTAAGAGAAAAACTAGTACGCAATTGGTCAGTATGGTTACGTTGCGGATAGTAGAACCAATAATAATAATAATCAATTACATTGTTTCTCATAAGATTGGTGGAATCATCTGATTTATAAGGTTACCGATAGCGCAAGAAAGATTCTAGCTTTAAGGAAAAAATTACTCAAATTATGTTCAATATTTCAGTATTAAAGTTATACCGACATTGTAGTGACGCTTACGACGATTTAAATTTTAAGACTGCGCATGTGATGTAGAGCAGCTGGCGAGAGTCGCTTTATATGTGTCAGGTACATTCATATGGGAACAGTTTCGTTTTAGAAAAACAACACATATGGGAACAGAATTGCAAAACACAACATTGCCAGTTCACCATACCTCTCACACGCTGTCCTCTGTAAAACAGCTGTCAAATTGTCAAATGTCAACGGGCAATGGGTACACAAAAATTTTCTCTGGTTTAGGCAATTTGTAGAAACTTATTGGAAAACTCAAAAAAACCAATTAAAATTGATAAATAAGTAGTTTAAGTGAAGATCGACCAACGCCATGATGGAGCATACGTTCCTGGGCACTTGGGAGGTAAGTAAACATCATATAAAATAGTCTATAATCAACTAAAAATGGGATTTAACATTTTAACAGATCGTGTCCTGTACCTTTGAAAACAAACCGGAAATCTCTGGTTTGGAAGGGATTAAGTTTCGCTTGGACGATACAAATGATATTACTTGGTATAACGACCTGGTTAACCCACTTCCTGCATCAAAAGACTGCAACACTTGCTGCGACTCGGCAAGTGTATTATTTAGTTGTGAAACATTCGATGTGAACGAGAGAAATCCACGTTTGGTATTCGGCGCCTTTGCTGGTCATAGTATAGAATTTAGGGTAAGTAATGCAACTATATGTTTTTTGTGTTGCATTAATTGTACCTTAACTGCAGACAAACACCTTATCACCGACTGATATATTAATTTTGGATTGTGAAAATTGGTATGCTTTGGAGTGCAAACGATTGAAGGAGTGTCATGCGGCTGGTCAAGAAAAAGAATTTTCTTTTGCAGAGGCGCTACATGAATCTTACTTCACAGATGTGATTATTAAAAGCTCGGATGGTTTTGATGTATGTGCAAGTACTATTTAAGCACTGCTACTATAATTTGATTTTGGTTTCTTTTTTTATATACAATTTTAGTTTTCGTTTTCTCGTTACACTTGGTTGCTTATTTAAGTTCATATTTATGTATGTATGAAGTAATTCCTAAAATCTGCGCTACAATAAAACCAATTTTAGTTCCATGTGCACTCAGCTGTTTTGCGTCTAAATGGTTTCGACTGCAGCATGTGTGTACAGTCCACTGCACCAATTATGACACAGCATCAAAATACGTGTAAAAATCACGATATGTTACAAGCACAACAACATCTAGATACGCATAAAATCCAAGGAATTGACGACCCAGGCACTCAGTTAAATATATCCAATCCAATAAAGATATCAGTGACGTTGCCCATGGCAGGCTCAGGAAGTGTAGACGACAGTCAGAAATTTTTACCACGTTTGAACCTTTCTCCAATATATCTGCAACCGCCGTGTGAATACCCAAATACTGGTGGTAATAGTGCTTTGATATCACATCGTGGAGCACATTTGTCGAATTCATTCAATTGCCTCTCCACCACCAGTAACAGTACAAATAATGATAAAAATGTTTCAAACGTAGAAAGTATTGGAATGCGCCGATTTCCGCCTACTTCCAATTCGGACTCACATTTAGAAACCCAGTCCCACTGCAGAAATATATTCAATTTTTGTCAAGATTTTCTACAGCAGCCCCCAGAGACAAACCCTGTATGTAATACTCGTCGTCCACCTCTGTCACCTTATCGCGCACGCAGTCCTTCGCCATTCCCCAGCTCCATGGACACTCCACCTTCGTCGCCACTAACGCCAGTAGGAGTTTTATACAACTTACCTACTTTTCTGTTGACGCCAGTTTTGCATTGGCTATACACTGAGTCACTGATGCCTGATATGGATGAAAATGTGTGTGAAAAGCTTATAAATTTTGCGGAAACACAACCTTCACTAACGAAAATGGTGGAACCAACTAAAAAATATTTAAAACTGATACAACTTAAGAAATGTGAGTACTTCACATACAATTGTTGAAAATATCTATTTTAAATAGCAAATTTTGTATAGATGTTGTGAATACTCTAATGGATTCTCATACTGTACTGAATCACATTATACAAGCAATCAATCCCGTCACCATATCACACGAACCCGCCTCACTTTATGCAACATTCAAAGATTGCCTTAGGGAAGCTGCAATAGGTAAGTAGTTATATATTATTCAACATAATCTATGTTAATAATTCTACATTAATTATTGAAGGATGCGCCAAAGTACTACAATTTTGCAATATATTCATTCGAGATGCTGCAGACATAACGCGATATCAAAAGAATGAAATAATAAAATATGTGCGCACGAGAATTCCAATTTTTATGTCACAAATACATCAACTTTTACGGAATATTTTGAACGTTTTTATTAGCCTCAATTCAGAGGAGAAAGTGGAGTTAGTGAATTATTTAGTACCTGAAGTAAGTTGATTCAAATAATAAAAATATAATTTTACCAAATGTTATCCTTTTACCCATAGATCGAGTTTGCATTGCTTAAATTAACGGAAGTAATTGAGGAAATAAAAAACTCTTTGCAAAAAATGTGTAAAGTGAGTAATGCGGCAAACTTTTGTTTAAATTGAATATAATAAAAATTACTCCCAATTTTCGACTGCCAGGATATAAACTGTTCACATTTGGACTTGTCGGTGAGACATAAATCTGATAACGCTATGGCAATGCAGACGCCAAACAGCGCTTTCATAAGTTCAAACGTAGTGTTAGAGGACAACGGAGCACCTTTGTTTAGTCCACCACCCATGTCACCTAGGCCCAGACGTGGACCGCCAGTCGGTCTTACTCTCTACGATAATCCAACAGACAACAAACGCCTAACAACAGCAGAAAATGATCTCAAATTTGTACTGTACATGTATGAAGTACGAAAGATGCGTGATATTTATGGTCGAATCGCCACGGCACTCGAAATCATCAAGGATAAAAAGTTAGCACAGAAGCACAGCTTCTCAAATAAAAATAACAATACATTGTTGTAAACTTTTCTTCACTTTTTAGAACTTCGTTTTGCGAGATGGACTACCTAAGTAAAAGGAGCACAATAAATCAAAATTTGGAACAGCTAATAATAGATATACCGGCTTACATATTGATTATGGAAAATCTCTCTGATCGCGTCGACGAGAAATTGGGTTGGAAAGAGTTTAAGTTCTGCTTCAAATTAGCAACGAGTCAAATAGTAATGATATTCCATTAATTTATTTAGTACATATATTACATATCATTTTTCTTTATAGAATGGCGTAATTGTTAAGCTTTTCGATCATAAGTCTGCGCTCCGTGATTCCATTAGTAACGTATGTTTTTCATTTTATTTTATGTTGCACTTTGTTTTTACATAATAACGAATTTCTAGGTTTGTAAGCTCGTGCAGAAACACGAATTTACTCAAGCGCTTATCGATTTAGGACTGCTGGAACCCTCCAATATATTAGAGAACGAGCTTAAGCCAAACGATCAAGATAACAATATGGAAGAGGGGACGATGGAACGCCAGCATTCGTATGATTACAAAAATGTTAAAGTAAGAAACGCTTTTAACTCAAATAAACATACATACATTTCTTAAACAAAAGTTTAACTTCATGCACTTTTTAATTGTAGCTGAATTTGACAAAGCACTTGTGTGAGCCACCCATTGCAGTGAATAGCAATTTATCGAAGAATGCTTTGAGACTTTTGCATTCAGCTCAACTAGCCGATATGGAATTTGAGGTGCATACTTATTCTCAAAATAATACACAATTGCCCGGCATAACAATATTGGATAAGGCTAGCATTGAAACAGCACAAAAACACGGCCGAACGCATGACTCACAGTCGGTACAATTGCAACGGCCACCAACACAGGTACATACATTTCGTGCGCATCGAGTCATTGTATCAGCACGTTGTGAATGGTTTAAAAAAGCATTACTTTCCGGTATGCAAGAAAGCATCAACAGGTTGGTTAATTATTAGTCATTAAGTACATAAGATAATTTCATGTAATATGACAAATTTACTTACAGAAAAGTTGTTATATCCGATACTTCACCAGTAATATTTCGTCGCTTGCTGCTGTACATTTATGGTGCGCCTATAGACAAAACTGTGGGAGCTGAACAAATTTGCGAATTAATGTTGCTTTCTGATCGTTACTCAATTTATGACTTAAAAGTATTAAATTAAAAATTGTCCTCATGTTTTTATTTTAAATTAACATTTTTGTACTTTTATTAGGAATTATGTGAGAATACGTTAAACTCACTGATTGATGAAGATTCAGTGCTTTGTCTTTTGGGTATTGCCGATCGTTACTTAGCTACGGCACTGAAGTCAACTTGTCTGTCGTTCCTTTCGCAACATGCGAATCTGACAAAGCAAGAAATGTTTAAGGAGTTGCCACAAACGCTACAGGTATGCTCATATTTGTGATATTTTTTTAAAATATATTAAAAAAAAAAAACAATTTACAGCTAGAAGTCATGGATTTGGTTCACTGGTATGGACGTGTTTCGGAGCCTTGGAGTGACGGTTTTAAGTCACGTAGCGGTTCACGCCATAGTCTAAAGAGTCCTTCAAAACCACGTTCGAGATCTAGAAAATCTTCACCATCATATATGTGACACTGACTGCTGCGTTTTTCGGCTTACACTACTCTTTATATTAGCAATGAACTATTGTTTTGTATAAATAAAAGCAATGCAAACAAATAAGTACCATCTACCTATAATCGGGTATTTTAACTAAACATTCCAAAGAAAACTATACAAAAACAATTAAGCATTAAATTAAATATTAACGGTATTAAACTCTTTTTATTTGTAAACTACAATTTACCGTTGCATGTGAAAGCAAAACAAATACTTCTCAGTGTAAAATCATACCTCCTTTTGAGATTGAACAAATATTTACTATAAAAATATTATAAGGGAAACTATACAATTGTATTTATGTTACAATTTTATTGTTAATGTTGAGCTATATTATTTTCAAATGTGATTGAATAGTGTGTTTTATTAAATTATTTTAAAATATTTATTTGTCTTACACTACATAGTAAGGCAAGTTTCAATTTAGAACTACATACTTTTATTGTGAATCTATGGTACTAATACATATCCTTTTTATGTAGGTACATTTGTTAAATATTATACGCTCTAAACCGAAATTTTATCTGTGTTGAAATTGAAAAGTATTATAAGCAATTAGTATTTAATTTGAAGAAATTTACTATTTTCAAAATGTTGGAGTAAAGTGTTTGTGTACATACGTATGTATGTACTTACATATGTGTGTAAGGAGTTTATATAGTATTTTCTGGGAAACAAACATATTTTTATCATCAACACTTTCAAGCTGTTAACTTAAAAAAAGTCATATTTATGTACATGTATACTCTAGTTGTAAAATATAAGCAATGTCTCAACAACATTTAAAAGAATACATACATGCTAATCACAGTGAAAAGATGTATTTGGAATGAAATCGGTTGATTTGAATTTTTAAGAAAAAGCTAAAAAATAAGTGATGTACTCATTATAACATTGATTAATATGTACTAAATATGTTTATTGTTGTCTTTTAATTCTTTAAACAAACAAAATAAATTGAGAAAATGTAATACACGTTTTTGATTTTAAAACTATAGGATGTACGTTAGTTAACTCCTCGGATCGCCGCATCTTTGCAAGGACAAGACCTCAACTCTCGTGTGTGGCCTGGGATGCCAATACAGACAACTGCTTGAAGTCTATCTGCCTTCTCGTATTTTAAATCCGTATAAATATCTGTATGCATATGAGCTTTAACTTGTGCTTGGGCAACATAGACGTGGGTGGCGTAACGTTGGCTGGCTAATAAGTCCACCTCATGCACTTGACAGTTGTTTTTGTTGGTTTGCATCTTAAAATTTCGTTACATACGTTGCTTCGTTAGCTTCTGCTGCGTCTGTTGGTTTTGTTGTTCATTAGCTTGCTTGATGATGCTTATTGTTTGTTTGAGGTGGCTATTGCCGTTTGAGTGTTTGTTGATATTTTTACTGTGATATGAACCCTTGTTGCTGATGCTTTGAGCTTATTTTATTGTATTGCTGCAAGTTGTTTGTTATTTTTTTTGCTTTATTTTATTGAAATATGCTTGTATGTCAGTATAAACTTAAACTTAAATATATTAGTATACATATTTATGTGCGTATAAATATTTATGTTCAATCGTCAATTGGTTCTAGCTATATCCTTCCTAAGGTTTTTAAAGTTTATTCGTTTTAGATCTAACGTAGATCATCCATCGAGTTGAACTTTCTTACCTAACCTCACTTGTTACCGAGTTCCCTACAGGGCATCTTCATCTGTAATACGCGCTCTACGTCAAAGTTTTGTTGTGCCTTAAATTTTGATTTTGTTTAAACCAGGCTGTAGGCTCTAGGCATAGCTATCACACAATTGAAAAGTTTCTATAGTAACTCTAAAATAAGATATAATAAAGTTTGGTTAGAAAATAACTGTCATTCACAGAATTCGTTTTCCAAATATTTATTTTTTTTTTTGAGTAAAAATTTCTCTAACATCTAATAATATATGAATTTTTCAAATGCTAGCAAAATCGGACAATAAATGCGATATCCGCAAATAAGCTGACCCGAGCGACACCTATCGGATTTTATCCCATAATATTGCATTGTTATTTTGATCTGAAAAATAGTGTAAACGTAAAGATCTTAGCTGAACGGTAAATTGATTTAAAATCGAATACGAAGACATCGAAAACAGGGCCCGCACTCTATTCGAAAGGCTGTTATACTCGAAAGAAAACATCGATTCTAATACACATCGGTACTCTGCAGTTCGTTGGAATTTACTTTAGAAGATATTTGAATGTTTCGCAAAATTTCAGACGCCAAAATATATTTATGTGCATTTCCGTTTGAATACGTTTTCGAAATAGGGCGTCCTAATTTTCCTACAAAGAAAAGGAACAGAATGGAACTCGAACAAGGAATGGGTTCTACTCGAAAATTTCTTACAGAGTACTAATCACTCGAAAACAAACAATATTTTTTTTGTTTCAAGTAGAAAAACAGAGTAATGTCCCAGGCATTTTGTAAATAGAGTGGCTGACGCGCCACCTAGTGAGTGAATTTTTTTAACTATTGAATATTAATAAACCAATATAAGCGCCATCTAGCGAGGTTCCATATTGCATTGTCAATCAAAATCGACCCAATAAAAGCATTTCAAAAATACACCAATATCCAAAATCATGAAGAATGCGAAACTTGGCAACGAGCGGTACTATCCATGATCCAATAATACAGGATGTTGATAGGCCAGCTGATTTTTATTTTTTTCTAGAATTTTGACAATCAAACCATTTTTCAGTACGATTTTGACTATAAACTCACAAATTACAAAAACAAAATACATGCAATTTTTTTATGTGTTTGTATGTTTGTCGAGCTGCTACGACCTGCTATAGTTGGATCATGGTATCGAAGCGAACTACAAATAAATAAAAAAAATTAAATTATAAAACCGCAAGTAAACCAAACAAAAAATAACGAAAAAATGATATGAAAAGAATGATGATGATAAACAAAATGCGTAAGCGAAAATGCCCAACCAAATGTAAATTCTCAGACATGCATAAATACATACATACACACATTCATAGGGTATTTACATCTACATACATATGTACATATATACTTGTAAAGTTACAGAGTCGCATAATTTAAAATCTCTCCATCATTCACCAACTTAATAACTCATTCATGCATTCATAACGAACCACAGAAATGCAGTGGGGCCGCGCTGGTGTGTTTATTGGATAGCAGCTGTGATTGTGGAGCAATATTTGCAAACAAACGAACGTACACAAATGCACACACGCGCACACACGCACATACATACACACATACGCATGTTTGTTGGCCGAAGGCCGCAAGCAGTCACTGGAACAACGAAAAGAGATTACGAACTGAGCAACCGCCCTAAACAATACTTAGTCGGCTCTTATAAGACTTGTACGCTCTCACGCTCACGCGCTCACCTTGCACACGAAGCAACGAATATTTATGCCATAGACTTGCTGCCATTATAGTCAGAGCACACTGGAATCGGGTTTTTGGAATGAAGCAAACGAATTTGCCGAGCAGCTGGCGTGTACCATAGAGGAAAATAAAATTTTCCTACCACAGCAGACAAGGCTCTGACTTTCGTTCGTGCGGCGGACGTCCTTGTCCTGCGTCGTGTGTACCATGAGTGGACGCGTTAACGTTGTACAAGGAAAACTAGTAAATTTTTGCAAAAAATAAAATTTAATAATTAAATAGTGAAAAGTTTAATAAAATATTAACTGCATAAATGATACAAATTGCAACAAAAAAAAAAAAAAACTTGCTTTAGTACAAAAGTGAAGTAAGCAAAAATGGTGAGAAATTTGTTGGCAGTGAAAAAATTGCTGTATAACAGAGCACAGCAAAGCGTTCAGCTTGTGGGGGAGGTAGTGACAGCGAAAACCGACGAATATCTGGTTTTTACCACCATTTCGGTTTTATTTAGATTATGTGCGATGTGTGAAAATACGTGCAACATTAAGAAAGCGTGAAAAATTTTGCGGAAAAACTATATAAACACAATTGAAATGTGATGAAAGTGTAATAAATGCTTTGAAACGTTAAAATAAATAACGCAAAATTTGTTTGAAATTTTAGTTTAGAGGCATTTTCCAACATTTTCATTGTTAGAGACGCGCAGTGGTGTGGGGCAGTGGTGAGAAGGCATATACTCGTACATTTGGCAAACAGATGTGGCGCGTCATGCCGTAAAGAAAGTGCAATTTTCGCAAAATTATTTATAACTGAAACGTTGAGTTTTTGATGTTTCACGACATAACTTGAAAATGTGTTTAAAGAAAGAAAAAAAAAAATTAAAAATAATTACAATCAACTTTCCCGTGTCTGTCAAAATGCTGCGCAGTAAACAGTTCGTGTCTGTTTGTATGTGCATGTGTGTGTGTGTGTGTGAAGTGGAAATATATATGCATAGCTGTATGTAGCTTGCATTTGGATTTCCTTAAGCTTTTTGTTTATTAAAAACAAGCAAAATTACTACAAAAAAAAGTTAAACAAAAATACTGCAGCGAGTAACTTTGGCTATTTTCTTTGTTTTATACAAAACAAAACAAATTCTTTTGCACACTTTTCTTGTAACTTTTTTTTTTTTGCAAGTTTCTTCCTCCCAGTCCAACAGCTGAGTTTGAGGTAGCCGACAAGGTCGTACCAATAGCGTTGTTTTTTGTATGCGCGAAATTTTTGCGCATTTCATTTGACTGAAATACGCCGCCACTATAAATTTTGCTTTGATTAGTAAGTGAGCTAGTAAGCAGTTGAGGTAATGTCTGGTGAATTTTTTTGTATTGTGTGTAAACGAAGTGCTTCGTCATGAACTAGCAGCAGCATGCTAAAATACTCATTTGTCTTGACTTAAACCATGGATTCCATTCTAGCTTGGTTCTTTTTCCCGCATGCTTTTAAGTTTAAACTTCTACAAGTTGACAAGCTGTGAAGCATCTCAGCTATATCACAGTGAAATTTTAAGTTTATGGGACCAACAAGCTATTATTATTTGTTGTTGCAATTATTACAAAACAAATGAAAATGAATAAGAGGACAATGCTTTGCTTGAGGGACATGGCGTATACGTAACTAATTGAATAACAAATCTCTGCTTCATTCACAAGTGTAGGCCCAAGAAAAGATGGACCGCTCAGTAAATAAATTAAAATAAGCAGCACAATGAGCTGAGTCCGTCGGTCTGTTTGTTTGAAGGTAAACTAGTGCCTCAGTTTTAGAGGTATCTTTGTTCTAACAAACATAGAGGCAAAGGTACCTTGAAATATCCCAGAAAATATTCAATGTCTTAACAAAAATTAAAAAAAAACTGTCTGAAATCGGTGTTTTTACACCTTTTTTCAAGCCAATTTAGTAAGCGTTTCCCTTCTTGCAAATGTAGTCCGAAACGAGTCTAATTTCATACAATCCGCCAGCAAACCATTGAAGTCGCAAAATGAGTCAGAAAGGAGCTCTTAATAAGAGTGTTATAAATAGGAGCACTAGAGCGCTTTATAAGTCCAAAATGTGGCTACTTTCCTTCATAAAACTGTATTCAGATATGAGCCAAATTTAGTCTATCATATGAGCTTGATTAAGCGTCATATATGATAGCTTTTGGTTTCATAATCAGAACTTTAATAATATAAATAAAATCCGGAACAATGCAAGTCGGGAACATATTCGATGATAAAACTCTTTTCTTAATCAAAAAAAAAAGTTCCAGAAAAAAGATGAGTCACCCCTGAGTCATAAAAGGTGCATATGTGATTTGATTTCTATAGCTTGTATTTCCCACATATTTGCAACTCATTTCAGACACTCAAACTAGGAATGCTCCGTCATTGTTTGAGGTTATTTGAGCTTGAACAGTTAACATTTTTAAAACCTAATGGTCTCAGAAAGAGCTCATACTTCAAAACTGATTGGACTCTGAAACAATCCTTTTCTACACTTTCCAAATTATTTAATGACTTATGAAAGCTTCAACACCTTACACGTTTTTTGAGATTTTTAGGATTCAGTTAGTAGCATAGTTTGGAACAATATTGTTAGTAAATATCAAATCAGATAATCCGCGAAAAAACCACCTAAATCACATAACAATTTTAAAAGAAAGGGAATCTAATTGATAGTGTTGAAAATCTTCAGAAATTGCAGATTCATTTCACATTTTTCGGCCACAAAAAAAAAAACAAGTCAGGCCAGAATTTTAAGTGCTAGTTTTAGAAGCGGGATAGAACTTTACTAGCAACAGTAGCTCATGACTAATTACAAAAATAAATTTTTATGGATGAGAGACTCAAAAAGTCCTGCAAAATTTTATATTTGTAACTGCTCAGAAGTGAGAAGTGACTGCCAAGCTGAGATGTGATAGGTGGGCCTACTTGTTCTCATATAAATTAAGAAATCTTCTGATGGGAACTTTTAACTGATATGTTTTTTTTAACAGTACTTGAACTGTTTTTGTTGGTAAACAAAATAGAAAAAATATTAAAACTAAGCGAAGATATCAAAAAAACAAACTTCCAACAGCCATAAATGATTTTTAACAATTTCTAAATTACAATTTTCCCCATTCGAACTTTCTTACGCAACTTCTTTTTACATTTCAATTTATATTTATTTGCTTTTGTTGTGTATTTATCAGATTTCGTCACTTGCCTTCTCTTCACCAAAATGCCGTATTAGCTCTTATCTCTCGGTTTCACATATTCCAGGCGAACTCGTAAATTACATATCTCATATACATACATATGTACATATGCGCTCTAACTTCACACAACAACAACACTGCTCGATAACATGCAGCTATTTTGCTATTTTCAATCGCTCTCCAAAATTGCCATAACAACTTGCTCAATTTCCAACAAATATTCGTTTGTTTCATATAATTCGTTTGTGTAATGTACATATGTATGTGTGTATGTATGTGTGAATATAAATGTGGGATAATCTTTTGTATGTATAATGTATATACATATGCACATACATATGTTAGGCTGTATTACATTATGCATATCATTTAAATTCTTAGAGCCATACATTCCTTTCGCCGGGTTCTGTATTCGGACTATAGTTTCAAGTCTCTGACTCTACGCGAAGTTAATTAAAAATCATTTTTCGTTTTTCAGGAATTTTCAGATATCTCGTTCAGGGCGCCACCTAGCGAATTTCAGTTTCTAAAAATGTAATTGTCATAAAGTAAAATTGGTTCATTTCATCATAACGCCATCCTAGGTAACTTGCACAAAACCTTTTCATTTAATCCCCTCAAGCTAAGTGATGCAACCCTGCGGAATATTTTTGGATTTCATGATACGCTCTAATGTATTTATGTATGCCCTATGCCTTTATTATTATTATTGTATTCAGAGTTATGCTAAGCCATGCCTTGAGCACGCCTAAGAAGCCAAATGCCTTCGTTTGTTCATTTGGTATTTGTTGGTAGGTAGACTTGTTTCCTTGTTCGTTGTTCATTTTGTTTTCAATTTTGGTTTCTTGTTTGTTTTAATTCAGCTGTACGAAAACTGACTATTGTTTTGTGAATATTTCAGAATATTAAGCATTGACTGACTTTTACGGGTTATGAGTCTTTTGTAAGAGCTGAAGAATGTTCAGAATAAATACTCAACTTGGTAGTCAGTTCACTTTTAGTAGTTAGAAATTTCAAACTGTGGAGTGCTTTGGGAGTCTGGCACCCAAAATATTTTGTTGCTATAATAGTGAGGTATTCACCCGCTTCCAAAAATTTCACTTAATAAGTTCCTAATAGTTTGGAATCCCAGTGAATGAGGGGAGGTTTCTTTTGCAACTTGACAATGCCAAATATGCAAGAAAGATTTGATGGCCTACTGAGGGAACTTGACACAAAAATTGAAAGGCTCACTGAAGTGAGATGCTCTGGCTCATATTGACTAACAACATTGTTCCAAGCTATTATTCGGATATGCTGCCGGATCGCCGCATAAGAAAGTTTTAATTAAAAACCCCAACGAGGGAGAAGGTATTCGGAAAGCTTCAAACAGGAGTGTTTTAGGGGACAATGAACTTATAACACATCGACGACTGAATGAAGATTATTATACAAAAATCAAAATATTTTCAGCCGAAAGCCTTGCCGCTAACGCTGCGTTGTTAAGTTTGTATAATAATTTGTATTATTATGTAAGCTTTTAAAAAAAAAAAAAAATTAAATAAAAAAAAGTTTAAATGCGCTTTATATCAGAATTTGTTTGGAAAACCTCTCAACCATGAATCATTTTCAGTATAATTTTCCAGAAGATTCAAAACTTTTATTTATTTACTTTGTGTAATATAGGTTTCAAAATTTGTTTAAAAGAAATTTTAGAAGTTTCTAGTTCGTTTCTGATAAAATATAGGTTTTCTGATTTTAAAATTTTTTAGTTTCAAAAAAAAAAAAAAAAAAAATGTTTGCCAATATACATAAATATAATATTCCTCGTGGATTCTAAATAAAAAAATAAATATAAAAAAAAAATTTCGAAAAATTTCGAAAAAGTTCAAAAGTCAATATTAAAAATATAATAATAATTTGTATTATAATAAAAATAGTCGAATTGAGGCTTAGAGTGGGGCCAGACAATCGAAAACGGGTTTAAAGCTCAAATAATTTTGAAAAAATCGAGTTTTTAATTTTTTTTATTGTCTTTTAGTTTGTAAAATGAAAACTGTACCATGCTCCCAGCTGGACAAACATTCAGTACATATTCCGTTGTGGTAGGGCATTCTTCAAACGAATTGTGAAATAGAGAATTTTTGAAAACAAATTTTGAAGTAGAGCGATTTGAAAAATGTTTTGAAACAGTGTGACCTTCCGATGTATATAAAATCGGCTGCTAAATTTATGAATTTAAGTTGCATAAATGTTGATGGTAGGGAGATGATTCGAATGTCTGCGGGAAAACTGTGAAGGAGAAATGTTGGCGTTTAAAGTGTTGGTTTAGTTTTTTTTTGTACATTTGACCTTTAACCAGCCGATAAACTTTTTAAGTTCAAATAAAAAGGGCATAGATGTGTTGTACGCTATTTTTGTGTAGCAAATCAATTTCTTCGTTGCATTTTGGTTAAGAACAAAAGAGGTACGTGGCGTATGAGTAATTATTTATGATGACAAATGTGCAACGCAAAGGAAAAAAGAAAAAACTTATTAACATACTAAATAATGTGGCTTAATAATTTCTTAATAGATTTATTTTCCATAAAAATTTTGTATACAAATTATGCCTATTTCAGGCTTTAAGAAGCAAAGTGCTATTCAAATGATTTGCGACTTTTGAAGTATAAAAACTCGAACTGAAATAAAAGAAAAAAAAAGAAACGCAAAACAACAAAAAACATTTCCAACACTAGCTAAATTTAAACACGAATAATTAAATTAAAACATATAAAAACCAAAAAGGCAAGTAGCATTTAGCAGCAAAAAAAAAGAAGGAATTTCTGCGAAATTTGCCGTGTTGAAGGCTAAAACGCGGCAGCATCGAATAGCCACAGCAACGCTAACAACAACAACAAAAGTGTTTTCATAGTCGACTTTACGTCGTAACAACAACAAAAAGATAAATACAATACACACCATTGAATAAAAGAAATTGTGAAAAAATTAAGCAGAAACCAATTAATTAAATACGACAGTTAGAGCAGCAGTTGATGGTGTGAAAATAAAAGGCCTCGGAAATTTATTACGCTTTCGTCGCACAAACTTGTACGAAAGTGCAAAATAAAGTGCAAATATTTACAAAAAGTGCAACAAAACGTGAAAAGTGCAACACAAAAGTGTACGGTTTTGCAACAAAACTATTTCAAAACTAAAAGAAACGACGCGCGCAACGCTTCTAACGCACAACCTTAAACGCGCACAACGAGTGCCAGTGGGAAGAGTGCCGTTATTCGTTGGCATTGTTAAGTGCTTTTGTGACGCATCATGACAACCGTAAAAGTATGTGTCAAATGTGCAAAAACTTGCTAAGCGGAAGCACTCATTAAAGTTCAAACGACTACATTTTAAAACAACAACAATTGTGACAAAATATCTAGACCCTCTTTTGCTACTCTTTAAATAATAAACTGTGGTATTGTTTTTGTAATACAAAAACCCTTGATTTAATTTGTGGTTGTGTTGGTTTATGTTGAATTAAGCGTAGCGGGAACGCAACTCCTTTAGGGAAACCGAGCGCATTCAACACATTTCCTAACAGCGCGACTTCTCACGGTGACTTCTGGTGTTGACATCCCTGCTTAAGCAAAGCTGAGCAATACAAGAGCTTCATTATATAGTATGTATATATATTGATAAAGTGATTAGCGGAGGTGTGCAGCAGTAAAGCGGTTTTCTTCGTTGGACAGTCGCCAGCCTACAGTCAACGGTAAGTAGTTAGAAGGTTTTGCTATGCTAATTTTTTGGATATTCCGTGAAGTGCTTTGCATTAAATCGACCACGTCAATTTATGAAATAGTAGGTTCTGGTCAATAACTCTAAAATTTTGGAGTTTTTTGCAGTATTTTTTTTTTACACCTTACATTTGCTTGGTAACAATTGATTGGGTGTTGATGAAAAAAATATTTGGTTTGAGGATTCCTTCCAATCGAACAATATAACAGAGCCAGCGGAGTCTTTGGTCAGATCTTCATTAAATTTTACTCTCGGTACTACAAGTACCCCCAATTTGGGTCGAACTTTAGGGTAGGTATCATTTGTAGTCCTAAGAGAAGCCCCAAAATGTCACTCATACGCCATGGCCCCCTACACAAAAGTTCGAACCAAATTGGGGGACATCAGAATTCGTTTTAGAGGTATGGTTCCTTTGGCAAAGTTTCTTATTTTGATCCCTAGAATATGATTTTCACAGAGGGCGATTTTTTTGCCTCCTCACAAATCGACCCGGCCTATTTATGATAACTACATATATATGTACATATGTTGAACTATAAAATCAAGAGAGGAGAATAATATTTCTGGAAACTATCCACTCAAATGAAAAATTGTTGCACAGGTTTTACAAAGAATTTCCTCATGCAATTACATAAAGAATGCGAAATAACAGAAACGCAATAATGTAAAGAGCTTTCTGTGTATGTGTGCCTATGTGTGTGTGTGTTTATATTAGGCCGGCACAATAAAGTAAATTCCCTACAAAAAACGATGGATTATGAAAGTACTCAAAAGGAATCGTTTGTTATATATAACAAGCTGTTAAAATATATATGGCCATATTGGAAGAGGGCACCACCTACTGCATCGTGGGGTACTTTCCTAGTTGCTTTGCTTAGAATCTATGGGAGAGAATTGTTTAATAATATTTCTATGCATACTAAAGTGAAGTTGGAGTAGGTTGATGTCTATACTTGAGACGTCAAAACACTCATAAGTATCCTGAAAAGAGTAGCCGCAAGCGAAGTAACGATTTCATGACCTAGAAGGTTACACTGGTCATACCAAATCGCTACCACGACAGTCAGGCAGTACCGCAAGGGAGTACCGGAGCGTACCGGATTCATATCCGGCCAAGGACTGTTAATTAGACAACACTCCCCAAAACCTTCGGGGAGTGATTTTGTTGCTAAAACAACAACAACAACAAGTAAATTTCTTTTTTTCTGTCTGTATGTATGTGTGTTTGTGCAAGCATCACTAAATAACTACTAAATGGAATTAAATATTTTCTTCACCAATGCGTTGCTGCAGATATTTTTTATGATATAAATTATATTTTGGTATTAAAAAAAAATCATTTGAGTGCATTTTATCAACAACAAAACAATAATTTAGATTTTTTGCTATACAAATCGTAGCGGTCTAATGTACATATTTGTATGTATGTATATATACATTCCCTTTAAAAGATAAAAAAGGATACCAAATCTCATGCAATTCAGCTTTCACGTACATATGTACATACATACATATATGTAAAGATGCCAATTTTTTACAACTTTAAGTGCTCACTTTACAATTTCGAGATCGGTTTTTTTTTTTTCAAAGTTAAGTTTAAAAAAAATTAATGAAATTGCCTGAGTAACTCTACAATCTTAAAATATATAAAAAAATGGTGTTTTTGGTATATGTTTTTCAACCTAAAACGGAAGTTCCATTTTGACATTTTTTTTTTTTTTTAAATTGTTAAAGGATTTTTATATTTTATTTCAATTTTAAAACAAATGAACATAGTTCTATGGCAAAAACTGTAATTTTAAATTGACGCCATGTTCAATTCAAAGTCAATGTTAAGTGAGTTTTTGCTTTAAAATATAACACGATTAAATTTAAAGTTTCCGATACTGAAAGCGGTAGACCCACATTAATTTGTTATTTGCTGGAAGGGCTAGGATTGCTTAAGTAACGCACACGACAAAGAAAATTACAATATTAAAATATTTTTTTTTTAAATAAAAAAATCCCGAAAATCAATTGATTGCAAGAAATAAGTCTCGCCATTTTCAGCACCTAAAAAAGCACGGGATCCTGGAATTAACATGTATAATAAACACATATTGGGTATGCAGATCTCTACTTTTCTATATTTCACAAATCGCCCGTTTTCCTTGCTACTCAAATAGCTTTCGGGATTTGCTTATAAACATCCCTTAGAACAATTTACATAAATTCAAAAGTTTTGTAAAAAAAATTTACTTTGTTTTTGTTTGTAAAAAAAGTAATAATATAAAAAGTTCATTTATTTATTATTTATTTTATGATTGTTTGTTATAGTTTTCTAATACCGTTATTGCAAACGCATATCCAGAAAACCAACATATAAATTGAAAAAATTAGCATCCCTAACACACACGTACGTACTATCCAGGCTCTATGTATAGATGCGGTGTTGCTGAGGTGATTGTTGGCTTTGTTGTCATTGACAAATGCATTTATAGCGCTATTTATTATTTACGAATGCTGTCAGTCGGTCGCTTGGTTTCAACTACAACTCACATTATTTCATGCCATTCGCTGACTGTCTTCCGTACTACTCTCCAGCTCAGCTATGTGTATGGCCGTCAGTCAGTGTGGCCCATCGTTCGACTCACAATTTGTGTGTGCACTCGCATGTATGGCGCATACATCTTGCCTGTTGCTTTTTCTTCTCGGTCTCGGTAGTTGATGTGCATGACTGCTTACTTGGCAAAGGACACTTGAATATAGCATTTTGTATGTGAGCTTCTGTTCTTCTTCCCAGTTAAGCTGTATTTGTTTGTTTGTATTTGCAACAGATGCCGTTTGTTTTGCCATTGCAATTGTTGCTATCATTATTGAATTACTCGAGCACTTAAGTGCATGCATATGTGCCATATGAAAATGAAAGGCCATGGAAGGATTTTTCCAGTTTATTATTAGCATAAAAAAAGGTTAATCAATTTGATGCAAACAGAGTGCTATGAGTAAAGCATAAAATCGCATAAGCATAACACATATGTAGATATGTATGTATGTATGTATGTATGGGGCATATAAGCAGTGATGAGTTAGATTTGTGTCGCAGGATGTAAAGTGAATTTTGATTAATAAATAGAGAGAGTTGTACTTGTGCCAAGTTAGTTAAGGCAATCTACTGTGAACTTAATTGCAAAATTCTATTATTTGACTATTCTCACATTTGACTGGGAACAACATAAACTAAACTTTTTCAAAAGTTTTCACGACATCCCAATGAATAAAAAAGACTTGTAAGAGTCACTAGCAATGAATGTTAAAATGTTCCCGAAAAAAGAAATTATGTCTCGTATAACCTGTTTGGACATCCGATTCCCGTTCCGGTAAATTAGCTCCCATAACATCGCTGGTATATAAGTATGTATGTATATGTTCTTTTTTTAAAGCTTGGTGCGTATTTTTGCGAAAGTCAGCCTATTTCTGAGTAATAAAATATAATAAAATCTACGAAAATGCCAAAAATAAACATTGGGCTGCTATTTTCTAAGAAAAAATGTTTGCTTGCCGAAAATTAAATGAAGTCTGGATGGAGAGCAAAGGAGGCATCGCAAACTAAATGTTTGCGTTTTAAAACATAAAATATAGCGAAGAGCTACTGACTTAAATTGAGCACTTTATGTTACTCTTAAAGCAGGTGACTCATACTGAGATTTATTTAACCATAAGATTCTAAATGAAAATATCGATTGAAGTTTATTTTATTTTATTTTAATTTTATTTTATTTTAATTTATTTTATTTTATTTTTTTTTATTTTATTTTATTTTTTTTTATTTTATTTTATTTTATTTTATTTTATTTTATTTTATTTTATTTTATTTTATTTTATTTTATTTTATTTTATTTTATTTTATTTTATTTTATTTTATTTTATTTTATTTTATTTTATTTTATTTTATTTTATTTTATTTTATTTTATTTTATTTTATTTTATTTTATTTTATTTTATTTTATTTTATTTTATTTTATTTTATTTTATTTTATTTTATTTTATTTTATTTTATTTTATTTTATTTTATTTTATTTTATTTTATTTTATTTTATTTTATTTTATTTTATTTTATTTTATTTTATTTTATTTTATTTTATTTTATTTTATTTTATTTTATTTTATTTTATTTTATTTTGTTTTATTTTATTTTATTTTATTTTATTTTACTTTATTTTATTTTATTTTATTTTATTTTATTTTATTTTATTTTATTTTATTTTATTTTATTTTATTTTATTTTATTTTATTTTATTTTATTTTATTTTATTTTATTTTATTTTATTTTATTTTATTTTATTTTATTTTATTTTATATTATTTTATTTTTTGTTTTTTCCATTTCTTTTTTTTTTTTTTTTTTATTTTACAATTCATACCGAGGCCAAATTTTTTTACACATCAAAAATCATTAGCGCTTGGTTTCTAAATAAAAAAACTCTTCGCCCATTTTAATTCCTATCGCAGCTGGTTGAGTTTGAATATAAAATTATGTGAATGCACTCAATGTAATTACAAGTTGTAAATGCCATAAATAAACACAGAAATAACATTTGTTTGCGTGGATAAATGGGAGTAGTGCATAGTAAACTTAATTCAAACCATAGCCAGCCACATACACCACACAAAGCAACATTCATACAACAGTCACAATAGACAAATGTGGCATGGAAGGCAAAGTGCTTTATAAGTGGCCTTTTCATTAACCCACGCTTGCTGCCACTTTGCGATAAACCTATTTCTAACACACACACACATATGCAAAGTAGAGGGAGCGTCAGTTACAATGCTTCCATAGCAAATTGCATGTGTCGTGTTAGGCTGTCAGTGCCTTAGTGTCGCAACTGGCCTACCGATGGCTTCAACATGTTGCAATGCCACAAAACGAATTCTGAATTCAGAATGACATTTGAATACATTCTTAAATTTTCATTTATGTTTCTATATACGCGTGTGTGTGTGTGTGTGTGCACATAAGTATGTAGTTCTTGTGGTCCCCGAGACTCGAGTGCACTTGAGTGAACGTACTGCACCCACGAATTCCTGCTTGAATACAAATATTCGCATGCTTGCCTGATTCACTCGTCACACTGCCATTTTCATAAAAACAATTTGCAACAACTTGTTTCCTCTTTTATTATTTGCCTTCACGTGCGAGTATCCTTTTTTTGGTTTTATTTTTTCTTTTTTAATTTTTTTTTTCTATATTCGCACCGAAGAGTGGTGGCACACACTGTTGCTGTGAGGGCGCCAACTTGACTGACATTTTATTCCTTGTCAACTTTTCCAACTTTTAATAAAATTTTTGAAGAGTCTCGCCTTGAGCCTTATATATATGTATGCACATACATTTACATACATATACATTAGGGTGTCTAGAGTGCCTGCACCTTCATCAACTACATGAAAATACTGAACAAGTGTAGATATGTTATGTATGTATGTAATACGCAGGAGAAGACTTGCTCAAAGCTAGCGCAACCTTAAGGTATGTACATCTGTAAGTATTCACTCAACGTGGCCTTGCTTTGTGGTGTGGAGATGAATCGTAAATTTATTGCGATTACGATGTTAATTTTGGTATTGTCACACATTTTTGTTTTTGTCATCGTAGCTCTGATTTGTATGCTGCAAGCTCCTGTAACAGTTATTTACTATTTATGCAAATATTCACATGTACATACATATGTACGTGTGACAGACAGTGTTGCCTTGTTGTTTGATGCATGACTTGTTTATTATGTGGCCACTTGAGATATCTTTTCGCACAATCGCAAGGTAAGTCACCCAAAGTTATGTGAAAGGTAGTGCATGTACAGTAGTGGGCGTAATAATAGGACTGCATTTTACAAAATTGATACATATATGGCGGTTGTGTTCAAGGAAGATCTTATACAAATGTAAAGTGTATGTATCATGCTGTAATTTCTTCTTTCTATAATAGTATGTAGGTATGTATACAAATTCTTGGTTGACTGCTTGCTGATACATAATGCTCCGGTTGCACATACATATGTATTTGTGTAAAATTAAATAAAATAAAATAAAATAAAATAAAATAAAATAAAATAAAATAAAATGAAATAAAATAAAATAAAATAAAATAAAATAAAATAAAATAAAATAAAATAAAATAAAATAAAATAAAATAAAATAAAATAAAATAAAATAAAATAAAATAAAATAAAATAAAATAAAATAAAATAAAATAAAATAAAATAAAATAAAATAAAATAAAATAAAATAAAATAAAATAAAATAAAATAAAATAAAATAAAATAAAATAAAATAAAATAAAGTAAAATAAAATAAAATAAACTAAAATAAAATAAAGTAAAATAAAATAAAATAAAATAAAATAAAATAAAATAAAGTAAAATAAAATAAAATAAAATAAAATAAAATAAAATAAAATAAAATAAAATAAAATAAAATAAAGTAAAATAAAATAAAATAAACTAAAATAAAATAAAGTAAAATAAAATAAAATAAAATAAAATAAAATAAAATAAAATAAAATAAAGTAAAATAAAATAAAATAAAATAAAATAAAATAAAATAAAATAAAATAAAATAAAATAAAATAAAATAAAATAAAATAAAATAAAATAAAATAAAATAAAATAAAATAAAATAAAATAAAATAAAATAAAATAAAATAAAACAAAATAAAATAAAATAAAATAAAATAAAATAAAATAAAATAAAATAAAATAAAACAAAATAAAATAAAATAAAATAAAAAAAAATAAAAAAAAAAAAAATAAAGTGAAATAAAATAAAATAAAATAAAATAAAATAAAATAAAATAAAATAAAATAAAATGAAATAAAATAAAATAAAATAAAATAAAATACAAAAACTTCCATGTTAAATTTCATAATTTTTTATACAAAACACAACCGAGTAAAAATTAGTGTTGCAGAGTGAAGATGTGTAATAATAAATACAAACCCAAACTTTGTGCACGATTCAAAAAAATTCAAAAAGCCTTTAATTAGAAAAAAACAGGAACTCGTTAAAAAACAACATTAGAAAATTAATATTCAGTAATCATTCTAGTCCTTATTTGCTAGTTTTCCCACATTTCACCATTCTGCTGATATTTCACTAACATCAAATGGGCTTCCTTTACATCATTCATGGCATTAAATTTAGTTCACCCACTGCAATACGAATCAAATAAAAGCTTCTGCTCAACCAAGAACTGTAAAGCTTAGATTATTAAAAATGTCTGTCCATGCCCATATATATATATACATGTGTGTATGTACGCGTTTATGTACCTACAACAAAAATCCATTGAAAGCAAAAATATATAAAAGTAAATATGTATGTATGTATGTACATATGTAGTTAGATTTAAAATTTCCCTGCAAAAAGTGAGTCTGGTCTAAGACTGTATAAAATACAGTCTTTCGTTGACATACTACCGGACCAAGTCTAGACCAATCTCATGTAAAACCATAGGACCAATTTACACGGAGCATGTCCTAGGCTTGGTCTACCATTCTACCATTTATGCCGTGTACAGTCCAGACCAAAGATAGACCGTTTGGTCTATACATAATTTTTGTGCTCATTAACATAACAAGTGAATATATTTCTTCAATTCGGCAAAGCAAAACTACATGCGCACAACTAGTCATATTGGTCTAGATAAAAACTAGATTTTTCTAGCTATCTATATACCACTAATTTTGTGTTATAGGACCAATGCTTTTTGCAGGGTTATGTTGGTCATACATACATACATACATATCTACAATTTGTTACATAAGTAAAAGGTTCTACCTATTCCCTTCAGTGTAGTCAATATTGAATGCATTCTGGCATTTGTCAATTTCTTAGTCATGCGAAACGCCCACGCAGATTCTTCGCTAACGTGAGCTAAACTTGTGAAGAGTACTTCAAGAATTTCGAGTATAAAGCAAAAAATGAAATTTTTCAACTTGTGTTGTTGTTGTTGCTTAAATTCGCATTTCTATTGGCAAGTTAAAGGTCGTTGGTGTGAGTGTTATATTTTCTTTGGCGTTACATAATTGAGCACTGCATACATTCATACATACTCGTGAAACGCTGTAAATCCCAGCTGATCTCTATTGATTTTCTTATGAGTTTTTATTTATTTTTATTCAAACTTACATATGTACTTATGTATTAAGATTACTCGACGTCATTTGGGAATAAAATAAAAGTAATGATATAGTACACATACATACATACATAGCTGACCTTAAGCCATAGTCAAAGAGAAATTAGTTATTTCTTGGTAGCAATTGAGTTTGTTTTTTTATTCATTCCATATAAGGACTCCTCATGAACTCTGCTTTTCTTCTTTTTTTATTTAGTTCATAAAATCAGAAGTGATTTAGGCTTCCGACTTGCGTTAGGTATGGTTCTTTGACCTGCAACTCGATTTTAATTTAGATAACAAAATAATTTTAATTTCGAAATTATGAAATCACCCACATGACAATTTATGTTTACAACACTTTTTCTTGTTTCTTGAAAGCTCGCCCATTCCACTGAACAAACTAAATATTTGTCATCTGTCAATGATTTCCTGCAAAATATGCATTCCTTTGATCTTCCATATCAATCATTTTTGTTTACTTTTTGCATCGAATTTGCCTTTTGTGATTTTTTAATGACAAAGAAATCGAATTTACGAACTTATTTTCAAAAGTCATTTTCTGTTTTCTTCCAAATAAAAAAGATCTTGTTCATGGGCTAGATAGTGTGAACCATGGTGAAAAACTTTTACGAATTCCGTACGATTAAAAAAATGTTGAATATTGAACTTTATTATGCTGTGCCAATCGGAAATATTTTACTCAGAGAAAAAATGCGGTAAAAAAATTTTCCATGGTTTAAATATTTTACATTTCGCTTTGACAAATGACATTTGACATTTGCAAAATTTTGACAGCTGAAAAACTCGAATATGTAACGAAGTTTTTGTGATGAATAAATTTTAAATTTATTTTCGTATTTTTCGCTTTAAATAATTTTTAAGAGTTTAAGTTTATTACACATTGTTATATATATAAATTCATAGTCGAAAATTCTGACGTTAATATTCACCACCATAAATGTCAATATTTTTATACGGCTTGTCAAAATTTAGCTGTGTCACGCATTTGGCGCAGTTCCTTATACTATCAGTTGATGTGCTTCAAAAAGTGCAGTTTTTTCTTCCAAAGTTTTAATTAGCTTAATTTTTCTCTTTTTAGTTTTCCTAACTTGTATAGTTTGAACCGTGGTGGACAAAAAAATTCTAAAAAGAAATAAATATTTTGACACATGAAAAACGTAAATAAATTTGCAAGTAACGGTGTTATTATATTTCTTTTTTTCATTTAAAATAATTGCTTATCTTTCGCACAGACTTAAAAATTCAGTAGGGGGAAATTCTGACATTTATATTCACCACGATAAATGTCAGAATTCTCCGTTGCTCTTTTAAAAATTATATATTTCTTCCATACTATAATTTTATAGATTACAAAACTGGTATTTTAGTTAGCCTAATTTTGTTTCAAAGTTTTCTTAAGAGAAATACATTAATAAAAACTTGGCAACAAATGCGGGCAACTCCCATAAGAGTTTATCGCTTGTTACTACGAGTATCGATGTTATTGAGAACGCCGTCTTGTGTTGATTATTGGGGGTCATAGAGGACGGCTTAAGAGGGCAAGTATTAGTCGATGTGGCAATTGATGCGCATACTAAATCACGGGCTCTTAAAGTTCTTAAAATATTCACGTCCTGACGCCGCTCAAGTTCATGCAATTCAACTAATGGCACGGACAGCTGGCAAAAGTGCCAAAGAGAAAAATGCAAGACAGCACTAACGAGTGGGAGCAGTGCAGTGAATCAAATATAGCAACAACACATTAAGGGCCTTCCAAATGCTTCAATAACATGAAAAAAACAAAATTCGTCATGACGTCTCTTTAAGCATCGAAAGGCAATTTTCCATTCAACGATTTTAGTGCGAATTTAGTGCCCTACGTTTGTGTGTCTTTTTGGCTATTCAAAGTGGTGGGAAGCTTACACACATACATACATACATACATTTTTTGAAGGACAAAGCGAACTTAACACTAACTCCGTAGCAATAAAAGAAGGCTTTCATTGTGTTTTTCGACTTGACAATTTCAAGCTTAACGGCTTTAGTGTGTATGTATGTATTTGTGTATGTATGTAAATGTATATGAATTAAGTAGATATAAAATGTAGTAAGTATATTTTTATGCTAGCTATTATACTCCTGGTCACTTATTTTCTACCACCATTGAGCGTTGATATTTGTGTTAAAATTTTTCTCATAGCTGGCTCCAACATTTTTCGGCGCCACTTAGTCTGCAGTTTATTTGCTAGACTTCATCATCAAATTTCATTCAAACAATTTTTTATTGCAGCGTGATGAATCTCAGTGCTAAATTTTCAATAAAATTAGATATTAGTACTATGGTTAGTACTTTGTAGATAAGGAATGAACTACTATGTGTTGTCTTTCTCTAGTACTTTTATATAGCTTTCTTCCCAATCATAAAATTCAAAATTGACTCAGGAAAAGTCTATCTTCTCGTGACTTCAGCTCAACTAACTATGTATGTAGTACACAAAAACTATTACAATTTTCTTTTGATTTCAGCTTGTGTTATCACATAACAAGCCATTAACTTATATCCGAAAAAAAGGTCACAAGAGAAATAAAAAAAAATTGATTAAAATTACAGATTGTCACTTCAGCAGATACGAAAATGTTATTCTTTGAAAGCGGAAACAAATTTTCCTTTGTACTTTTGTGTGCGGGTGTAGGTGTGTTTACTTTGTGCGAATCGGGGCTGATAGAATTTTGCGATTTCAATTACTTTACAGTTTAGTTATTTTGGGTATACTACTTGACTGCAATTGGCTTTTTGTTAGGATTGCTGGATGCATAGTTTTTCATGATATTTGTTCGTGCTATTGCACACTTTTCTATGATTAAAATTTGTTGACTCAAATGAATGATTGTGTTTAGAATGGAGAAATGACGTTATTACAGAATAAATTGGGGGAAATATTTTTTGATGTTTTGGATCTGAACTAAACAAATAATAATAAAATGAAATAAAATAAAATAAATAAAAATAAAATCAAATAAATCAAAATAAAATAAAATAAAATAAAATAAAATAAAATAAAATAAAATAACATAAAATAAAATAAAATAAAATAAAATAAAATAAAATAAAATAAAACAAAATAAAATAAAATAAAATAAAATAAAATAAAATAAAATAAAATAAAAAAAAAAAAAATAAAAAAAAAAAAAAAAATAAAAAAAAATAAAATAAAAAAAAATAAAATAAAATAAAATTAAATAAAATAAAATAAAATAAAATAAAAAAAAATAAAATAAAATAAAATAAAATAAAATAAAATAAAATAAAATAAAATAAAATAAAATAAAATAAAATAAAATAAAATAAAATAAAATAAAATAAAATAAAATAAAATAAAATAAAATATAATTAAATTAAATTAATGCAATTTTACTTGAATGCAACTAATAAAATCGTCAAGTTATTTGAATAAATATTTTCTTCCAAGGTATATGTATGTACATATGTGTATGTACATACATATTTATATCAAACTATGAAGTTAAACTCTTCCAAGTGGCTGCCCCTTCGATGCCATAATTTTGTTAGCCTGAAGTACATAAATAATTGATTAATGGCCAGTAATCTCTATTAATCATTATTTTGTGCCGCATAAGTACTTAGCAAATGAACCCGTAATGAGAAAATTAGCTAAACGTGAAAAAGCTGCCAGTGGGAATAACAATAATTAGATTTATAGGCATGTGGGGTATTTGGAAGATTAGCAAAGTTTATAAGTCCCACGACGCCACGTCACCACGAATGAGAGACACATAGACACTACAGCAACAAAAATTGTCCTTTTTTAGATCATTGTGTAGTAGCTTTGTATTTACTAAATATCTTTCATTCTCTTCATTACAGAATTTGCGTTTGATGTTATTGTGATGACGCCATGGATAGCAGCCTTAAGTGGGCGCCTTTCAATACAACAAAAACTGCATTCGCACTCACTGAAGAGACATCAAAAATTACACACTCTCACTCACAATTACAATCGAGAAGACAAACAACAACAAGAGCACCGGTTGCAGCTGAAGCAAATAAACCAACAACAGCACAAGTTCGAGCAGAACAAAAATCAAAAATTGATAAGAAAACTACACAGGTGTGGGACATTTGGGCTAGTAGAGAAGTTAAATCATTTGCCACAATAAGAACGAAAGCCATAATCGTCAACAAAACTTGTGCAGTCAGGTACATCTTGGGTTCACAAAGTTGCTGTGGCCAAAGATATGCCAAACGATTTAATCAAAGCTTGCAGCGTCAAAGTGGACGAATTTAACAAACGTTTGCATATATAAACTACTTCCATCCACAATCGGCAATGCTGTATACATATATGAAGACAAGTTATGAAATAAGTAAGAGAAGCTAAAGAAATCACAATAAAATATAACGTCTACAACGAGAAATGCTCTTTTAATCAAAAATCTTGCACTAGAGGAAGAGTAAAAAATATCTAGAGAAAAATGAAACATTGTGAGTATACTTACGCAGATTAAATTATATATGTATGTATATGTAAACGAATGTCCTTTTTGAGTTGGATTTAAACAATTTTATCAAGGTTATCCATTGAGATATTGTAACCCGGTCTTCCCAGAATTTTTATACCCAGCGTACTAGTACTAGTACAAGGGTATTATAATTTTGTCCACATAACGGTACTATGTATCGGTGAAAAATAATCGAGTTAGATATAGAGTTCCATATATGAAAGTTCTTAGGTTGAAAAGAGGAATTGATTAAGGCATGTCCGTCCGTTCGTCTGTCCGTCTGTCCGTCCGTGTACACGATAACTTGAGTAAAAATTGAGATATTTGTATGAAATTTTGAATACAGGTTACTTTCTGGCCAAGGTAGGTTGCTATTGAAAATGGGCGAAATCGGATGATAACCACGCCCCCTTTTCGATATCGAAAATCACACAAATTAACATAAGTTGAATAAAACTTGAGATATTCGCATGAAATTTGGTACACAGGTTGCTTTCTGCCCAAGGCAGGTTGGTGTTTAAAATGGTCGAAATCGTATGATAACCACGCCCCCTTTTTTGATATAGAAAATTTCAAATAAGATTCTAGGGCCTATATCATTGCCAAGTCATGGTATTTGTATCTCGTTCTGAAAACTAACGCTTGGTATTTAATGTTCGGTTCACCCGAACTTAGACTTCCTTACTTGTTTTTACATGCACTTATCATTTGACGAATGTTTGGCAACAAACAGTCCACTGCTCGCACAATGTGGTCACTAGGCGTCATCCGGTGGTAGTTATCCTGAGCCAGATAAAATAGTTTACTTATGCGTATTGCCTTTTTTTATTATTATTCATTGGAATATACATATATAAATATTTAAATTACCATCGTTTTATTAAAACGAAATTCATGATTTTAAGTACTACCCAAAAATATTTTGAGTGCCATTACTAAATATTTTAGATGCCCAGGGTCCACTTGAAATGAGAGGCAGCCATATAGAGGCGCTGGCATCTACTTCAGAAGTTTAATAATGCACAAGAGTGTTGCAGTGAGAGTTTGGCGTGATACGGAGCTCGAACTGCCACCGGATTGCTTGGTTGGATGTGCTTGGCTTTATAACAATCCGAAATTGTATATGAAATATTTACGGTAATTTTCATAAAAGCCGGGTAAGCCTAACCGGTGCTTAACTAGACAGCTAACCATGCAAAATACCTACATTAAAACCGGTTAGCGATAATCGTTGTTTTTTTTTGTAGAAATGCCCGTTTTGCGCGCTATAGAAAATAGCACGAGGAACTGCTTGCAGGTTTTTGTTTTTGCTTAGAAGTAGACTATGACTATTTTTTTCATAACGCTACCTAATTAAGTAATGTAGCTATGTATTCCATATTTATAAAATTTATGTTTTCTCTTTTTCAATTCGCAGCAAATATTTTTATACACAAAGACAAGATGGAATTCGGCTAAGAAGTTTTTAATAAACAAATTCCATTAACACGAAGAGTCATAACTTTCCGATTAAAATAAAAAACTTAACCGATTACATAAACAAAAAAAAAAACAAAAAAAAAAAAAACAACCAACCAACTATAACTATAATCTTGTCTTGTGTGAACTAAATTTCATTGCTATCACAAATAGATTCGCTGCCTTACCAAGTCTCGTCTTGACTTATTTAAACCAACTCAAATCAGTTTGAACAATTCTTCAGTGGTATCCCCAACTAAGCTGTACTAGAGCGATAAGCTGCGCAAGCATTGAGCTAAAAGTGGGTAGCAGCAGCAATCTACATCATCACCAGCACGTTACTGAGGCACTTGGCAGCGTAGGCAAACTGAAAGTCAACAGCTTTGTGTGTTTTGCACTAGACAAACGTGGCGACTTGCGTACAAAAACCAACAAAATAAATTCCCCAACGCAGTTGACATTTTTGTGCAAATTGTGCCAATCAAGGCGCAATTGTTCATTTGTGCTGTGGCCATGGAGCCCCCTGGCGGGTTTCCGCCAGATAGAGATAGACAACTAGTGTTGCGGCCGCAACAGCTAGTGCCGTTGGGGTCACAAGCGAAGCCCACACTCACACTTAATCTACCGCAGCAACAACAGCAAACACTACCTACTAAAGCGACATCGCCAGCTGCTGCAAATGCTGCCACCAAATCCAGTACAGCGAGTGATGCCAACTCATCACATTTACATGCAACCAGCGGCAATGTCGTTAGCATAAGCGCTGCGGGTAATAGCAGCGGTGTGGCAGGTACTAGCCCCGCACTTGCCACGGCAGCAACAGCGCTATCGGCTACTACGCAAGCAGCTACGGCCTTTAGCGGTAGTTCGGTGGGCGTGCAGCTCACACAGCATCATCATCCTCCACTACAACAACAACATTCAATACATGCGACGCACCATTTACCACACCAACAATCACAATCGCAGTCACATGGCGGTCATAATTCGTCGTCCTCCACTTCATCACTGATTGGCGGTATATCGAGCAGTGGTAGCAGCTCATCGGGCACGGCACAACAACAAACCATTGAAAAGCTATCACGACCGATGGCATTCGATAAGGTGAGTCAATTAAATCAATTATAAATAGTTTTGGTTTTAAATATGAAATGAACGAATATTTATTGTCTCTAAGATAAAGTTTCAAATGATTAAACAAATAGACACATAAAAAATATATTAATCTCAATGGTTTAAATTCTCGCACGCCTTAGGCATTCTTATTCTTCTTGTAAATGCGACACGAACAGACTTGAATTACGCCATCTTTATCTTTACCCTCGGCTAAACTTTCGCTAGACTTCTTTTTCGGATGGTGTATGGGGCAAAATATTTCCATTTCCTCATTACCGTCATCGGCGTCGGCACCCAAAAACATATCGAAAGCATTTTCGATAAGATTGAATGATGGTGCGGGTCCACTTACACTATATGGTGGTAGAACAAAGGGACGTGTTAGCGTAGTAGATAAGGGTAGTGGTGGCGTAGCAGGATTGCGTAAAAAATGAAACTGTGGATCTTCAAGCGATTTGTAAATGTAGTCTATAGTTTGGGTATCTTCAGTTCCATCCTTCGATGGACTTATACTTATGACCGATGCTGTTGGATTACCGTTCATAGAGAGTTGTGTACCTTGCGCACGAAGTGGAGTACCGTCTGAAAAAAAAAACTTTTAAAAATTGCAAAGACATGCAAAAAAAAATAAAGTAACGTGTAGGACTGCACCAAATCTTCTCATAAATAATAACGAATGTGGGTCTTTTATATCTGTCCAAAGTAGAAAAAAAAAAATCACAAAAATAAAAAACAAAAAAATAAAAAAAAATTTAAAATCATCAAAAAAATTGTATTAATCGTTTTTGATAATTTTTGATACTCTCGATTTTTTGTATCATCTTCAGATTTTTAATTGTTTTAAATTAGATTTGAATTTTCCTGATCTTTTATTTTATTATATTTGGTTTTTTGGTTTGATTTTTAAAATTTCCTTGATTTTTAAGTATTATTAAAAAAAAACAAGAATAAACAAAAATAATGAAAAAAAAAAAAAATGAAAAGTAATCAAAAACATTTAAAAATAATAAAAAAAAAATCAAAAATAGTGGGAAAAGTAGAAAATAATGACAAAAAATCAAAAATAATGACAGAAAATCAAAAATAATCAAAAAACAATCTTTTTGGGATTACTTTTGATTATTTTGAATGGTGAAAAATTATGATTATTTTTTTGATTATTTTTAATTAAAAATGTAAAGCAAAGTTAATCAATCACTAAATATATTCCCAAGAAAATAATCAATCAAATGGGTAGTCATTACGATTAGTAATCATTATTTAACGAGTCTGATTTTCAACTACGGGTAATTGGAAAGTAATCAATTACTTTGCCTTATACAAATTTGGTTATATTTCAATTCTCTAATAACGCAAAAGAAGGCTCGATTACATAGATGTTCTAGTGCGTTGTTTTCTTTCTAAAGGAATTTAAAATGTAATTCAAGTTTTTTCAAATTACATTACAAGGAACATCATACTCGATTCCACCCACACTTGCGAGTTTCTCATTTGTTTTCAATTAAAAAACTACTCTACAAACCAACCAATAAATACTTGCCTGGTCCCACTTTGAACAGCATCATATTAGCAAACTTTAAAAAGCTCTCCATTGGCAACATTTTCCCATTTGTATGCTTGACGAATTGCGCATATTGTTGACGTGTGTCCGGCTGTATGTTTGTCTGTGCATGCAAGTCTGATTGTCCATTCTCATCGGCATTCTCTGCCTGCTTGTCGTGTTGCATACGTTGTTGTTGTTGTTGCGGTTGGTGTTGTTGCGCTTGTGTATGCTCTTGCAAAGCACCCGACTCTCCAATGTTAGCCAATGCTTGGTGTGCGAATGATAATAAAGCAGGAAACGATTGCTTTACTTCCGACTGTTGTTGTTGCATGCAACTGTTATGTTGACTTTTTCCATCGATAAGCGCATCATTATTGTTATTATTTCTATTGTATGTCGTCTTACTATTATTCTCACTGCTCGTGGTAATATGGTCATTGTTCCGATTATGACTACCGACCGTTGTGCTATTGTTGTGATTGTCATTACGTTCGTTGAGCATTGAATATTCTTTGTTCACATTGCTTCCACTAATACCATTATCAGCGCTTTGCTTGTCGACTAGTTTAAGATTATTGTTATTGTTGTGCTCTGTATATGTCTTTACTGTATTTAGATTATTCAACTTTGACTCTTTACTCAGTTCGGCCAATCTTTTGAAACTATTAGCGAGATTACGCAAATTTGGTTGATGGAATGCAAATGAGTTGAGTGCATGCTGCATGCCCATCACTGGTGGCATGCCATTATCAATAATGAGTACCTCTGCTGGGCCATCGCCTGCACCAAATTCAACATCGTGTGGCATATTACCAAAGTAACGTTCGGCATTATTGCCATTCTCTAGCATATACCACGAAGGTTTGTGTAGGTCCTTAACGGCAACAGGAAAACTACTCTCTGCGGCATTTAACGGCACATTATTGGTAGTGTAATGCAGTGGTAATGGAGTGATAAGTGGTGCATGCTTCTTCAACTTTTCCTCATCAGATTTATGGCTGAGCGTAGCAAAAGCTGAAAAATTATTTTATAATGAAATCAATTTAAAAAAAGAATTCTCTCAAACAAACCTTTATCGATTGCATGCTCAACGGCGGCCACTGCCTTTTTGGCCCAAGCACCCTCTTTGTGCTCGTTAGGCGCTTGTGTTTCGCCTGTGCTATTTGCCGCACGCTCACCCATTTTCACATCATCCGAAATATTGTGCATATCCAGGAGAATATCATTTGAAAGTTTGGTTTTATTTTGCGTTGCATTGGAACCGCGTTTGATGCGGCGCAGTGCGTGCGTTTGCTGAAATGTAACTACGAGCAAGGTCAAAGCTGCAGCGGATCTGAGTGTCTTCAAGAATTATCAAAGTAGTGAATACTTACAAATGCAAAGCGTAAATAGCAAAACGAGTCTAGAGTGGCGCATTTTGAGTTTAGTAAATCGGTAGTATTTTCTTAGGATAAATTAAAAAATATGCCTTGCTGGCTTGAAAAATATATGTAAATTTGAGATTGACAGAGAAAATCAAATATTTTGGTTTGGCTTTTTCGGGTGCGGTAAAACATTTCAATTGAGAAAACAAGTAGTTATTGTGACACAGTGGGAAGTTAGTCGAAAGCCGATTAAAAGCACTCGTACTATCCTAATAAAGCACTCACCCACTAAACCCATAAGCCTTTGAAATATCATTGACTGCTACTAAATCTATAATTCCCAATTGATCTAACGTTTAACCCCACAGACGATGATGAACAGCTTCTCTTATTATAGACATGACCACTTTCACGCTGCAGCTTCACAAATTTTTATTGTCAAAATTTTTATAAATTCCTACAAAAGCTCAGCTAATCAAGTGAGAATTTGATGAATGAAAAATCCATTAGTCTCCCTCGGTTTTCATTTCTCGCTTGCTTATTAGTATTTTATAAACCATTTTCGCAAAAATTTAATGATGCTGTAAATCACAACATATCGGAGCATGTGGGAGGCGTGCCTGTGTCGTTTTCTGCCCATTTTAATGCACTCGATTGCTTGAAGGCTCCGTTCATTCACATTGATGGTGACCTTGTCCTCTCGTTCTACATTGAGCGTACGCTAAAAAGAATAATCACAAATTGGGTTTTTTTCCACCAACATTGAGTACTTATGTTGCTGACAGCTGATTGAAAAATTTAGGCTAACCCACAATGGCATAGCGAAATACAACAATCAACGTCATCTAAATCAATATGAGTGTACATACCAACTAAACTAAATCTACACATTTCATAGTTAGCCTTAATCTTTTTGTCTGTATGTTTGGTTGTGGTTTGGTTAACATGTTTTATTGACGCTTTTTGAGAATTGAAAATATCCTTGAAACTTAATTAATTTGATTTTGAGTATTTTTGCGCGCAGAGCAATGCCACATGACACCCTCATCATTGCTTCAATAAATTTGTGTGCTGCGGGTCATACATTGTATGGATATATAGCAGAGAAATGCGCGATTTGCATACACAAGAAGGACATCGCTTATGCACTCTATCCTTGCATGTTAAATTTACATGAGATGAAATAGTGAAGGGTGAACGTTATTTTTTTGCTGCTTTTCCTAACTTATTTTATCAAGAAATAAGCATCGAAACTGCAACCACTTTTCATTTAATTTTATTTTATTTTGTTTTATTTCATTTTATTCTATTTTATTTTATTATATTTTATTTTATTTTATTTTATTTCATTGAAATTTATTTAATTAAATTTTTTTTATTTTATTTTATTTCATTTCATTTCATTTCATTTCATTTCATTTCTTTTCTTTTCATTTCATTTCATTTCATTTCATTTCATATTATTTTATTTTATTTTATTTTATTTTATTTTATTTTATTTTATTTTATTTTATTTTATTTTATTTTATTTTATTTTATTTTACTTTATTTTATTTTATTTTATTTTATTTTATTATATTTTATTTTATTTTATTTTATTTTATTTTATTTTATTTTATTTTATTTTATTTTATTTTATTTTATTTTATTTTATTTTATTTTATTTCATTTCATTTCATTTCATTTCATTTTATTTTATTTTATTTCATTTCATTTCATTTCATTTCATTTCATTTCATTTCATTTCATTTCATTTCATTTCATTTCATTTCATTTCATTTCATTTTATTTTATTTTATTTTATTTTATTTTATTTTATTTTATTTTATTTTATTTTATTCTATTTTATTTTATTTTATTTTATTTTATTTTATTTTATTTTATTTTATTTTATTTTATTTTATTTTATTTTATTTTATTTTATTTTATTTTATTTTATTTTATTTTATTTTATTTTATTTTATTTTATTTTATTTTATTTTATTTTATTTTATTTTATTTTATTTTATTTTATTTTATTTTACTTTATTTTATTTTATTATATTTTATTTTATTTTATTTTATTTTATTTTATATATTTTATTTTATTTTATTTTATTTTATTTTATTTTATTTTATTTTATTTTATTTTATTTTATTTTATTTTATTTTATTTTATTTTATTTTATTTTATTTTATTTTATTTTATTTTATTTTATTTTATTTTATTTTATTTTATTTTATTTTATTTTATTTTATTTTATTTTATTTTATTTTATTTTATTTTATTTTATTTTATTTTATTTTATTTTATTTTATTTTATTTTATTTTATTTTATTTTATTTTATTTTATTTTATTTTATTTTATTTTATTTTATTTTATTTTATTTTATTTTATTTTATTTTATTTTATTTTATTTTATTTTATTTTATTTTATTTTATTTTATTTTATTTTATTTTATTTTATTGTATTTTATTTTATATTATTTTATTTAATTACGGCAATACTACTCTAAGCAGTGCGATCTTTTAGCTTAACCCTTAGCTGAGTTCTTGTGAAATGCATATCTAAAATGTTTTATAGAATCTGTTCCTTAATTAATTTATTCTTACTTTCTTTACAGATGGAGGCGCTGGTTCGTCAAATGCAAGGCCCTGACAATAAAGTGCCGGTACGCGAGCAGAAAATATTTCTCACTTCAATTCCATATGCGTTTATGGGTAAGGCTGTTTGTATATAATTACCTAGCCCTCCAATTCTCGTGACTGATTATACCCTTTTGTGCATTTCTATGTAGGCTACGATCTTATCGAGTGGCTAATGGATCGCCTGTTAATAGAAGAATCTGAAGCGTTGAATATCGCCAACCAACTTTGCCTGCATGGCTACTTCTTCCCCGTCAATGACACTAAATCGCTCAGTGTAAAAGATGATTCCTCACTCTATCGTTTCCAGACGCCCTACTACTGGCCCTGGCAGCACAAAGCACCCGACAACGTAGAATATGCCATCTATTTGGCCAAGCGCTCGCTGCGTAACAAACAGCGACACGCTTTGGAAGACTACGAAGCTGACGCTTTGGCATCGCTGCATAAGAATTTGAAGGGCAAATGGGATTTTATCTCTATGCAGGCAGAGGAGCAAGTGCGTTTGGCGAAAGAGCGCAAAAAGGGCGATAAGATAGTTGGCGACTCACAAGTAAGCGAACGACGAGCTCTGAGTTTAATTTCATATTTGATAATTTTTGTTGAATATCTTTAATATATAGGAACGAGCATACTGGCGTGTACACCGTCCACCGCCGGGTCAATTCACACCATTGGAACCATGCCCGATACCGTCGCGTGATCGTCAAGGCTTGAAGCCGAACAAAAAGAAGACTGTCGAAGATGTGCAACGCGAAGTGGACTATCTTCGTAAATCGCTCAATCGCACACGCATGAAGATGTCACAAGCTTGTGAATCCCTAGTATCCTACTCAGAGACTTTTGTCGAGTATGACTTTTTCCTGCAACCGGTACTGCCGTCAAATCCATGGGTGTCGGAAGACGTCACATTTTGGCAATTGAACAATACCTATGTTGATATACCCACGGAGAAGCGTGTCAAACGTTGGGCCATTTCCATTGAGGAGTTGGTTTGTGATCCAACTGGGCTGCAAGAGTTTACTACCTTTCTGGAAAAGGAGTACTCACATGAGAACATACGTTTCTGGATAGCTGTGAACCGTTTGCGACGCTCCGCACATTCTCAGGTGCCACGAAAAGTCAACGACATTTATGAGTAAGTTTTTCATGTTTCTGCTAGATTTATTGGATTCATAAAAACTTTACTTTATCTCTGCACAGAGAGTTTCTGAAACCGGGCGCTCCTTGTGAGATTAATATTGATGGCAAAACTATGGAGAGCGTTTTGAAAGGTCTTAAAAATCCATCCCGTTTTACATTCGATTCTGCTTCGGAGCATATTTACATGTTGCTATTAAAGAAGGACTGTTATCCACGTTTCATACGCTCCGAACACTACAAACGTCTACTGGAAACCGGTATACAGCCATCTCACAAGAAACGTTTCTTTAATTTTGGTGGTGTTAGCGGTGCTAAAAAGAAAATGACTACAGCTTTATCTAGCCAACAGAATCTCGGCGATTCAATAACATCGAAAAATACCAGCAGCGTTAGTGGTTCAATGATGCAAGCTCCACCACCCGGAAGCTTGGCGCGAAGACGCGGTAGCGATCGCAGTTTGACTGGTTCAGCACATGAGCTAGCTGTAATTGGCGTGAACAAGGACATCACATCCAAAGTGCCACATTCACATTCACAAAGCAACTTGAGTGAGATTCCATACAGGTGAGTTGCTGAAGAGTTGTGTGTTCTGCTAGTGGCTTCTAATGGGTTCAAAGTGTGCTTTAAAAGAGTGGCAAAATTTTGTTGGGTTTTCGTTAAATAAATGTAGAGGATGAGGAGTCTCAAGCACTGGTAGTTACACCTAAATTAGTGAATATTACAGTCTTTCTTCAAATGTTCAAATAAACGTCTAAGCGATTTTGACACTCTAACATAGTGTGCCAGTCATTTCTTCGTTGCGTCAACTGGCGCCAATTAGAAACACCGAACATTAGTCCTTAGTAATTAGTTCTAACCACCATTTTATCTTTAGTGTCACTGCTCGCCGTTTTCTTTGTTTGAGCTTTGAAGCGATTCCGTTGGAGGTTAGCTTTTTTTGAGTTTCGATTTCGTAGTAAATACAAACCCGATAAATATTTTTATATTCTATATTTTATTTATAAAAACTGCATTTCACAATCACAACCGGCCAAACCTCGATATAACAGCAATTCAATATTTCTTTTGTGTATTTTTTGAAATTTTTTTCTTCAAAGAATTAACTTGTGAAGTGGTAAAATACGGACTGAGCGTTTCGTTTCCACTTTTTTTTCGTGGTCTCATTTGAGCACTGCTTAGTCGTCGTTACTTCGCTGCTGCGCCGCTGTTGCTGACATGCACGTGCCTACATGATCTGCAACCAAAATATAAATATTTGAATCACGAAATTATCAAGCTGATTCTGCTTTTACTATAAAAAATAATAGTTAAATATTGAATTAAATTAAATTTATATTGAAAAACTCAGAATATTAGTTAATGAATATATAAAAATGTAAAATGGCGTTGTTAACTGAACGATTGCTGTCCGAATACTGAATTGTTTTCTTCTTCGCTCGTGTATGTATGTATGTATAGACAGTATTGACTTTGTTATTAACAAAAAGTAGATTTTTTAGGTATTTTTAGTGCGATTAATACTTCGTCTGGAGTTGGAAATTTTTATTTTTTTTATGAGGACAGACACATATGTATGTATGTATATCTATAAAGCTTAAAACATATGAAGTAGAGTAAAATATCAAAAATTATGCATATGAACGCTGCACTTTTACAATTGGTTAAGTATATTAAATTTAATTTTTTTTTCCACATTATTTCATACATAAATTTGTTTTCTTAACACAATTCGTATCGCATCGTATCGACACATGCGTGCACAAACAACAACAATAAACAACTCACAAAACTCACAGTAGTGAAGCCATTTACCGGGGAGATATGCCACAACTACAACTCATCGATATCGCTATAGAAGCTGAACCAAACGGATGTCGCGAGAGTTGCGCACGCTCTCACCAGTAAGCTGTTATTTGCACTCTAATTCAAGAAAAAAAAAATACAACAAAAAAAAACTTTCAAAAAAAAAAAAGCTCTAAACTATCTCTCTACTGCTTCCCAATCTGATGTTGCTGTTGTTCTAAATATCTAAAAACAAAAATAACAAACCACCGTTGTTGTTTTACTTGGCGTGTTTAATACAAAGAGTCTAAAGAGTCTTCTGTGGAGCCCTCCCTCCATCACTCATTCACTCCATTTTGCACATATCATCACATTAAATCTTAACATTTTTGTTTCGCTCTCTTACTAATACTTTATTTCTTACTAAAAACCCAGCTTCCAATTTTAATAAATGTGTATTTTAAGGTTAAGTTGTTCTCTTCTAAAACAATAGCCATCATCAGGTGGGTTATAAAGCCCCATAGCGTGCTGAATTCTAATTCAATTTGCCTCAAATTGTTGTTATTGCATTTGCATGCACAATTTTTTATTTATCGGACTGAGGATCACGACCACCGGATGATGGCTAATGAGTAAGAAAAATCTCTGAAATTGTGACTCTTTAAAACCTTAAATTCTCACAATTTTCATCTTCGGTATTTTTCGTCAATTTTCGTTTACTCAAACTTGGTACGTTTCGTATTTTTGTTGTTATGCTAAATTGTCAGAAACTAAGCTAAGGCACTTTGTTTGTTGTAAATATGTATGTATATGTGTTTGAAATTAAATATTAAAACAAAATTATTGTTAAAATGCTTTCTTATACTCAGCAGAGAGCCATCAAAGCCAAAAGCGTCACGGTTGGAGACCACTATTGAGACGTCCAGCAGCGCGGTGTGCCCTTGGGATATACCAGATGAGCCGCCCGTGACAGCGGCACCCACAAAACTAAAGGCGGCGCAAGTAAAGCTGTCGGTTTGTCCTTGGGAACAAGATAATGCAGCGCCCACCATTGGCAGCAATGTGAACAAATCTGCTACACAGCGACTGACCAGGTAGGTCTACATGCTAAAGCTCGATCTCGAAAATAATTTAATATTTCAACTTAACTTGCAGCACATCTTCGGACATCTCGGATGTTTCAGATCGTATGCAACGCAATTTGGGTATACGCCATCAGAATACTGTGGATAGCGGTGTAGCCAGTAAAAGTCTCATACCTAATTTCGCCGAGCAACGTAGAGCTTCAATGTCCTTTACACCAAGGTGAGTCCTTTTTTTTAATTTTATTGTTTGTTATTCCAGCAGCAATTTTGTTTTTGTTATTTTTAGTAATCGCCTTACGGAATACCAAGTCGCTAATACATCCATCTCCGCGAAAACTTCGTCAAGCCCATCGCCTACAGTGAGCAGCCAAAATGTTGTGGACGCTAAACTACCAACACCACCTCTACCGCTGTTTACGAAAAGTCTTGCCACAATGGCCAACATAACAGCGATGAGTAGCACAATTACGAAAGATCCACCTTCTATGTCAGATGCAGAAATTGAGGAAGAGCTCAATAAGCTCGCATTGTCCCAACGCAATAGCGAGTCCTCGACATCTGAGATGTCTGCATTACCACCACCAACACCAACACCGCCACCCATTACCAAAATCACACCACCACCACCAGATGATAATGCTTACCAGCACTTGGTTGAGGTAATATCCTGCGATAGTCCACAGAGCGATCTGATATGTGGCGCCGAAGGCAGCGGTGGCAGTGCTAATAGCGATAATGGCAGCATGATTATCTCGGAAACCGAGTTGGAGGTGCCAGTGCAGGAGGTGCAAATCGAACTCATTGAAAGTTGTGACTTGCAGGCTGTGCGCAGCGCGCATTTGTCTACGCCCACAATACAAGTTGAGGAAGAGCTGGAGGAGCCCAATGAAAAACCAGGTATATTTGACAGTAAAAAAATAATTTAAGAAATAATTTAACTAACTTACATTTTTACAGCTTCACCGTGTGTCGACGTGCAACCCACACCCTCACCGAATAAAGAAAAGTGCATGCCAACAACGTTAGAGCTCGTGCAGCTTGTACCGTCTAGCAGTAGTCAGTTTGGCGCCGATGAAACATCGGAGCTGCATACAGTTATGTCTACTGGAGAGTTGACTGCATTCTCCTTAACCATACCGCCACCACCACCGCCCATTGGCCCCATGGAGGAAGAGGAACAGTTGCGTGTAGAAGCAGAACTCGCAGCAGCGCAGGCAGCACAAGACGCACAAGAAGAATTGTCACCAACCACCGATGAATACCAAGAGGGCTTACACTTTGTGGCTGATGGAAAAGTAGAATATGATTATGATATCATAGATACAGATACAGAAGTCGGCTATATACCACCAGCGCCGACGCCAGCCCCTTCAATGGCACCACTTGCCGAAATGGACGTCGATATGGTGGATGATGAGCCATGTGAAGATACAGAAGAATCATTGCATGAAGAAGTTGAACCACCAAAATCACCATCCGATTTGGCGCCAGCATTGCCAGAATGCGCTGAGCCACCAGAAATGCCACCTACAACAACGGAGGAGATGAAGAAGCGACGAAAAAAGCGTAGCGCCGATAGCAAAAAGTTATTAGCTGCAGATGAAAAGGACAAAGCGAGCACATCGGCTGCTGGTGTCGGCGATAATGTTGGCGGCACTAAAGCGACGGAGGCTGATCGTAATGCCGTTTGTCCATGGGAGGATGAGTAAGTGCTTAGCAATTTTAATGAAAACAAAAAAAAATATTTAACTAACCTCACTTTTTACTTCTGCAGAAACGTCACTACGAGCGATGGCACTTTTGTGAAAACTTATGCAACGCTTGGATATTTATGAATAAAACAGAATCTCTTCAAATCGATGGTCAGCAAAATTTTGAAGAAAACGAAAAATCAAAAAAAATGACATTTGTTTATGTTAGAAATTCAAAAAACCGCATATTCACTTCTGTCTTATTACGTCAAAATAGTAGGAGAAATTATTTAGGAAGAAAAATCATTTATTTAGGTAAAACCAAAAGAGAGATGCTTCTCATCTGCGCTACTGTAAACTTATTTTTATGATTTGTTTTTGTAGTTTGCTTTGCGTTTGAAATTTGGTGAAACAGTGGGTCCTAATATTATCGAATAGCTTACAAAGAAAATTCGAACGAACTACAGAATAGAGATGTGTATTAAAATCGAGTTTTGCTTTCGAATAAAGTAAAGTAATAAATTAGTAGAGTAAGGGCCCAGTTGATATGAAATTTCCATTTTAAACCTTACCCAGTGTGCAGTGGAGTTAAGTTTCTGTTTGCTTAATGTCGCTTCAATGAAAAAATATTTTTTTCCTTTTTTACTTATGTACATTTCTTTATGGCGGATATCTACCGGTAAGGAAAAATGTAAAACTTTCACGTTTATTTGGTTTTTTTAAGCTCCAGCAATGAAAAAAAAAATTTCTTAACACTTCAATATTATCCTTGCAGTTCATCACTAACAAAGCACTACACGCCTAAGCATAAAAGCGTGTTTACACAAATTAGTCATGAAGCTTCTGCGATGTTCCAACTTCAACGTGCCGTAACTAAACTGATGAGCGACGATCCAAAGCATAGTGAGCGCAAGTCATGCCTTACGTCGAGTACAATTTATTCGCACTCTTCAAGCTTGTTGCTTCGGTGGTACCATAACAGTAGCTAAACTGCTTTAGCGACTCAATCGGCAGATTGTGTCAAAATAATTTGACATTTGAATAAATTGTCAGCTGTAATTATTAAGGAAATATCGACCCAACTGCAATTTATTTAAATTAAATGAGGCGGCAAATAATGCAGCATGGCTTTTGAGGGGTAGAGCACGGTTATTTTTATGCTCACACTGCTTTACCGATCGATTTTGAGATAACCAAATTATCTCAATTCGTTTCGCTTTCACTGCGGAAGGCATTCGCCAATTACCGTAATAGGCGTGCCATGACTGATTTGTTTAAATGCAAGGCGTCTCCTGAATAAATCATTTGAGTTTATACTGAGATACAATTAAAAAAAAAAAAAAAAAGTGTAAGCAAATGTAAGTTACCAGAAATAAAGCAAAGAGAACACGAAATTCAAAATTGTTAGCCCAAATCTAAAACGATATACATAGTAATTCATTGCTTACATACATGTTTATGCTAATCTAAGTGAATTGTTAATTGCTGAAAAAAGAAAGTTTTTATTAAAAAAAAAATTATACATAAATAAGATATATAGCCTATAAAAAGTACTTACGTACATACTTTAACTACTTATTAACTAGTCTTAGTAAATTGTAGCGAAATTCGTGAGTGATTTGAAATGAGAAATTACTGTTATATCCGCTGTATGCACTCATGAGAGAATATAGAATATTGAGTAGAAGAGAGCACTCGCTGGTTTTAAAAATATTTGCTCAGCGCACCTAGTTGAACTCAGTGAGTAGTCACGAATTTCTATATTCTCTCAAACATATTGCTAGCTTATAAATAAGCTTATATGTACGTGCCACTAGGAAAATGTATGCATGCGCTATAATATTTCCGCTTTTTGTATTTAGCTGTGAAGCGAAAAATGTAACAAAAAATATAAATTACTTAAATGGAAAAATAGAAAATTCAAGAAAGAAATTTAAAGTTCGTAAAATGCAAGAGAAACATTAACCAAAATTGCTGAACGCGAAGCTGTTCTCTTCTCTGATATACAAAAATACTTGGATTGAGTGAGAGAGTCATGTCAAAGAGATACAAGTGCAAGAGGCAAGCGTATATTCAAGTAACGGTGCATAAAGTTGAACGTTAAAGAAAATGCTGTTACTGCTGTGAGTGGCGACTGCTTTAGCTAGACTGCTCAACATGATAGACAGCGTGCTACAGAGAGAGAATGCTGTTGCATACTAAAAGTGACTACTTTGAAAATTAAGTTGGAATAAAAAGAGCAGGGAATTAACAGATTTGCTGCAAGATTTGATATTATCGAGAGCCTGAAAGTTATTGAAAATTATTACTCACTTAAAGTTTTTATGCTATTTTTTTGTTCTTGAATTTGCGAAAAAAATATTTTTTTTGTTTTAAAGAGAAAATTAATACAAATTTCTAAAACAAGAGAATACACAAATATTCCTTAAAACTTGTACAAAACAAGCAAACTTTTGTAGAATGATGTTTTATGTTTTTAAAAAATAAATACCAACGCTGCCTTTGAACCTCACTGGGTAGGCTAGTTAGTAGAGACTTCATTCAAAAATCTCATTTTTCGTGCATACAAAACTCACGAGCCCCAAAATGTATGCAACGAAAATGAAATAACAACAAGGACAGCAGTGTTAGAGGCACTTAAGCCGCTTTTAGACGAAGTAAATAATATGAAGTCCACATAAATAAAACATCATGCTACGAGATGCGCTATAATTTGATTACAGTAACAAACAATAAAAATGATAATAATAAAAATTAAAAAAAAAAGAACTAAATATACATATGTATTAGTGTCGATGTTGTGTACCAAACATTAATTACACTAACTAAGCAAATGTAACGTTGTTGAATATTGATTCATAAAAAAGTCAAGAAATCTAACAAACAAATATGAGCAAACCCATAATAAATATTTCTTGTTAAACTTAAATTGAACTAGATGTATGCAAAATTTGTTGCTGTGCTTGTACACAAATATTTACTCAAACCTTACTGCATGCGCGTAAATTTATTAGCAAAAAAGGCAAAAAAATATAAAAAAAGAAAAAAAAAATTTAAAGAAAAATTCAAAAAAAAAATTTTAAAAATTGAAAATAGTAAAAAAAAAAAATTAACTGCAAACAATATTCAACAAAATATTCATATATGCCAAATGAAAAAATAAATAATAAAAAAAACTATTACAAAAAAAATGTCTAGTGTTTTACAGTATCTCAAAACTTATTCATTTGAAATAGTTCTTAAATGTTTAGATTAATAATCAATACTGCATTTATGTGTATTCATTATATGCAAACAATTACATAATCGAATACATGTATAAATAAATTATTTAGCTTTAAGAAAATTTAGTTAAAGCAAGTTTTAAAAATATTTGTGTATGAAAGAAGCAAAAACAAATAAAAATTATAAGGATTTATTTATTAAACGCATCAAATAGTAAACGTTTTTAGTTTTCGAATAGCACAATTAATAAATCAAGCTAGCCAGTAAAGTAAAAAATAAAGCACGGCTATGAATTTAATTAAAACTTTTTTTTTTATTTTCTTCCACTTTTTCGCTATAAAAATATTTTTACCGACTAATATAAATATGTATGTATGTATGTATATACGTATACGCCAGCTCTAAGACAACTTATGTGGCACCGGCTTCACTTTCGCATGCTGTACTCAAGCTAAAGCATTATATTTTGAGTAGTGTTAAGGGCTAGTTATACTTGCAGCTAAGAATATGGCATAACACTCTGAGAGTGTTGCTACCTTTCGCAATAACAATGCTAACATAACGAAGGAAATAGAAATGAAAATCAAAGTTCAAGATACTTGGGCTGGCTAAATCATGGTGAGCGCACACGATTTAAGCCCTAGTTATACTTGCATAGCAGAAGAGCGCATATAAGGAACTAATTATACTTTTAAAGGATTGTACGCAAAATACATTGAACAGACACCTTTACAGAGAGCAAACCATACGAACCATGCCATATGATGTAAGTATAACTGAGCCATAAGGTATGGAAGTATAATTGGACCATTATGTACTCGGTCATAGAGTGCACACGTCTGGTTATAACTAGCTTTTGCAGTCAGTCCTGTACCGCACGCAGATTCTCATAAGCTTCTTTAGGTTTTGACAGACTTGAAATAACTAAAATATCAAAACAGCCTAGATTAAAGTGCGCATCTGGGTTACATTTGCATCAGACCTCTCTTCAAGCAATCAATCAGCAAAGGAACTCTCACTCGTATTTGAGACGTATGTATGTATGCGAAAAGGTTACGAATTCTCAATAAATAAAAGAGCTAAATGAAACAAAAATAACTACTGGTTGTTGGCTAGACAATTCTCCCTCAATAACTAAGCACGCTTGAGTATTTAATTTATAAAAAGAAATTAAATAAAAATTAAATTTATAAATTAAGAGGCTGGCTAAAAAATTCTAAGAAATAAAAAATTTCTCACACGTAAGCAAAATTAATTAACCTAAAAAAAAAACTTGTTGAAAGCAAAAATAAATAAATGAAGAAAAAAAAGAATTAAGTATTGTGCATCTAAAAATAAATGAAACCACCGTTCAAAACAAACACTCACTAAAGCTACCGAAAAAAAAAAAAAACAAAAACAATTGAAACAAAAGCAGATATAACATAAGAATGCTACACAACATAGCGCAACAGAACAACTCATAACAGAATTAGTAATAAAAGTAAAGTACTCAATAAACAAACAAACAAAAAAAAAAAAAGAAAACAAACACAAAATGCCAAATTATAGCGTAACATGCAAAAAACAAAAATTAAAAAATAAACAAAAATAAAACGAAATGTGTAAACCCAAAAAAAACCAAGTTTAGCGAAGGCATTGAAAGCGTAGCTACTACAACAAATATGGCTAAAATACTTTGCTTAGTTGTAAGAAAAGAAGAAAAAATAAAATTGAAACTAAAAAATTTATTGTTAATTTTAATATTTTATGCGGACAGAGTGCAAGACGGTTATTTAAAAAAACAAAAAAAGAAATTGCAAAAGCAACGCGGGAGAAGTATCAGAAAAATCTAAGGAATTATAAAAACTTAATTTTAATTATTGAGCCAAAGATGCTTTGTAAAAAGAAAATAATAATATAACGTATATTTAGCAGAATAAAGAAACAAAAGAAAACTAATAGTAATTGTTGTTATTGCGTATAATAAATAAATAGCTATACAAATAAGGTTATTAGTTTAGCCAACAGCGCGGCATAGCCCGTCTAGTGTTAAATGTAGAAATATAAATTAGAATCAACTTAACACACACATACCTACATACATATAGACACACAAATCCATGCAACTCATACGTTCACACTGTAGCGTGATAGGTCAGGTTCCCCAAAATTATTATAATTTTCTTTTTTTTTAATTTGGTCCAATTTACTTGGCGATCTCCTAGGCGTGTAAAAGTACACCTACTCCCTCTCTTTGTTTGGTTATGAATACTCCATATTTTTTGCGAGCATTTTGACAGTACTCTGATGAAGCACTCAGAAGCAAAGAAATTAAGTTATCCGAGTTGGTGTATATGATGCTCTGATCGATACCACCTTTTTCATATGATTGAGGAAAAGTGCTAGATTACTCTGATATAGAACTTCTAAGTAATGCTTAACACTCCTTATGATTACCCTTTTGATTGTTTATTATTTTTTTTAATACATATTAATGATTGTTTACCAATTTTTTGGATTTTTTAATGATTTGGTTGGAAAGAAATCAAAAGTCATGATTTTTATGATTTAAAAAATGAAAAAAAAGTTCAGGAAAAATAAAAAAATTTAAAAAATCAAAAACAATCTCAAGTGATCAAAAACAATAAAATTTTTCATTAATTTTGATTACTTAAAATTTTTTTTTTTTTTAGATTAGTGTTCATTTTTTTCCAATTCTATTCAATTAGTATTTTCAAATTTCTGAAAACAACTGAAATAATCATTTGTGATTGAGACAGCTATCTAATCAATTAATTATTCAATTGTAATGGGAATTTAAGAGGTTGATTGAACTGAGTATTTCTTTTATCTACAGGTTTAAAAATTCGAGCTTGTGTTAGAAATTGACAAAAAAAAAAAACAAATAAAAAAACAAAGCTTCAACTCCATTTCTAGAAATACGACAAAGATTCTTCTCACCTGTACTGAGCTGAGACCAAAAGTGCTTGAACTTAAATACAACAAAAAACATATACAAAAGTTGAAAATGTTCACATTAAAAAGAAAAGCGCACTATATAACGCTCAAAAGTTGATATCTTTAAATATGTACATCTATGTATGTATATAGAGAAAATCTAGAATAATCTAGCGCAAATTACACGCACATCAGCGAAACAATCAGCGTACACATTAGTCAAAACCATTTACATAATACATACAAAACATACAGACAAAACATACATTAGCAGTGACAAAGTTGCATACTGAATAGGCGTACTTTATCGTTACATTCATATATACATATACATACACAAATAATGCTATAAAATTAGTAACAAAATATATTAATTAACTATTTAGAAAATAATAGTAAATTAGTTAAAATAAATGTTGATTGATTGATAAATATAAAACAAGCAAAAAACAGAAAACCAAAAAAAAAACTTATAAAAAATACACAAAGAAAACAAACAAAAAAAATATTATTACAGATTATTATTATTAAATAAATTATTATAATACATAAATATTGATGATATACATATACATACAATGTGAAGAAAAGAAAAACAAAAAAAAAACAAAATGATTGAAATAAATAAATAAATTGAAGTACAATAAAGAGATTCAAAACAAGTTAAGTGTTATGTTTTTTGACGGATTTGACAGATTTTAACCGACAGGATACAAAAGTCATATATCGTATGAAAAAAAAAAATACTCCACTCAATTGGAACATACAATTATAAATATTGCATATAGCCACACTTGATGTTCCCAACTGACCTAAATTGTTTATGACTTCCGTGTTTTGAAACACAACCACCCAGCAAAAGGCTTTATATTTGTTTTGAAAATATTTTTATCTCTCCACTTAAAAAAATATGAGGTGTCCTTTGATTGCATTTCTGCTTTTCAATATATTTATTAAAACCAATTCTAGCCAATTCACCAACCTTTAAGTAAGCTTTTAAAAGCTTGATGGGACCGTTTAATATGTACACTTTATTGATGTGCTTTGAATGTGACAGTGTATGCAAGGGCAGTCGATGTGAAAGCTTAAAGCTCTACAGTGTATGAAAATAAATAAATTCAAACACATTCCATTTGATGTTAAATGCTTTTAAGTGAGGAACTGGTTACTGAGCTTTTAGAGTTTAGAGATTGAAAGAAAATATATAATGTGAAATGTTCTTAAACAGCTATTGCCTAACGCTTAGGCTCGATATACATATCTACTTTCTTGGGGACCAATTCCCAACTTTCTTTCCAACGCCACATGACATCTACTAAGCGTGCTTAATTGCAGTAGATACATTTTTGATGGTAGTAATTATAGTTGGGGCGACCTTGTCGTCTAAAGATCTTTTAATATTGCCTGGCCAGAGACGTGAGCCTAAAAATGTAGCTACCATATGCCAACACCTTAGACACTTAGGTGTTTTCATAGAACAACTAAATTTATCACAACTTTTTTGTATACAAATTTTTAAATGCAAAAATGATTTAACCAAAATTTTTGCATCAAAATCAGTTAATCGTTTCTGTTTAATCAACACAATTCACAAATTTTTGTAGATGAATTCAAAAGCAAATCCTTTTATTATTATGGTCCTGCGTTGAAGTGAACGATTTTATTTATCATAAAATGAAACATAGATGGCCGAAAACTGCAAACTATAATCATTTAAAGCAATTTTCGCTTCTAAATGTCCCATTGGCATTTAAAAAGAAAGAAAGAAAATTCAATAAAAATTGCAACAAACTGAAATGAAAGAGTTGAGGCTGCACTTTTCTGATTGTTTTCATGTTACCAACTACATTTCTATGTACCAGTAGTTTAGATTGCTCTCTTTATATAATCTAACAAACATACATACATATATGTACATACATATCTGTTCAAACAAAATTGTGAAAAAATAACCTGCAGTGAAACCTAATGGTTGGCTACCAGTGTATAACCGGTGTTCAGGACAAAACACTACCCCCTTTTCTATGCACTGTTTTTACCTTTCTAATTTTTTTATGAAAATTGCATTTCACAATCACAATTAGTTAAACCTGAAAAATAAAACCAATTCAATTCAAGATTTTTCTTCAAAAAAATTTACTTGGAAATAAAATAAAATAAATTTTACTAGCTAACTCAATTCATTCCAAAATTAAGTATCAAAATTACGAGCTCTGATCGTTTCGTTTTCACTTTTCATCGTCGTTTCATTTGAGCACTGCTTACTCGTTATTGCTTCGCTGCTGCGCTCGCTGTTGCTGTAGTGACGTCGCAGAAAAATTAAGCACGATTTTGCAGGCATGCAAGTACGTACATGATCTGCAATCCAAATGTGCTAAATGTACTATTTTAAACACGAAATGATCAAGTGGATTATGATTTCACTATAAAAATTTAAAGTTAAATCTTTATCTTAAATAAATTAATATTTATAAACTCAAATTATTGATCAAACAGAAATTTAAAATGTATGAAAGCGTTGTCGACTGAATGATTGCTGTCCGAGTATTAAATTGTTTTCTTCTTCGCTCGTGTATGTATGTATGTATGTATGTACGGGTATGCATCTATCGGCAGTTTTTTAAAGTTGTTGCTAAGTGCGATTGTGGAAGATGTATACTGGTATAAACGAAGTCCACGAAGTTCTAGTTATTGAACTAGAATGTTTGCTGACTAGTTTGATTGTTGACTGCAGAGTATGTAAAGGTCGGTAAAACTATTTGCAGGTGCCACAATTCCATTAAGCGCACTGGCCCATGCATGCAAATGTCAAAGCAACAAAATATCATTGGAGAGTACATAAATTTTGAATTGATATAATAAAAGGGATTTTGTGCAATATGTATGCACATACACACTTTCATACATGAGCAGAATTTGGAAAAAAAAAATAAACGTAGTAATAAAATTTGAAATGCACTCATTGCTCACATTCTGCACCTCTGTACATTTAGTTTGTAGACTTTTTCTCGTTTATGTGATTGAACTGAAAATTATTGATTGCAATCAGCAATGTTCAATTTTCAAAATACGCAAATTGTTATACAACTACCTTCATTGCATACATGGCTTTTCCTTTTGATTGGTATACAAGCGACTGACATCACTCAAAAGTGGATGCAACAAAAAGCGCTACACCCGCGCATTTACGTTAAAACCAAAGCGATGATAACTGCACCAAATGCAGGTATTAACTTGAAAATAAAAACTTGCTTGTCATTTCATTTTGGTCACAAACGATTTGCTATGCGAACATGTCATCAAAATAGTACCAGCATCGTTTTACTCTCGCTTCATTGCAGCAATAAACCACGGCGCCACGATTTGAAGCGCGCAGTTGAACGGTTGAGCCCGCATAAACCACAGCAAATCATATTTCGGAATTTGTTTTTACATACATACATATGTATAATCAATCTACACAATCAATGCCACACATCAATTTTAGCTTTATTTGGTGATTGCTTTAAGCCCTCACACCCTCGGTAGAACAAATTTAAGGTTATAAAAAGATTTTTATTTATTATTTCCCCAAAAAGGCCTGATAAGCTGCATCTTTTATTTGCAATATTATTTAAAAAAGTAAGTCAAAACAAGTCCACGAGCACAACTTGACAAATTCTTATTTCATTCCCAGCTGTTGATATTATGCAAATACAAATACAAATATGATACGAGTAGATACCATTACACATTTATAAATACAGAAAACCTTTTTTAAAAATACTTAGAAGCAGATGCGCCCTAGACCAACGATTTTGCAATTCACTTACAATTTAAAACTCTGAACACCACTTCCCTCCACTCTATGGCCTGCAAATATTTGCATTTATTTTGATGAAGTGCAACGCACACAAATTGTTCACGCAGTGTTGTAAAGTGCTTCAATGGATGTCCGCACGAATGTATGTCATGATGCTGTTGCTGTTGCACTTCACTCGTCGTTTGAGAGCAAACATTGACTGCGTCTCTGTTTCAAGATTTTGACGTTCTCGCTTCATTTGCCACATTTGACTTTGATTTGTGTTTTGTTTGGTTGTGGGAAATTGTGACACGTGATGGATGAGTGTTTGTCGTGTAATGTTAGTGTGTCGTTGAATAAGCATTTTGGTACTTACAATAAATATAAAGGCGGAATGAGTAAACATGGTACACCGAAACGCTGAAGAGAGTGGTGTATGATCAGCATCAATTGGGAAGAGTTGAGAATTACTTGGATACAAGCTGCTAGTGCCCGGTCTTATCGCTATATACTTAAATATAATAAAATTCGTACATGTCTGTTCAACACAAATATAAAAAAAAAAAATTTAAGAGCTAACTCTATTCTTAACCCGTTCCGTTAACTTTTTCGAAGTAAGTAAACTTCGTCCTAGCTTAAAATTTACTTAAAGCCAACTATTCGCCATTTTAATACCACCACATATATTCTTTAACATCAGTAAATAGCTTGAGGTGCTTCACCACTATAAACTAAGCACGACAGAAAACGAAAGAAAATAACTCATTCAACTTCTTGCGAATAACTCTTGAAAATCAGACAAATCCTCAAATGAAGCAGCCTTGGAAAATATTCACTTATGCAAAAGTACTGATAAGCGAACTCAGACCGTATTGTTATGGAAGGATTAAGGTGCAATCCTTTTCATATTGAAGCGAGGCATTGTTGCTCGTAAGAAAGTGAATGTTTAATGAAAATTAAATTTAAATACGCTTGTGCTTGAGGTATGCTGTTATATAAATAAAAATAAAATAAATTAAAATAAAATAAAATAAAATAAAATAAAATAAAATAAAATAAAATAAAATAAAATAAAATAAAATAAAATAAAATAAAATAAAATAAAATAAAATAAAATAAAATAAAATAAAATAAAATAAAATAAAATAAAATAAAATAAAATAAAATAAATAAAAATAAATAAAAATAAAATAAAATAAAATAAAATAAAATAAAAAAAAAATAAAATAAAATAAAAAAAGATAAAAAAAGATAAAAAAAGATAAAATAAAATAAAATAAAATAAAATAATATAAAATAAAATAAAATAAAATAAAATAAAATAAAATAAATTAAAATAAAATAAAAAAAATTAAATAAATTAAAATAAAATAAAATAAAAGAAAATAAAATAAAATAAAATAAAATAAAATAAAATAAAATAAAATAAAATAAAATAAAATAAAATAAAATAAAATAAAATAAAATAAAATAAAATAAAATAAAATAAAATAAAATAAAATAAAATAACATAAAATAAAATAAAATAAACTAAAATAAAATAAAATAAAATAAAATAAAATAAAATAAAATAAAATAAAATAAAATAAAATAAAATAAAATAAAATAAAATAAAATAAAATAAAATAAAATAAAATAAAATAAAATAAAATAAAATAAAATAAAAAAGTAAATAAAAAAAAATAAAATAAAAAAAAATAAAAATAAATTAAAATAAAATAAATTAAAATAAAATAAAATAAAATAAAATAAAATAAAATAAAATAAAATAAAATAAAATAAAATAAAATAAAATGAAATGAAATGAAATGAAATGAAATAAAATGAAACGAAATGAAATGAAATGAAATGAAATGAAATGAAATGAAATGAAATGAAATGAAATGAAATGAAATGAAATGAAATAAAATAAAAAAATGAAAGGGCAACAATGCCCATTTTAATTAATTTCATGAGAATAAACCGAACTGGTAAGTCTGCTTCCAACCACCTTCTCACATTCCTACGGATTTCAAAATTGTAGTCCCGTGGCTGTTTTTTCTATTGTTGGTGTTGTCCTTTCTACTTGACAAAGCGCGTGACTGTGTTTTGGTCCAACTGCTGGCGTTTAAGTAGGCATGCTCTTGAGTTCATTGTGCATGGTAAAATTAGTTAAATTGTGGCTTCTTATGTGGTTAAGTGCGCACTTCAAAAGTGATTGCAAGCATGAAGCAAGTTGAAGCGTGAGCGTAGAGGAGAGAGCGTTTTCTAAATAGCAACTCTTTTGTGTGCAATAAAAATGCCAGAACATTTAATTATGCTCCGTTTGGTATTAAGTCTTTTGAAGTATTCTTCGGAGTCTACTCTATACAAACAAACACAACAACATTTCGTAAATCAAGAAAACTTTTGTACGCTAACAAAAAGTTTTAGTCAAGTTAAGCACGCAAAACCATGTACAAAATTGTGATTGTTTTAAACTTTTACTTGAAAATATTTTAAGCTCAATGTACATACATTGTTAGATAAGGAGAGAAGTGCACAACCATTCCGCCTTGGAATAATGCTTGATAGACGTGAAGGGGATGCTATATCGACTTTCTTATTACCTAAATGCAAATAAAATTAAACTAAATAAAATAGCTTTGACCGCTAGCTATTTGAGTAACTTCTCTAAATAAAATAGAACTTTATCCACAATTATGCCAAATTATGGTTGAATCATGCGGCGCTTCAAACTAAACTTTGCTGTCTTTATGTATCGTTATAGCTATATAATATTATTAGATGGCAATTTTATTTTAAAAATTTTTGTGTCGGAAAATGAAATGAACTAGAGCTTATCAACACATACTAACTTCTTTTGTAATTAATTTAAAATATGTGGAAACTACTCTTAATTTTCGTAGTGGAAACACCTAGAATGAGGGTTGAGATTGTAGCAGCTAACCTTCTGTACAACATTTCATAAAAGTGTTCTAGGTAGAGTTAAAATTGGTCATGACAAAAAGATATATTTTAAGACTAGGTGGCAACCAAGTTTTTAACACTATCTAATTAATATTTTTGTTTAAAGCAACAAGTAAAATACCCCACTTTATGTTTGTAATTAAATTGAAAAAAAAAGAAATAAGGTGGCAACCTTGTTTTTAAACAGATATTACGTTACTTTTGAGCTGTTAGAACTTGTAAAAAGATTTCAGAAATTGGTTCGGAATAAACTGAAAGAGGCGCTTACCTATTCAACTAATATGATAATGAATATAGGCAAGAAGAGACAGGAGGTGAGAAGTTAAAGATACATATATACCACACGTCAGCCACTTTTTATTTGCTTACAAATGTGCTGCTAAGTTAACCATTTCCGCTTCAAGCAGCGTTGAGTATGACTGTTAATGAACTGGTGCCCCCCCCCCCCCCCCTCGGATTTGCTTATGCGGATTTTTTCTAGACTTAGAAAGCCTCTCTGCACTTTGGCATGCGTTTTGCATTATTCATGTTCAACTCCTCTTTTTCAGCTGCAATTCGCCAACTCACCAGCTCGCTTCTTCCGCAACTCGTCTGCAGTTTTTGCTTCTGCTGTTAAGCCAACCAAACATGCTTCAACGCCTTGGCTAAGTTAATGGCATCGCTGCTGCATGTATGAATGCCCGAGTGCATATGAAAGACTCGCTTCAACACGTCTTCACGTTTTATGTGCGTCATTTGCAGCTCCATAATGAGCAATGTAAACAACAATTCGAACCAATGGCTGGTGTTTGTTGCAACTGAAAAGATCACTGAATAATTAAAGCTGACTCGTTTGTTTGGATGCATTCACTAAAGTTGGAGTGAAGAAGATTTTGTTTGCTTTTGGAGTTTGCTATTTGCTGTCGGTGTTGTTTAACGAAGTAAGCGTGTGTTGCTGTTTGCAGATTGCGGTCTTTTGATTTAGTTTAAATTTTCAAACAAAGCGCTTTTAAGGTGATTATGAGGCGTTAAGAGTGTTGCGATTTAGTTTGTGTTGAATCATCTAATGCTCGTTAGTCTGAGTAATTCAATGGGAAAAAGTTTATAATTTAAATGCGTTTATTCATAGTTCAAGGGCCTCGCTTTGTTTTTGTGTTGCATATTAAAACGTTTAAGTACTTTGGTTGAATAAAATGTTTTGAGTTGGAGGTGAAGAGCTTTGCTAAGTGATTGAGAGAATGTATAACGCTTATTATCAGCGCAGTGCTTGCCGCAGTGGAAGCGGAAGCTACGAATTCTAAAAAGTTGAACACCACTCTATGGTATCTGCATCTACTTGTTTGCTAAATTCTATCTTCGCTCGTTAATTTTATAAGAACCGTAGTTTTTTTTTATTTATTTCAGCCTTTTCTTTAAATGTTAGTCTTCAAATTTTTTTCAGTCTAAATAAATAATAATAATAATAATATTTATTTCAAAATCAATTACGCAAACACAATAGCTTCAGACTAATTAACCACCAGAGCATTGTCGCCTTTGATTTCAATCAATACATGTTGCATGTTGCTGACAAACAATCGCATCTATTCAATTTGCCACAAACTCCATTGTAATTGCCTGTTGAGCCCATGTTGCCACCAAAACAATGCAAATCACGCGAATAGCATTTTATCACACATTCATTAGCAATTAATCATGACTGAGCAGTATACACACACACACCAACACACGTCTTTATAGCTTTTAAATACTTTGAAAACAAACATATTTTCAAGTTTCAAGTTTTTAACCAGCAGCCACGGCGTATACGTAACCAAATGCAGCGCTCTGTACCCTCTCTCTTACTAAAAACTTTTCATTTGCCACACAGCATGAAGTCGTATATTTTCAATTTGTCACTCATTTGTGTTGAGATAATAGAGCTTTATGACTGCATAAATCAAAGATTACTTTTAATTAAAATAATTTTGCGACGACTGTGAGCGCGTGTAAGTATGTGTGTGGCTGTGTGGCTGCTGCAAGAGCGCGGTAAGTGCTCACGTGAAAATGTAAAACAAGCAAATATGTGCATTAACCAAGCGCAAAAGGAGTTTGCAGCAAATAGCTGCAGATGTATTATATTAAATGTGCAAAAAACAGTAATTCACTTGATTATTCAGAGTAATTTTTATTAAAATGATGAGACAAATGGCAACAACACTCAGTGCACAAGATGAACAACAGCACAGAGTGTGCAGGCCAACACAAACAACAAACATCAGTACCAAGCATAAGCTTTAATGTCATTTTATTGTATTATAATATGTAATAAATAAACAGGAAATTATGTGAAATTGTGGTTTTGCACTTTGGGTTAATATGAATTGAGGTTTATGTGCATAAGTACTCCAAACTACAGAAATATGTTTGGAAAATGCATCATTGAAGGTATATAAATTGTGCAAGGCTCGAGTGAGGCTAAGCACTGTAATGCAAGTTAACTGAAGTAGGTTTGTAATTAATTCCTGAACAGCAGCATCAGTAATGCTTGTAGAGCAATTGGGTATATGGATGGCAGTAAATGGAAATGAATTCCGGAAGGGAAATAATTTAAGATGGCCAATGACTTGCTTTTACTGTGGCTGGAGATGCGTATCTATGGAAAACGTGGATTTTGCTTAGTATGTTCAATAAGAGAAGCAACAGACCCATTAATTCGATTATCTTATATCTGCGCAGATAGTCAGTTTACATTACTAATGCAGAGTGTAACAAAATTCCATAAAAAAGCAGGAGAAAAGCTTTCAAACGTTTTTTAATTATAAACAGCTAAATTGTATTTTTTAATTGTAAAAAAGAAAACATTTCTAACGAATTTGTGTTTTTTTTGGAGATCCTTTATCAGCATACGCAATTTCTAATTTTTACTGTTATAAACTTTTTTTTTGCAAAAATATTATTTTTTAATTGATTTCATAAAAAAATATTCTTCGATTACATTTTTCTAGGAAATTAGCGTTTATTCATAAATTCAATTATGTATAAGTACCATAGTGTAATAATCAAAGGTGATATCTGTTTTGACAGACGTCAAAGCGAACGCCCTTAGTAGTTTGGGACCCCAGTTTCATTTTGGAAGTACGAGAGAATGTGGGCATAAAAAAAGGCCCCTTGTAAAAAAGTATTGAATTTCATACTTTTTGATTGTAAGATAGTATGAATTTGCGAATGTGTTTCAGGAGGTCTAAACGTCTTTGCAGGAAGTTTTTATTTACCTCTAACAATGCACGTGTTTTGCACATACAAATTATCCTTATTTTATCAGCTTTAGTCCAGTCATTTAAGAAAATGTAAAACATTAACCAGCTGTCCAGCCAAATTTGCAGTCTTTTTATATGTTGGATACCTATATGAAAATTTCTCAAGTGATAAGGAATAGAAAATTCGTAACTCCCCTGAATTGAATTCGAGATAATGGTTTGATCCTACGCAATAGTAATTTTTCACTAGTGAATCCGACTTCGTTCTATGCCTCTTTTAAATCGGCGCTATCTCATCCTGTTACCTTAGAAGCAAAATAATAAGAAATATCATCTGTTATAACTGGCGGAAATAAGTTAGCCATATAAAGTGCATAGTTATTGCAGAAGTTAGGTTCTCCATGTACGATGTAAGTAAGAGTTTAACCTAATATAAAATCCGGAACTAAGTCATGCTAGCATATCTCTAGTCTTCCTCAAAAGGAATCGCTCCTCTCGAGTTATTTCAGGTGCTTGAATATCAATTGAAAGGTTCAATACATTACTAGATTTGCAGCAGTTCAGTAAAAACTGCCTGCTGAACAGTTCCCCGTTCTCACGAACATTGGTCTCTTCATAGAAGTGAGGTTGTCAAACGTGAAATTCAAGATTTCGGGGCGATTGCCAGTGAATGTTTAACTCTTGTCTCATCTGAGTAAAAGGAATCGCCGTCGGCTTAGTCGGAAAGGTATCTAACTTAATAGGTTATCCTTATGCAATCTTTCTTCACCCAAACTCATAAGCATAAGAAAAAATGGAAGCTCCGTTTGGTGGGAGAGGAAATCAAGCAGAAGAGGAGATAGAACACTGTAATAGCTCACCTATTTGTTCACTTCTAAACAGTTCAATAATATATACAACTAGCAGACCCGGCAGACGTTGTTCTGCCTGACCAGTGACTTCCCTAGAAATACATTTTCAACTATTTTTCTATTAATTTTTAACATTCCATTTATTGCAGTGCTTTAGTATATGCAATGTTTCCGGTTTTAACGTATTTGGTATAAACAAATAAATTTGTTGGATGTCCAACTCAAAAAACGAATCTTTTGAACTCAATGGCTATGACACAAACCATTATGCGCTGCTGAGCAGATGTGTAGTTAGTATTTATTTAATTATATCCTTTATCTACCACTTAACGCCACTATTATGATTTTATGGAAATCCTATAATACTCTGGATATGTATAAACGGCAATAACAAACAAAAAAATTAAGTGCTTTGATTAAGATTTAAGAACGTTAAAATGTCACTAAAGCAAATACATTCAGGGATATAACGAATTGAAATATTACTTAGCTGTGGTCTTAGAACTGACCACTAAACAATTTATTATGATCGTCGTTCCGATTTAGTGGGTGTAAACCCATTTTCCGGTAAACTCCCAGTAGAAAAACTTGACATTTCTACATAACCCAAACCCTTTTAAACACGGTGTTTGGTTTGGTGGAAACACCGCGTTACCAATTACGAAGAACTGAAAAAAAACTTGAGTCAAATCTGCCCAGCCGTTCTCATTTTTTTCCTATCATTTTTGAATTGATTAATATGAAATAAGAAATTAATAATATAATTATGTGATAATACTTACATGTACATATGTATATATTTTAATTAAATATTTTTGAACAATGAAGCAATTGTATAAAATACGAATAACGGGGTTTCACAAAATGCGTTCACTACAAAATATGTACATATATGGATTTGATTTTTACTTATCCCTCAGCAACACGAAAACGTACATATGTACATATGAATGTTAATTTTGTTTTTATTTAAAGCGTCATACATACATACATATGTATGTATGTACGAAGCGAAGTACCGCTACCGAGCGCTCGCTTAACTTAAATCGATTCATTTGGTTGACAGCGAACAAACACACAAACAGCTTTTTTTTAGAAAAGGTGCTCCTATTGTTTAAACAATTTTGGTTAAATAATATATGAATCAACTATTTTTTTTGATGCAGAACGAAAGTAAATATTTCAAAGTTTAACTTCAAGTAAGTTTCATTCTAATCGGTGGATCCGTTTATGATTTGTGGCTGTGTAAACAAAAAAATTTATGGTTTTTTACCGATTTCCACTCCCCCTTGAGATATAAGGAATCCTATCTTTCAAGTTGGATCAAACTGTAGATGCTGTGCAAATTTCATTAAAATCGGTTGAGTAGTTTAGGAGCTCACCCTGATCGAACATGTGACACGTGATTTTTGTATATTAAGATTATACTTGGTAGTGCTATACAATGAAAGTGTGGTATTTTATTGAGTGCATTGATAATGTAACTTTACACGTTCAAGCTCGATATTCAACTAACTAATATAGATGTTCGTTACTCTGAATCGTTGTGTCTCAGACACTCACACACCACTAGTGCAGGTCTCTACAAACACCAATCTGTATTATCCCATGTTTGATTCTTGAAGGTCTAGATTTTGCACCAGAAAGTTTGCCGGTCTTTAAATCCGCATGACTAGGGAAAGGTAGTATTATGCCAAAAGGCCATCATTCGCCAGTCAACAATATACGCTGACTGTGAACGTAACACACATTTATCACAATATTGGTTAGGCTGCTGCGGCATTACTACCAGTCATGTATGGACGTCTTTATTCCTGAGAAGCACACTATTACTTTGGCGATACTGCTCCGGACAACATAAGAGAGGATATATTTAAAAAAAAACCCATGCATGACTGGTACATGGAACGTTAAGTATAACTCCATTGATTGCCAATATTCCGCCTGTAAAATACATTTAAAACATTCATTATATGCATTACACAATATCACAGTAAATCTTACGCTCTTTCGCCGCGCAAAAACCAGTTTTTGTGCAATTTTAATAAATAAACAAACTTATCATCAGACAATTGTCACAAAATTGTTTAATAGAAAAGTCAACACAAAGCAGATTTAAAGAAAAAAGTGATGCCGTTGCATATTTTTCAGAAAAATTCGGTTTGTATGTTTTATAGTACTTTTTCTGAAGGAATATTTTGTGAATAAAAAAGTACTTTTATAAAGAGACAACATTGTAATTGCTAAGGGCGTTCAAGATGGCGGCGTTAGAGCGAGAAGTTGCGAACCAAGAACACCTTTAATTATTACACCATGTATAAGTACTACCTCATATTCTCTATCCTTCAAAAATTGATAACTTTTATAAATAAATAAAAGAAAATAAACGCCAGTGCCTTTTGGATTTCCCTTCAAAAATAAATTTATTTTTGCTATGTTTTATGAAAAATTAAAAATTGTAATCCCCCACTACTAAGAACGACTATAACAACGTAATTCTTTAATACACAAAAGGCTAACGACTAATAAGAAATGCCGTTAAAACAACAACAACAACTATTACAGAAAGAATAGAATGGAAGAAAAAATTTATCTTCGTCTCTGTTGCTCCATTATTTAACGCTTCGACGATATGTCAAAAAATGCTTCATTATTAAGTATACATTTTATGGCCACCACTGTATGAAGTGAGAATAATAATTAAGTATTTCCGTGAAATAAAATTGTCTCTAGACGTTTACTTTGTTATCTGGCATTGCATCCTAGGAAACTTTATTAAATACAACTCACGGACTTTTGTGTGATGTGCGTATAAACATACAAACAAACGAAGTTAATAGAACGAAATTAATTTTGATGTAAATTTTCTCAAGAAGCAATGGCGTGACGTAAATGCGCTATTGTGCGGCTTTCTAACTTCGCCTGAATTCTATAGAAATTGCCAAAGTTTTTAGCTTTTCCTTTAGTTATAGGGCAATCAATGCAATTCTCGCTAAAGTGATACAAAAAGTTAAGAATGAAAATTAAATGAAAGTTCACTTTGAAACTTAAATATCGAGTCATTTACACAGCATGGCAATTTCTTCACTGCTGCCGCCTGCACTAACATATACATACGTTTGGCGATATTCAGATAATGAGTAGGCAAAGGCACTTGGTGAGCCTGTTCAAAGAATTTTTGTAAGTTGTCACAAGTGCAAGTGATGAGGGAAATGGCAGAAGGGAATCAAATGAAATTATCGTTTGAGACATAAACCCTACCAAAAATCTGCCACGCCTACATTATGCACTCCTAAGACTCTACACTTGTTACCTAACTAAAAGTTGAATGAAAAACGCAACTTATTATGCTAAAAGGGTACCATACAAGCAAATTCAATTTGGGCGTACATGGCGTATACGCAACATAAACTGCACTAACACTAGACTACGGTGCAATTGGTGGCGAATTCATTTGTGTTAAATGCCCGAATTTGCATCGAGTCGAATATTGAACAACAAATCATACAACGCTTAGCGCAACTCATTTTGTAAGCGAAAACTCAGCGATCTGGTGACAAATGGGATTTGCATGTCATAGTCGGCGTGCAACAATTTATGCAATGAAGTGAAACATTTTTGCAACATTTTCTCATGGTCTGTTGTTGGTTGGCTGTGATTCTAAAATGTATGTATTTATGTATGTACATACATATGTATAAGAAAATGTTGCAAAAATGTTTCACTTCATTGCATAAATTGTCGCTATGAATTACTCATTGCTATAAGTTGATCGAGAATAATCAGGAGATTGATAAAAAAAAACTTTACTTTATGTTATGTTGGGTTATTCTATGTTATGTTTTGTTATGTTATGTTATGTTATGTTGTGTTATGTTTTGTTATGTTATGTTATGTTATGTTATGTTATGTTATGTTATGTTATGTTTTGTTATGCTATGTTATGTTATGTAATGTTATGTTGTGTTATATTATGTTATGTTATGTTATGTTATGTTATGTTATGTTATGTTATGTTATGTTATGTTATGTTATGTTATGTTATGTTATGTTATGTTATGTTATGTTATGTTATGTTATGTTATGTTATGTTATGTTATGTTATGTTATGTTATGTTATGTTATGTTATGTTATGTTATGTTATGTTATGTTATGTTATGTTATGTTATGTTATGTTATGTTATGTTATGTTATGTTATGTTATGTTATGTTATGTTATGTTATGTTATGTTATGTTATGTTATGTTATGTTATGTTATGTTATGTTATGTTATGTTATGTTATGTTATGTTATGTTATGTTATGTTATGTTATGTTATGTTATGTTATGTTATGTTATGTTATGTTATGTTATGTTACCTTAAGAGAGCAATCCCCACTGGCGAGATGTGAACATAAGAAACGTGCAATATTTCCAATGATGGCCGTTATTGTTTCCCATTAATTCCTTTATTGGGAATGGGTTACAGTCAAAAATTGAAGCATTTAACAGTTTTGTACTAATATTTAGTTTTGATTAAATTTGAGCCCATTAAACGCACATTGCACCACTAAATGATCTTTCATTTCTCAATTTTTCTTCATTGTCGTCACTGCTTATATTTCCGTAGAAGTTTTATTCCCATTTCCGTTTTGTATTTTCTGTCATCCGTTTTTGTTTTACAGTAAACCTGCCATTTTAGTGGCGCCAACATGTTGATTGCTTGGTTAACCGTGTTGGCTTGATATTAATTCACATTTTTCATAATACATACGTTCAACTTTTCCCTCGTGCTTTTGCATTCTTCTAGGAACATAATAAATTGCATACTTGGCCGCAATATGGCTCAAATATTTTACGCGGATTTAGCGCTTGTCATCATTGCTTCCGCTTTTTATTTCAATGAAAACCAGAAAATCTTACAGATTTTGGAAATCCAGGTTAGCATTTGTTTTACTCCATTTATTCAAAAGTCGTTGTAATTACAACAATAAGAACACTTTAAAGCAGTTCATTATTACAAAGGTATCCAATTCCTGGTACTCTGCTTTGCCGTTCTTTTTATTTGTTTTACTACACTTCTCTGTCACCTTCTCTGCTCTCTCTCTGGTGATGTCAGTGTCCTCTAAAAATCACTCATACGCCATGCACCGCACTGGTTACAGCTAGCCGCATGTCCATGTTTGTGTGCGCAAATATTTTCATTATGAAACTTGCTGAGTGAAAGAAAGGCATTTTTCATTAGTTATTTCAACGATTTTTTTTTTTTTTTGTGGCCAAATGAAAAATGGAAAGTGCTACTTCAGTTGCTGGAGGGGTGATGGTTTAGTTGTCCACATATTTATCGACCCACTTAGTATTCCAGTTCTTCATCTTCTCATTGAGCAATAGCTGGCGTTGGTGCTGCTGTAGTAACTAATAGTAAATAATGTTTTTATATATCAGATATTTTTTTTACTTATAAACTCAATTTCGAGAATTGCTTCTCTATTGCCTTAGAAGGATATGTTTGGAAAGTCGAAATGCTCGGGAGTGAATTCTTAACTTAAATTTATCAAAGGAAAAGTGCTCGAAATTCCGACGTTCGCACTGCTTCTGAGTCCTTTCATTAAAATTACATTTCGATTACATTTTGGTAACTTTTTTACGCAGTGATCTCGAATACAACCCCAATCTCGTTCCCCACTTCATAATTCCGTACTTTGATATGAATCAAAACTCATATATTTTAGGATTTATATTATTATTATTATTTCCAAGAATAACTGGTATTTAATGACATATTCATAGTTGCAATAAACATAGCTAAGCTATATATGTACATATAAACACGCCTTCTATAGCATTTTCAACAAAGAAACGTTCGGCATATTTCTCTTAGTAGAAATTACTTGGTTCACATATTAGTCAAGTGCAAGTGATGAGATCAAAAGCGATATGAAAGTAAAGAATGTTTAATTAACAAATAGTTGCTGCTCTCAAATTTAGACAACTACAGTTGAATCTAACAAACAATTTAATTTCAATTAAATATTATCAAAGTTAATACAAATATTGCTAAATTTACATTACCCTAGAGCAAAATTGGATCCAGGCTCAGCGCTGGTGACTAGTTGCAATGTTAGTTCTAAATGTTTAAAATACTCCGGCTAGAGAGAATGAACCGATTACTATTGGAAGAATAGAAAGTGAGAGCTCGCGAGAGTGATTCTGCAGCAGATAGTTGCGAGAGGTACACGTTTTCCTTTTTTCTCTTCCTTATAATTTTTGATCTGTTATTTTTTGTAATTTGTTTGATTTTATTTTATTAAATTTTATTTTATTTTATTTTATTTTATTTTATTTTATTTCATTTTATTTTATTTTATTTTATTTTATTTTATTTTATTTTATTTTATTTTATTTTATTTTATTTTACTTTATTTTATTTTATTTTATTTTATTTATTTGTAAGTTTTGCAAGCTTGAGATCAGAGAAACAATAATTCGTAATGAATTTTAATTGTCAGTTTTTTGGGAAAAAATTGATAATTGGAGAAAAATTACATTGTTAAATCACAGCGATGGATAGGATTACATGTTTCAGAGTTTCCAAGCTCATCATCAGATCCCTTTTCGGACACTGGGATGCGAACCAGTGTCTGCACCAAAGCCGCTGTTAGAAAATTCTAACATCTAAGCTATGATGCCCTGTGACGTCACAATGCACTTATCTCCACTTCAATTAATTCCCTTTTGTTTGTTTGTTCTTGCCAACAGTGAGCACACATTGTTGTTAGACCTTCGGTCATACGAACGAATGCGTGTGCTGGACTTTTTGTTTGTACATATTTATGTACGTATGTAAACCCGTGCTATGGTTCTTAATATTTTGTTGTTGGTTTTTGCGATCTTTCTTGTTTTTACATATTTGTAAGTTTTGCAAGCTTGAGATCAGAGAAACAATAATTCGTAATGAATTTTAATTGTCAGTTTTTTGGGAAAAATTGATAATTGGAGAAAAATTACATTGTTAAATCACAGCGTAATTTATTTTATTTTATTTTATTTTATTTTATTTTATTTTATTTTATTTTATTTTATTTTATTTTATTTTATTTTATTTTATTTTATTTTATTTTATTTTATTTCATTTTATTTTATTTTATTTTATTTTATTTTATTTTATTTTATTTTATTTTATTTTATTTTATTTTATTTTATTTTATTTTATTTTGTTTTATTTTATTTTATTTTATTTTAGTTTATTTTATTTTATTTTATTTTATTTTATTTTATTTTATTTTATTTTATTTTATTTTATTTTCTTTTGGTTTATTTTATTTTATTTGAAAGCCACCAAAAGTGCTATTTGATAGAACTTTCCATTTGTTTTTTGTTATTTTTTTTTATGTTATGAAAAAAACTGATATTATTCTTTCTACACAACTCATTGAGCGAGTGCCATTTAGTGGCAAATAATTCATTGTCAAGAGCAATGTAAGCAATGTCCACACCACAAAAACAACGATTTGCAAATGAAACCACTTCGCCTTCCGCGTTACGCAATGAGCAACGAAACGTTTTAAGCAGCTCATTTATTTTGGTCAAATTGGTGGAGTTGTCTGATTAGTTTTGTAGTTATTGTAATTTCTATTTTAGTTGTTATAAAGTTTCGAAATAATTAATGGGAATTTGGTGCTCTGCCGTTTTTAGCTCTTGAGGCGTTCTTTAAATGTTGGATTACGCAGTGAGTTGCAGTGATTTATTCGCCATAGCATTGAGCTCTAAGTATAAAATGCAGGGTGTGGATATCAACTCTGTGTGTACTTGTTGGCCTTTTAAGAAATATCAAAGTACATATTTATGCAGTCCAACCAATATCTTTCAGCGATATTTCAAATGTTTAAGCCAATCTTGTGCATTCCGTTTCTCATTCTCACTGACCTCTTCGTGGCTTGCTTAGTTTAGGATTTGAACTTCCCTGCTTAAGTAAACTAATATTCATGTTACAGATTTCCTTCGTTTCTTATAGAATTGCTTTATGCTTGCCCTCTTCATTCACCAACACATTCATCAGAAAAACTCAAACCTCAAATATGGCAACGGCTGCGTTTAGTAGGTCAAAGTTTTTCTGTTAAATGCTTTTGTTGTTTTTTCACGTTTATTTTACTTTTTAGTCGGTTCATAATTCAAGTTTACATAAAAACTTTGTGAGCTTCATAGAGCTACTCAAGTGAAAACGTACAGTGAAGAAATGAACTTTCGATCAACATCGTTTGGTATATTACGCAAACAAATAGGATTTTGAAATTCACAGCAGTTTGTTAGTTTAACTTAAAGCAAGGGTAATTCTGAAATTTAAAATTATGGTAAATTTAAGGAAAGTGGTGAGAGTGCAGTGCAGAATTTATGCTGCTTTTTTAAATGCTCGTAAGCTTTCTAAATTATATTATTGTAATATCTAAACAGCTTTCAAAGTAACTTTTAGTTAATTCCAAAATCCATTGACCATGCAAAAAATTGAATCTAACTTGAATTGAATACTAACTTTTCGAGTTCAATCAAACGTTCCATAAACTTTTTAATTGATACGAACGACTAATGCGATTACTCAAGCCAATACTTTTTTCAATTAAAACTCCTAATTGAGTGAATAAGCGATTTGAAAATACATGGAACTAAATACAGACAAAATAAGTGATTTCAATATGGAATTTTTTTCTAGCTGAAATCAAATCAGTTGAAATAGTCAAATTTAATATGACAAGCTCAGAGTTGAGAGCGTTTTTAAAAAAGTAACAAATTAATTCCTCTTTAACAAATTGTCATGCGAAGTCTGCAATCACGTTTGAGTCACTTTTAATACAAAATCACTCAAAAAAAAATTTAAATTTTTATTAATTATTTAAGAAAAAATAGTAGTGACTACTAAATTCCTGTATAAATTGAGATGCACTGCGTTGATTTGATTCAAGTCCGTAAGTATTTCGGTAGAAATAAACATTTCTTGATTTTGAGAACTTTTTTGGGTACATTTCGGGACCATTTTTCAATTGGTTTAGAGATAATTCTGTGATCTATTTAGGACTGTTTCAACATTTGTTTGTTGATTTTTCCGCCATCATTTCAGTACTTTTTCTAGATTCCTTCGGCTCCCGTGGCATTTCTAAAAAAAATACCGAAATAACTCCAAAACAGTGCCGATTCCACTCAAAGCGTTTTGAAAGCAATACCGAAGATTCCCAGACAAATCAAAAAAAAAAAAATCGCTATCCCGAAAAAGCCCCGGAATAATCCCTTAAACCACTAAAACTTTTCTGAGTAACCATCGTGGCTCAAATTTTTTGGAAACAATTTTGTTTTGTTTTGTTGGTCACTTTTCACTAAAATTTTCTAAATTACTTCCCATAAAAATCATCGAACTTGAATTATCCGCAACTAATGTTGGCTCCTTCAAAGTTTTCGGAAGTGTTATCGAAATTAAAGTAGATACTACCTCGCTTCGCTGTGACCGATTTTATGTAAAAACCTTATTTAATCTTTATATAGAGCAGCTCATATGCTGAGCTCTTTAAACACAGAGAAAGCATAACAGAACAAACAAAACAAAATAGTAACCTAACCTAACAAAATCAAATCAGCTGAAGCAACACCTGAGCGAGTAATTTCAACAATCGTAACTGCAAGTTTAATGGATTGCACTTTTCTACTCACTAAAGTACTCACTTCCGCCTTCTGTACAATAACTGTCTGCTTTTAATACTGAAGACTTGAGCAATATAAAATGAGGTTGTTGAAACTCTGCTTTCACTTAAACCATCGGAAAATTGTTGTTGGCAGTTCATGTTAGTTGTTAGTTGTTGTTGTTATGTTATCGTTTACGTCTTTCAACATTTCACTTCACATAAAACTATATATACATACATACATACATTTAACTCGTTCTGAAAAGTGCAAAACTACTTGAAACTCTTGCTGCTTTACTTAATTTTAAAGCCTGGTAACCCTATTTTTGATACTTTTTAGTCTCAGCTAAAGAATGCCCTTTCTCAAAAAAGTTTAGAAGAATGTTTTTTTTTTCTTCGAATGTTTCAATTTTTTCAATAAATGATGGAAAATTTCAAACATTTTCCGCCGAGGTAGAGCTTTTTGAAGGATTAAGGACTATAAGTTAAGATCTATGTCGATACATCACCCACAGAACCTAACCTTCTCTTATTCTAAAATTTTTCAAAAGAATAATGCTTAGCCTTCGAGGTTTTCATATCCATCTTCAGCCTTTTTATTATGTATATCTGGATCTCTATTTAAATCTTCATTTAGATCATCATCTCCATCTTAACACCTACTTCCGTATCTATCTCTATCTCTATCTCTATCTCTATCTCTATCTCTATCTCTATCTCTATCTCTATCTCTATCTCTATCTCTATCTCTATCTCTGTCTCTGTCTCTGTCTCTGTTTAATTTTTTGTATCTGCCTCTGAATCTATCTCTGTCTTTGTCTTTATATCTGTCTTTATTTCTTTCTCTTTCTCTATCTCTATCTCTATCTCTATCTCAATATCCATCTCTATCTTAATGCCCACCTCAATATTGGTTTTTATTTTATACTCAATACGCGGATCCATGCCTATTCTTTCTCAATCTTCAGGTTATTTCCAATCCGTACCTCAATCTCTATTCATTGCAACTTCAATCTTCATTTCAATGACAATATATATTAATCACAACTTTAAGCTCAAACTCAATTTCAATACAATTTCAGTCTCCCCCAACTACTTACCCTTCTTCATCTCTCTCTACACATCTTTCTCTACCACTCTGCATCCATCTATAACTCTCCCTTTCTCACCACTCACTACTACCCATCTCTTCGAATGACCAGCGTTACTGTGAGATTTCACACCACTGTGAACAAATCCCGCTTTGTAATTGAGCAAGAATTGATGCCACCATGAGAATGCAGAAAAAGTAGCAAATTGTTTAACCAGCTTTGGAAACTCATAACCACTAAGACTCAATTAAAATGCAATACATGCAGACAAGAGTGATATAGCGTCTGTGCTTGATGATGGCTTAAATTCATAGCATGAAAATATTTGCATGTGCTGCTAATTGAATGCACTCAAGTGTAACTAAGTCAACATGTGCGTTAGTGGGTTAAAATGATTTTTTTCCAATTTTGGTGTCGACACAGAGTTCGCAGTTAAAGCAGGGTAGCATAATGTGAGCGAGGGTGAGCTCATATCCGAAAAAACCAAACAAATGTATGAAATGGAAAAATAATCAAGTCTTTCAGCGAGGGACTTCTTATTCTCAGCTCACTTCCGATGTCGTCTATGTACGATTTTGTTTGTCAAACATTTTAACTTCTTGTCGGCTCGATTTTTCAGATTTTTATGAAAGAGCTCAAATGAAATTTTCAGCCAAGTTAGTAGCTTAGCTCGACTTAAATTTGTGGAAATTTTTTATTCAATTAAATTTTTTTTCTATTGCTTTCGATTATTTTGTTAAACAATTTTAAATTTCCATGAAAAAAAAAAATGAATTAAATATCAATTGCCTCCTCTGTACTTCTCTTCGAAAGAAAACTTGTTCGATATTGCGTGATTCGTACTCTGTAAAAATGTTCGAGTAGAAGCCCTTACTTGTTCGAGTTCCATACCGTTCCTTCGGATTTCGTCTACATTCCATTCGATTGCATAAAAGTTCATACTCCCTATTTCGAAATGGTTGAATGTTAGAAATTTCGATTCGAAAACAGTTTAGCAAATGGAAATCTACAAACATTTAATTTCTTATAAAATAATTGAAGAATTTTAATGTAGTAAATATTTAAAAAAATTCACAAAAAAAAATTATACTACTAGATGTATTTATTTTGAAGAAAATTTTATTTATTTAATAAAAAAATTGAAGTTGTTTATCTGGGGACATACTTTCGAATCTACCACCGAACCTATAACCGAATATCGTCTAAAGGAAATTCGAACGACCTATAGAGTACCGATGAGTTTACGAAACGGCTTTGCTTTCGAACTAAATCTTTATAGTGAACGATTTCTTTCCGTTAACATTAATTTTTAAGAATAGCTGAGTGCATTCTTAGTTTTAGCAGCAAAAGCGGCTTATTACTTAGCTCAAATTCTAACTCACAAATATATGTTTCTTAATTTTTGCTGCCGAAAAAGTATGCGCCTTGCAGCCACCACTTAATCTTCTTATAGCACTTTCGGTACATTTTCGAGTTGCCGACATGTATATGAACATAATAAAAATGCCACATAAGTAGCTTAAAAGCTTTCTTAATCAATGTGAAATGTGCACGAAAAAAGTGAAATGAAAATGAAACACCTACAACCGGTACTCATGTGTGTCATATATGTACTTATTACAAGACATACCTTGCCAACATTAAAAGCTTGCATTTTCACCGTCTTTGACTACTCTCTTGCCACACCTCCAAATCTTCAAACTCAATGCATTTCTTTCACTTACAAACTGTCAAGCTTAAATTATTCAGAATTATTGTAGAAAAGGTCCTCTCGAGATACTAATGGTGTTTACATTGCTCATTATAATGCCATGAATGACGCCGATAATATGTTTAAAGACACTAAAAGTGCACCAAAAGAGAGTGAATGCGACAAGCAAACAACAACAACTGACATATGTGACACATCACTTCATTACACTTCCCTGTAAACCAGCTGTGCATCAAAAAGGCTGCTGCTGTTTCCCTTGGTCAAATTGCGAAGGAGTGCACAAATGAGGGTGCAGCGTCGATGAAGCTGGTGGCGGGGCAGAAACACAGTCACGTAAATAGAAATATGCAGTAGCGTGAATAATGTAACAGACAACATCAGCCACACATACATACATACTTTGGCTCGTGTAAACCTGCTACCAGTAGACAAAGTAGTAGCGCATACGATAGACAGCTGCTCGAGTGATGAGTGGAAAGCTGCTGCCTAAGGCAAACTATTTCAAAGACACTTGGCGAAAAGCAATCTAAAGAATATTTTCGTTTGTTTTTTTTTTTCTCTCTTTCTTTTTTGTGTGCAAAATATTTCAGTTATCATGCTTTTGTACGAGACGTGTAAGTAAATATAAAAGGCAGATAATGCAGAATGTGTGAGGAGGAGATAATCAAAATTAAATTTCACAGTACATAGGTTTTTTGAAAGGGAGAAGTTTGTATAAAATGTTACCAACTTGGTGAACACAATTCCTGAGCTGCTTTAAGAAAATCCTTTCAATTGAAATCGAAAGTGTGACTTGTTTAAATTACTATACTTGTACAGTCTATCTATCACTATCACTATCACTATCACTATCACTATCACTATCACTATCACTATCACTATCACTATCACTATCACTATCACTATCACTATCACTATCACTATCACTATCACTATCACTATCACTATCACTATCACTATCACTATCACTATCACTATCACTATCACTATCACTATCACTATCACTATCACTATCACTATCACTATCACTATCACTATCACTATCACTATCACTATCACTATCACCATCACTATCACTATCACTATCACTATCACTATCACTATCACTATCACTATCACTATCACTATCACTATCACTATCACTATCACTATCTCTATCACTATCTCTATCACTGTCACTATCACTATCACTATCACTATCACTATCACTATCACGATCACTATCACTATCACTATCACTATCACTATCACTATCACTATCACTATCACTATCACTATCACTATCACTATCACTATCACTATCACTATCACTATCACTATCACTATCACTATCACTATCACTATCACTATCACTATCACTATCCCTTACCAGCCCAAAGACTGAGGACAATTCTCATGTCGTCCTCAATTGCCCCTGATAACAGAAAATCTGCAAAAGTTTGTGTAATAAAATAGTTCAAACATGAAAATACCGCGAAAAGTAGTAAGCAAACACGGCTCGACAAAAGCAATAAGATAAATGTGGAAAATAACTACCAAATCAGCCATAGAGCTGTGTATCGGCTGACTGAGTTTGCCCTTATTACAAGTTTCTGCCAAAAAACGGGATGGTGCAGCACGCCTTTTCCTTTTTATATAAACCTAAATGGTTCTGTTTATGAGGCTTTTCTACTGTTATTTGGCTCTTCTCATGAGTTGAATGACATTATAATCCCTACACGTCATTTGTAATGGGATAAGATAAAAATTCTGTGCCAATCAAAATCTGGCAGATCGATATGGCATCAGTGAAAATGTGAATGTTTAGATGCGAGATGCTGTTTTTGGGGACCCCATGATTATTTTTTTTTTTTTTTGCCAGTAAGGCCTATTTAAAATATTTGCTTTTAATATGTGGTTCCGCCATGCGTAGCATCATTGAGAAAATTTTGCATTCGAAATTTTTCTAAAATTATACTCTCATTTGAAAATTTGAATTAAAAAAAATCGGCCCCGTAGTCGGCTATTTTGTTCAACCAACCTGCACGGTAAGCCACATTATCTAAAGAACCTCCCGAAAGTGCCTACATTGGGTAAACATTTATTAAGTAAGAAACAATTATCATGCACGGGGTTAATGTATTATCGTCAGCTCTCACTTAGTATAATGACATGACGGGTGTAGGACAAATTCACAAATGCTAATGCAGCAGAGCATACCCACAAAAAAAGTATTCCACATTATATGCAGCTTATTTCATATCACATGTCACAAAATACATGTCCAAGCCGATATGCATTGAAACCGACTTTCTCACATATTACCAAGACAACCATAACTCAATTTTTGGAAAATTGCGGGCTTGGCAAGGTATTTATTGACTGTGATTATTACGGATATAAAATAAATTGAAAAAAAATTAATTAAACTAGATTCTATAAAATAAAAAAATAAATTTAAACAAATTAAAAAAAAAATAAAAAAAAATAAATTAAATAAAATAAAAATTTAGATAATAAAATAATTTACATAGATAAATAATAAATAAACTTAAAAACTCGCTCTCTCATCCTGCATGTTTGTTTACATAAAGAGCATTTTGATTGGATTTTATTTGACCACGTGGATTTTTGGCGCACTCTGAGATCATTTCATGTTTGTTTACATTTGGCGAGGTCGGGGCATGAGCTTATAACCGGTGTGGTACACCACGTGGCAATCCTTTAAAAATACCAAGGAAGAGAGAAATTTTAGTAAGAGAAATTTCAATGACATAATTTAGTACAGCTCACTCGTAGGGTTACCATTTGAACTTGTTAAGTATTACCTAACTTTTTAGCTGCCTTTTTCTCTCTCATTTGCATTTTCTCTTTCCCTCTCAAAAATGTTATAGCTGTAGCAGGTTTCTTCCCTGATTATCACACATATTTGTTTTGGCTCATTACAAAAGTTAGTACACCTAGAAGAGTACAACAATTTGCTTTAACTAACACAGACAAAATGCAGAGAATTTTGTACATCTCTGTTACCTCTACAGCGGTTATAACATTTAAATTGAGAACGTTGCTCTCTGTACACTATAGCCATGTGAATACATAATTCTGTAGTCAAGAATGTAGCAGCAGCAGAAGCGGAAGTTGTATCGAGAGAATCACGATTGGCAGGGTAACCACAGTTTGCCTCTCACAATCACATTCATTATGGCGCTCAGTTTATAATTAATTACAGGGACCTTTTAGTTAGGAATGTGAGCTTGAATGGGATGGTCGGTTTGTTGTCGGCAGCGCGCTGAATTACTCAAAATCAAATTTAATCGGGAGTGATCACACTGCAGTGAATAAAGTATTTTCGTGGGCCAATTTGTTATTGAAAAAAGTGAGGGGAAACTGGCTCGAGCCTTAAAAAAAATAGCATAAATAAGAGTAGTGTGAATAAGAATCCTGAGAGCATATCCCGAAAGTATCTATGATAGGAACAGCTGTTCTGCCTACATTAGTGATAGGTTGAGGTAATGGATTTATTACAAAAGTGGTTTAATTTTAAAATATATGAAGAAAACGCTCTATGTGGTCCTCTATGTCTTCGTTGGTAACAGAATAAGCTTTTCATTTGGTGGATTCGAACTTATGGAAGCCAGCCAAATAAGACAAAGCAGCGATATTAAATGTGGCGGACCCCGTCCTTTTCCTGTTTTCTATCGTCGTTCCGCTCTTCTTCCTTTTATTATACCTATCCCTTTCCCTCAGTCTAATCCTCTTTTATATAGAAATAAGCACCTGTACTCATTCCTTTGAAAGACGCTGAAATTCCTGATGTATCTGTATGTAAAAGACAGTACTCCCCGAGAGCGCCACCCAGTATAGCATACTTACTTGAAATGCAGGACACCACTCCACTCGGGCGCCACAGGGATAGAGGAGCCCCCAGAAAATCCATAAATTCATGCAGCGTACTTTCCTTGACTTCAAGCTCTCATGGGATAAAAAGCTTTAATTTGAACTCAGTGTTGAGGAATGAGCCTATGTTGACTTCTCTCTAGCTATTTCAAGCTTAAAATTATATGGGTTCCGGGGCACGAGGACATCTCCGGTAAGTATAGTGCAGATCCAGGAGCACTTGTGAATCCGAGGAAAGGTCAGTGGAAGTATTAGGGAATTTACCAAGACACATCTGCCCATGTTGATTGGAATGTTGATAAAAAATTCAAATCCTCATTGTCACATGACCAAATTAAACTTTTGCGAAAACAAAATTAACTTTTGAAATATTTAAATAACCCAACAACAACAAACAAATGAGGTAATTCTGAATTATTAAGCTCAAAAAGTCAGTTTAAAATCAAAATAGAACATCGAATTGCTTTCAAATGTAAATTAAATTAAAGATATCCATTTCAAAGTCAGTTGCAGCATAGCAAACAAGGGCAAATATGTACATACATACATCAGTTTTACAACAACAACTATGAAAAACAATTTCGACATCTGCAACAAGCAAAGTGATTTTTCAAGTAATAAGGCTAAGTTAAAATGTTCGATGTGTTGAAAGCGAGACTGCAGTAATGCGAATAAATCATTCAAAAAATACAACAACAAATACAAAGCAAAGGAAAATGAAAATGAAAAAAAATAAAAAAACGTACCACAAGCAAAAGGCAACATTTTCATTTTTCATAGTGAAAAAACACAAAAATGTCACAGCAAATGAAGACGGCATAAATGGACCGCTGCATTGAGGCCACAATCGACTTGTGTGGAGTGGAAAGCCAACAACAAACCCAATTAGGATGTAAAGGCGAAAAATAAATGAAGTACAACAACAACAGCGAATTCATGAACATAAAAACTCCATTCACTGTAACTTGAAAATAAAAAAGCGCAAAACCCACAAACCAACAACAACTCGGCTACGCAGCGCCGGGAGTAGCGCTCACATTCTAGGCCTTTTTTTAACACTAACAAAATCTACATCTTCTTGAACATGTGTTTCGACATTTTATGTGCGCTTGTTAGGTTGTTGGAGTTATGTGAAAAAAAAGAGAAGGAAATCTGAGTGCGGTCTAGAACGATTTAGGCTATATTATTTAGAGCCACCTCGTTCATGCCAGAAGTCCTTATAGTAAGTTTTGTGTTTTGTTGTTTTAAGAGAGAAAACATCAACAATTTTAAAGTTAGGATGGGGTCTGAATCTGCATTAAAACTCCTACCGTCTTGACTTAAGCCCCGGTACTATGTTAGTTATGGCTTCGGGAGTTAGCTAAAGCACAAGTCTCCACGTCTGTTGATCAGGATTACTGTACTACAACTCCCAACTCTTGATCTTTTACAAGAATTCGATTCTACAACTTTGTTGCCAAGTAGTGTATTTTGGAAGCACTACGGGTTCGCAAATTAGTCTCTACTTGGGCCTTCCATTGGAACGTATCCAAGCTTTAAATAAAATACCATTGTAACAGGTCGATGACGGTACATTTGCATATATTTAATAAAAATGTATCATTATTGAACCAATAGCATCCAAATCCACAGGTTTTTAGAGTTTTTGTCTGTCTGTCTGTATGTTTGTTGGCGCATCACTCAAAAACTGCTAAAAAGATTGGAAAGAAACTTTTGCTGCCACTTTAGTAGATGTCTAAATTACAGCTTAAGCTATCCGCTATGTTGATAACCTGAACAGTTTAGGAGTTATCGCCCAATATGCGGTGCAAGGTGACTAAAAATGTGTTAGTACAATATGGGTATCAAACAAAAAGTGCTGATGAGCGCTGCAACAAGCAATGTGACTAAATTCAATATCTCAACGGGTTTCAGAGACATGACGATTAAAATCGTATCTATCACGTGTTCTGAGACGCAGCGCGGCCCACGCTTCGCTTCTTCCAGTTAACGAATAAAAATTTATTTATATCTTGTTCATTTTAAAGTCAGATGGTTAGAATATTTTTTTTTTTTAGGTTCAAACATAAGCGTTTGGGGAATAGCGAATACTGAAACCCTTAGACTATTCTCACAAATTCTGAAATCGGCAACAAAAAATCTTGGCTTTGTTGAGATTTAAAAAAGTGGGATCCATGGTATCCATAAAATTTCTATTTACTTGCACTTTCAGATTTTTCAACTTGGTCTTATTGATGCAAATGTTATGTCTTGTTGTTGTTTGTTTTTAAAGGGCTAAGTGTGTGCTAATTCTGATGGTTGGTAGGTTTCTACCACCTTTCACATTGTCTTTGCTACCACAATTAGCGCTTTTATTGTTCTTGCTATCAAAGCTGTTACCATTTTCTTAACCATCCGCGGTGCGTCCTTTGTTTCACCACATTACAAAATTATTTTTGCAATTTCAGTGCTCGAGCAGCTAAATGTTTCCATGTTATCTTTAGTCCCACTTGCCAGGCACATTTTTGTGTCACAACAGCATAATTACCACAGCGCATACAACATTAGCAGTACGGAAACAATGGGAAATTCCAACAATACACAACACAATGTCAAAGTTCATGCTCCACTTTCGCCGGTCACAAATCAGCATTTTCCACCAGCGCCCACAGCATAACTTTCCTTCCGCTTTGCGGCACGAGGGCGTTGAATTAACTTTGGTGTTAGTGCGTAGTTGTTGTTGTTGTTTGTAATTAAGTTGAATTATTTTATTTTGAAATAGAACTTTTTTTCTACATAATTTTTTTTTAAATTTTTTTTTGTATTTAGCATATCGCTAATAACAAAACGCTTAGAGAAAGCAGCTTGCAGTGAGGGAAATGCAATTCGATTTCGTACCTCATACATTCGCTTTTTTCAGTGACGGAGCATTCTTAACCCGAAGCGAGCATTCCACTTATATTCTGTTTTGCGCTTTAATTGTTTTCCAACCCTTTATCCACTTATTTCACTAATTATGCACTTCAGACTGGTTGCTGAGTGTTGCAGTTGAATAGAGGACAGGAAGGGTGTATGCAATGTGGTAATAGGCTGTTAGGCAGCACGAGTATGATCATAATTAGTACACCCCCCTATTCTTTTTTTGCTCACCTGCTTTTTTACTATTTTGCTGTTAGTAAAATTACCCTAAGCAAAAAACAATTTCCGCTTACGACTACTAAAACATATTTATCCAAAGTGGAGATTTGGTTTAGTCCACGAGAAGGTGCACGCATGGAATTAATTTTGTTAGGGGTGAGGTGGGAAGTAAAAGAAGTGCAATAAGAATATTTACCATCATCGATTCGAAAACTTATGTTTCCTACTCTATGGAATAAAACGAGGTCCACCTCACAGAGTACAGCCACGAAATAGTTCAATGTATCATTAAACGGTAGTCGAAATTTTAGATTGTAGTATATCTTATATGTATGTATGTATGTGTGCAAAACTTCAAATTTTATTTTTAATTACGAACTAAAGTACCGTTCGTTTGATACCCGTATTCGCATGTCGCACTTAGTTTAAAAAATTGAATATAAGTGGCAACACTTTACAAATTTCTTAGTGGTAACATGTTACTGTATTAAAAAAAATGGTTTTTACCAGGGGTTGTTTAGATGTGTAAAAAAAATTAAAAAAATTTATTTTGAAAAAAAAAAAATATTTTGAAAAAAAATATTTTGAAAAAAAAAATTAACAAAAGAATATTTAAAAAAAAATTTTAAAAATAATTTTTTTGAAAAATTTTAATTTTTATAAATTTTCTAATTTTTGTAAATAGTAGTATACAAAAAAATATTTTGAAAAAAAAAATTTTGAAAAAAAAAAGTTAACAAAAGAATATTTAAAAAAAATTTAAAAAATAATTTTTTTGAAAAATTTTAATTTTTATAAATTTTCTAATTTTTGTAAATAGTAGTATAAATTGAATTTCGTGATAGAATATTGCACTTTGCTGTTTTTTGTTTGAATATTTGAATTTTTGGTAATTTTATCCTTTTAACTTTAAAGTCCGATAAACACTAAATGACTCAACCCTGATGTGTGCAAATTTTTCTCGTTCTAGGAAATGTAAAAAGCAAAAATAAAAAAAAGTTAACATACATTTTTTTTATTGCTTTCCTTTTAAAATTTGATATAGAAAGATTTACATACATACATATATTAAACTTCATAAACCATAAAAAGCTTTATAAATCGATATCAGCGCAGCTTTTTTAAAACGAAATCTTAGTAGTTTTCTAGAAGCATCGACTTGAGAATAAAGAATATTTATTGAGTAAATGTTATTCTTCTTGAATTTTCACATCAATATCATTTTATGAGCATCCCTTTTAACATAACTGTCTATACTACATCGTGTTATAAATATTTTTACGTTTTATTGCATGCTTCTTTTTCCAAAATACGTAATAAAAGCTTTGTCGTTAAGATTTGATTCGACTATCAACCAAGCGGATTTGTGTGTCCAAATGACAAGTGGGAAACATGCTTTAACTCCAAAACATTCCACGATTTCATTAGACCAGTGGGTGACGATAAAGATACCATCAGGTCCTTAGCATTTTTATTCTTTCCTTTAATATGGACTAGTCCACAAATCCGCTCGATTTTGATTGGTTGAGTTGCATTTGTGGATCAGCTCTATATCTTCTGCAATACACAACGTTGCCAATGAGTTTAGGTATTCGGAAATGTTTTAGATGGCTGTTTGAAATTGTTGGTTAAAACTATTTTTCTATCTTCCAGAGATGAACAATCTTTCAAATGTTGACTACAATCTTAGCGAAAACGATTTCTTTGTAAATTTGCTATGGTCAGAAAAATTTTTTTTTCTATTTTTTTTAAACAGTCTATTGTTAGTACATGTGTACACTAACTATATGACTATTTATACGATCTCTGTCGAATATTAATTTTCGTAATAAAATTACTGACTAAAGCATTGCCAACCCGATGGATCATAAAAACTTTGTGTGTCTTTATTCTTCGACATAAAAATGATTGTATTACATTATATGACACATTATTTGTTATACGACTTAAATCAATATATACCTATTAAACAACGAAATTTTTGAGCAAGTCGAGCTATGAAAGCCTACATCGAGGTCTGAGTAAATGAGCGTAATCTTGGTTCAAAATTTATGCAGAAGATATAAAGAAATGTTTTAGAAAGCTTTCGATTTCTCACATTTCATGCTTCCAGTTGACAACTGGGTATAAAAATTTAATTTTCCAGTCTGTAAAACTTAATTACTCATGAACAGCTTATTTATTTTTGTAGCCTCAAATTAGGTAGTGATATTTTGTCTCTCCTTTTGGAATTTTACGTCAGGTCTTCGTTTTCAACGCAAAATTCAGGAAAAGGCAATTAGCTGAAACTTTTAACAATTTTGTATAACTTCTTTTATATCTATGTGCTTTATTTTCGTTTTCTTTTTATTCTTTTCATTCGCATTCGCCATTGAAGTTTCTGTTTTATTTTGCTCACGAAATTTCCTCACCACCAAAACCCTATTATGAGCACATTTTGAACAAATTGTTTTAACTTTTTTGGTATCACTTTTTTTCTGTAAGCGAAAGCTGTCTGGAAGTTTTATTACACAGGTGAATACCGTTTTTTTAATTAAACTTAGTTAACCGAAACTTACAAAATTATAAGTTTTACTACACTCAAACTGTATCTTTTTTTTAGAGGTCCAATCAAGAAGGTATTTTTAAAATGAAAATAAAATATTTACGTGTCCAGAAAAGAGAAAGCTTTTAGATAGCCATTTACAAAAAGAGACTTGAAGTGTCGCATACAGCTATTCAGAAAGAATTTTCACTAAGCGCGAACATCTTTGCAAGGAAAATCGCAATAAAAAAAAGGCTACAGCAACTCATTGAATTCATATGCAAAAGTGATGAAACCTTGAAAGTTTCATTTTGGCGGTATAACTTAGTAAAATAATTTAATTTTGAACGTAAGTAACGTGGCTGCCATAAACATTTTTGAACTTTGAGCAAAAAATCGCTAGAACAAACATTCATAGCAATTTAATATTCTACCGAAATCCGGTAGCCTGGTGGAAAATCAGCTGTGGAAGAACATTTTTTAAAGATGTTACCATTAGTGAAATAATTTAGAAAATAATCGCATATTTTTTTAAATTTTTTTTTTCCTTTCATGTAAACTAAGTCTAGAGTAAGATGAGCAAAAAAAAAATCTACAGCTGTACTTCCATATTATTTTTCCATTACAAAAAAATTTTATTTTTTTTTTAATTAAAGTGCTTGGATCAAAAACTAAAATACACTTTAAATAAATTCTTCAATTTATGAGATTACAGAAAAGCACTGCCACGTGCTTTTTAGAAACCAATAAAGAGGAACAAACTTTGACAACCTTTGCAGAAGTAAAAGTTAAAATTAATTTTTTTTTGTGTATCAATTATAGAGGAAGACTGTATGCTTCTAAGCTTAAGCTATACTAAAAAACAAACGATTCTTTAGGCTTTTGTAAGTCATAGGCCAGCAAAATACGATAGCATGTTTCCAAAAAAAAAAAATTAAGAAGCGTTTGTTAAGAAAGAAGGATAAAATCGTATCGACGTAGGTACAAATAAAATTAAATAATGTGAATAATAAACGGCTGAAGAGTTGGGGTGATAGCAAAGTTTGACATTTTTTATTTTTCATCACAAACATTGACAGCTTTTTACATTGCAATAAAAAATCATATTCATAAAAGAATAAAAATACATTTGAAATCCTTTGCGTTACAAATAAAAATCAAAAAGTTGTTTAAAATATTAAGTAGCTCTCAACGTAATTTGATTTATCGGTCACATTTGCGAACAATAAATTCTTAATACAAACAGAAAGTATTAAAGTATAAAATGGTTTCAAGTGTAAGGTGTTGGCATCGGAAAATAAACGAAAATTAAATTAAAATGCTGCAAATCTTTTTTTTTTTTTTAATTTATTGAGCAGTTTGACATTTCAACTAAAAAACTCAACTCCGTCCATACATACATACATGGACAAGTAAAATTTTAGAAAAATTTAATGGAAAATGTAAGCTTTCTAGTGCATTTCTGCTACGAAAAGCTTCTTGTTAATAGTTCATGACACACTTTATAAATATTTATGATTTAGGCTAATTTTTTCGAAGTTCGAATTTCTTTCTAAAACTTGTTTGTATAGTTCACAACAACAACCAAAAATTTTAAATTCGAATTATATTCAAATTATAGCTATAAACCTAATTTCTTAGCTTTTCTGTTTCCGATGTTGATAGTTTGTAATGGAATTATGCTAAAACGCAATCTCACCGCGATTAGGAATTCAAAAATAGTTCAGAATTTACGACTAATTTTGTTAAAAAAATAATTTTAAATTATCTATTTCGACGGTACTCTAAGCCATGTTTCAAATGTATTGAAGCTTCGAGTATTATAGACAAATTTTCATCAAAATTTTGAACTGTTATCTCATAATTTTCATCTTTTTTTTATTATGCATTTTGAAGCGGGTTAGATTTCAAAAACACAATTTTAAGATCATGACACGTTTTGCGAATTATTGCCATTTTTTTTTGTTCTTGGGAACGTGTCCATTTTCTTCCATTAAAATTTGTGAACGTATTTTTTTTTTATATAAGAAAGTTATTGTGTAAGGTTAAGAAAAGGTTATGCCCTACGTGATTTTAGCAATAAATCGACAAACAAACTCGTGTTGTTGCTGACTTGCTTAATTAAATGGCGCTTAGCTTTCAAAACGCTTACGTTTGCCACCTAGACGTGTTCAACATATTAATTACAAATACAAAAGTCGACCCATGAAAATTCATGAATATCGCACGCGCTTCCTAAACGCCAAATAATAACTCACACATCCACATTTTACAACTACTCAAGCATAAAGATTGCATCTAAAGCTCATGCACGCACACTTACGCTCTTTCAGCAAAAACAAATTTATGTATTATGGGTGTGTTCATACGCGTTGGATTAGGGGGCTTGTGCGAAGAAACTCAAAACTTGCCTTACACTCATAAATAGTTATCAGCGAGTTTCGAGGGATGCACCGAGCTAACTTTATTGCCACTTACTTGTCAAATAAAGTCGCTCACACCTTGCGCGACATAACCATAGCCACTGAAGTGAAACAAGCGGAAAACTCTAGAGAAATTGCAACCTTGAAGTTTCTTTGTTTTGTTGTTGTTTTCTTGTGAATGAATGTTATGCCGCACAACAACAACATTTCTCAGATGAACAACACCTTAACAAGATATAAAAGATTTAAGATAAAAACTCTATGCAACTTTTGTTTTTTGTTGTAACACTCGCATTGTGACGCAGCTACTTAGCAACTTTGCTACTTCTTGACATTCGCTTTTGTTTATTGGTGACGTGTAGATGCTTCGTATATTTTAAAATTTATTTTTTTCCCCCTTACTTACAGCTTCCTTAAGGAAATTTTGTATCCTGAAATCTGGTATTAACCAAATTTTAGTTTTTTAAAAGTTCCTTTTCAAAAGTTAGTTACTTTATTTTTTTTATTTATTAAAACAAAAAAAAAATGTTTGCCATTCTTACCCAATTTTTGTTTATTCAATAGAATGAATTTACTTGGGTCATGTACTTCAATGAAATTCCGTAGTTTGGCTAAAAATAAATAAATAGAAACAGATATTTCAAAATTTTTCAAAATTCGAATTATTTGCTAAATTCCATATTTTCGTATTTCGAAGGTTTTTTTTTTATTTTTTCGCAGTGACCAAAAATATATTTACAAAATGGTACACTCTATTAAACTGCATACTCATTTTGGCATGATATTATTGAAAGCATTCCTCTAAAATTTTTTAATATTTTGGACTTGTTAATCGTGGTTCGATGGTCAACAAAAAGAAGTAAACATTTTTAGAAAATTTCCTAAAAAATTTATGAATATAACAGGAATGCAGCTGAGAGAGAAAATTGTCAAGATGGTTAACAATTTTGAAAGCAAGTGAAATTTAGAAAGACTGGCCCGAACATATTTTTATGTTGTTGTTGTGAATAATGCAAACAAGTTGCAGAAAGAAAGTCGAATTTGGAAAAGGTGACCCACTTCGTAAATTATTACTAAAATAATTTCTGTAGTTTTTGCAAGTACAAGTTGATTACCTTTGGAGGTAGCAAACAAAAATAATAGTTTTTTGAAAAAAATACTTTATTTTTTTTATTTTTTTCCACTTAAAAAAACTTGTTTGATTTTTTTGTTTTTGTTTTTTTTTTTTGCGATAATCATGAAAAATTATGATTGCTTTAAAAAATAATCACTAAAAACCGGAAGCATTGGGTATCCAATCATAATTAGGCTTTTTCAAAAAATAATCAATCAAACTATTGTTAGTCGTTACTTCACAGGTGTGCTCTGAAACGTCCCATCTGAGAAAAATTTTTTAATTTTTTTGGGAATTCAATTTCCTACAAAACTGTGTGCAGCTAAACAATTTTTTACTTCAATAATTTGGCAGTTTTAAAATCAAAATTGCTTCAGTTCAACAATATTTGGACAGGCAATGTTGAAATGAAATTGTTTTTATTATTTTTTATTTGATCAATTTTGGTATATATGTACATACATATGTAGATCTCCTAGAATACCTTTTATTTGTTCATATGAAATACAATTTTAATTATTAACTAATATTTTACCTCTTCTTACTCCCACAGAAAATCCAAAACAAAAGTACTGTACTGCAATTCATTGAAGCCGTGAGAGCAGCGGAGCTGATGTCATTAATACAAAAGATGATGAAACCAACACAAATGTTCAAAAATTCATTTAATTTGTGATCGACATGGAACACAAATAATTTTAAATATTTATTGAAATGTCTATTTTAAAAATGAAATATTAATAAAAAATTTCCCAATATGTCAGCCTACAATTACGAAAGCACGAAAAACGAAAAAGTCGAGAAATTTAAATAAGATTAAAAAACCTTTATCATTTATATATATATATACTTATGTACTCGTATCTATGGGATAAAAATTTAAATATCTTGTGAGCACAGCTGCATTACAACAAATAAAAAGAACGACATGTCAATGAAACTTTGCTAAATAAAGTAACAACTTCTACTCTTTGTGCTACAAACATAAATATGTAGTTGTTAGATACAAACTTTTTGGTGAAAGTAATAATTTTTCGCTATTCACGGTTTCTGAATTTACAAGTCGCTTTTCTATAGAATTTTGGTGAGTTGAATTATTGAATAAATGCGAACTTGATTGATGAATGTTTGGCAGCCATGGCCAGCAAACGTTGACAATGATTGATCTACAAGGGTAGGGTTTTGTATTTTTTTGATTTAAGCGAGCACGAAAAGCAAACAAGAAATGGCAAAAATAAATGAATAATGAACTCTCCGCATGTGGCCGAAGTAAAGCATCGAGTTTGCATCTGTTTAAATCTCATCTCTTACACATCAGCGAAATGCATTCATATGTTATGTCTCATGTTGTTTTCGATGGTGTTATATTGCTCTCGCACAGTTCCAGCTGTTCAATTTCCACAAATCCTATTGTAATTGGCTGCTTGGCGTTATGGAAATCGAAAGCCGAACAATGCCAATCAGTTCAATGGTGTATTATTCCACTCATATTGGCAATTATTCACGACAAAGCGGTCCGTTCACACTTCACCAAACTCGTTTGTGGTTAATTAGCGGTATGCTGTAAACCAAATGGATGTCTATTTTAAAATCACTCGTATTTACGAACAAATGTGTTATCGCAGGCACCACGGCGTATACGTAACATAAAGCACTCGTACTGGGTAAGTACTTCTTAGGGATGGAAGTTTGTTGCTTTTTCGGTTTTAAACGATATTACATTTTTGGAAATATGAAAAATCTTTGAAGAATTTATGTTATATATTAATTAAAATACTTACAGTGGTGGACATAAAAAAAAACTGCGAGGAAAAAAATTAAAAATTTTGATAAAAAATCTTTGAATGCGCACCACAATTTAGAGCAATATTAAATTTTTTTATATTGCGGTTTATAGCATGGTAAATGGTAAATTATTTCATTAATTTTCGTGTCCAGGGCCCGTTTTTTTAAATTATTTTTTGACAATTTTATTTTTATTTTTGTTGTTGGTTTTAATAATTTGTACTAATAATTGACTTAAAATTATTATCAACTGGTTTTGAGCTGATAGACAAAATTTGCAAAAATTTTATTTCTAAAATTTTTTCTTTTTCAAAATTTTCTATTTTCCTAGGCATTCTGACCGATTTGCTATAGTTTATGCAATTTGAAAAAGAATTTTAAAAAATTGTAGTGTAGAAACTATCAAACCGATTAAATTTTAAAATTGTTCTTAAAAATGTTATACCGCCAACTCCAAATTAACGGAAGGTGTGGTCTCTGCTTTGTATTGGCCTGATCTGATAGTGTCTTTCAAGCGGAAGTTGTAGCTGAAGCGAAAGCAGCGGAAATACTGGAAAAATCTCCGTATCCATCGAGTGATAGTAGCGAATGTTTCGTGCTTCTGTTCTGCGCTTGCTAAGGTAAGACTCCGGTATAAGAAGTACAACGGGACCAATAACCTTGTTCATATCTAACAACAACAACTTTGCAGCGCACAAATAGTTCAGCAGTTCTAAAGCAAAGTCTTCACGGCCTTTGCACTTCAAAACAACTTTAATGAAGCTCAAATATCAATGAGTGAAGTTTGCTTTTTCGAACTCGATAGGAAGTTGATGAATAGCTAATAGAGGTAGCGAGTACTTTTTGTGACAAAGTTAGCCATTTTTATGCAATTTCGCTTCGAAGTAAATATTCCATTATGCGGCCAACTAACTTCATTCCATGACCAAAGTCTCTCGGCTTCTTTAATTGTAAATAAGGCAATCAGGAAAGTTTCCAGCGAAAATTAAAAGACAAAACACTTCCAAACTTAAACAGCAAGTCATTCCGAAATTTCAATGAATCATTGCCAACTATTCCAATGGTGAGGCCACAACTTAAGTTAAATAGTGAGCAATTTGCTTTTGAAATAGTTCAAATGTAGCTTATCGCAAGTTGACAGCCCAAATTGTTAAGTGACGAAAACATGTTAAAACTATAGCCAATTCTCAATACAATTTTGGTAGCGCAGTCAAGGGTGAAGCGTCAACTGAGAAACAATTAGAAAGTTTATTCTTGACATGAAATTTCAATTAATGTTAAATGTCTAAATGGCGCAAGGCGTTTTTTTTTTGTTTTGCATTTTTGTATTGTCAATGGAGGATAAGGCTGAAATATGTACATATGTATGTGTACACAGCAGAAATAAGAAAAAAAAATTTAAAGCAGGGATCATTACTAAGCCAACAGCAGCCAAAGCAATTGATTTTAGAATTTTTGTCTATCTGTCTATATGTTTGTTCGCGCATCACTCAAAAACTGCTTAATGGAATTGAATAAAATTGTAGAGTTATATTGTCTAACGTTTAACATAAAATCTGAGATACCATTTGTTCCGATAACTTTACCAACTTCAGAGCTATCAACCGATATGTGGAACAAGGTGAGTCAAAAAAATGTTCACATATTAATATTCCTACATACATATAATAGAGTTGTAACGGATAGATGTATGTACATTGCAGATATTTAGGAAAAATTGAAAGCAGAGATCATTACTACATTTGTTCGCGCATCACTCAAAAACTGCTTAATAGAATTGAATAAAATTGTAGCATTGTATTTCCACACGTTTAACTTAAAATCTTAGACACCACTTGTTCCGATAACTTTACCGAGCTTGCGACCGATATGGGTACCAAACGCAACAAATATCCAAAAAATCGTTGTTTTGGGTTTTTGCGGCAGCAAGTTTCGTATTGGAATCCTTCCTCTTGCATCAAAAAGCAATAGACTAGAAACAGTATTATGGCGTTATCTAATAGTTGCTAATAGTTTCAAACATTTTAGTAAAAGAGAGCCACGCGAAAGGCAATAATTGCACTAAAAGATATCTAAAAATAGCAACTAAATTGTGAAAGTAATAAAAGCATTACAATAGTAATATCAGTCAGTAGTTGTAGTTGAAAAAAGTGGCTATTCAAAAGCTAGATAAAATATGTGGGCGAAATGAGCAAGCACGCACACAAATCTCTGCAACCGAATGATATAGCAGCAACAGCATTGGAGCTGGCACTTTTGCATTTTTCATCATTTCGTTTCAACATTTACTATTTTCTCTTGACGTCCGAAAAAAAAATTTGTGAAATAACTTATGAAAAATGCGCTTTTTTATTTATGGAAACAAGTGGACTGTAATGAAAATATTTTCGCACACACACACACTCAACCATACTGCAGAGTGGGTGACCCACATGCGTGGCATACGTGGCGTATGAGTAACTTTAATCGGGCATTGGCACTGGCAGAAGTAGGCGACTGCAGTTAAGACGCGAAAGGAGCAGCGCAGAGTGGAAGAAGAACAAGAGTTCCGCAGAAATGATTTTAACCATTCACTTTGTTGTAATAACAACACAACTACATACTTTACATGTATAAAAAGAAAATTTATAAGCATGAAAGCATCCAAAAAAGTTAACCTGGAGATTGCCTGGAGAATTGTTGACAAAAGCAAAATCTGTATAAAAGATTTAAGCAGATTCACCGACGAGAATGAGAATCAAAAATTAAAACAGAATGAAACATCTTTCGCGCAGGTTGGCGTTTTACGTGGAATTTTAATTAAAATCAAACCAGCTCATCTAACTAACCATGACAACAACATTTTGGTGCCTCCAAAAAGGCAATATCACGCTTTCGCTTGGGTATAAAACAGGATAACAGACCATGTAAAATGGCAATAAAGATAAAGCTTTATGTGGAAAGTATGCTGTGAAGGGTGAGCTGCATTAAGTCGTTCCTCTACAAAAACTTTTCAAAATATCATCCGTATTTTTAGGCCAGCGGTTTGTATGGAAAATAATAACTTAAGAGTAACTTCCCAAGTATCAAATGTGATAAATTTTCCTTGGGAATTTTCTTTTTCTGTGACAAAACTCAGTTGAATCTGAAAAAAGAAATTTATTTTATAAATTATACAAAATGTTTTTCTCAGCCAAATAACTTCATTAAAGGTTATTCAAGAATCATTAATTTTTGTCACCACAAAGCGATTCGACAAAGCATTGCTACGCGTTCGAATTTTTGGTCTAATGATTTGTTTTTAAATTTTTTTTTATTTTAATAGCATTTGATAATTAGCGACTTCCTTCAACTTGTCTGCTATGCCACTTACCAGGAGCTTTTGAGGCTTTTTCACTAAGGCTTTTCGCTATAAAATTGCTTGCCAGTTGCGAGTCTGCTGAGTCACTGGCAACATTTAATGAAGCGAAAAAATAAAAATGAAAAAAAAATTAAAAAATTTTTGTTTATTTCGACAACGCGTTGGACATTTCTCTTCGCATCAGTGAAACACGCTTTCTATTCACTGCACTGAATATTCATTAGCTACTAGAAATTGTCATTCATAGCGCAATCTTGCTGAGAGCATTGAACCGCATATTGTTGTTGCTCTTTTTTTTAACTCATTAATATGCCGTATTGCGCTTTTTAGCCCCATTTTTCGCACTTTTGATTTTCTCAAGTCTCTTGAAACTGTAATAAGTTCTGTTGCCCAAGAGCGGTATTGTTGGGATAGGCGGAAATGAAATCAACGGAAGTGGTAAAGTCCGTGTTGAAGTTTCTGAGCTTTAACTCGTTGACTTTACATGACTCGCTGTGTCGGGTTTTGTTGTTTTTTATTCATATTTCTAGCTACTTAAGTTAGCATATGTTTTCGGCCTTTTGTGAAGTTCAATGAACCCAAAAAATATTTAAAATATTATATAAATTAAAATGCTTTTATGCTACTATAGGAAACAACCAAGTATTTCAATTGGATCACTAAACATCTCCAAACACTGAATTGTATTGAGTGAAATAATAAAGCTCTACAAAAATATGCCATACAACTCATAAAGTTTAAACAACATTTTAAACTCAAAAAATCTAAAAAAAAAAACCTATTATGACAACAAAATATTTCTAAACAATTTTCATTTATGCATTCGCATACAGTTCACTCACAAAACACACAAAAATACAGCAGTTTCGGTGCTTACAAAGCTAATCCATTTTCAAAACGCAACACTTTTATCTTTTAACCAAATAGCGATGTTTATTTGTGGCATACAAAAATGATTTATATGGCTTTCAACGGATTGCATGAACATGTTTTTCAGCCATGTTTCAATAGCAAAAAAAGGAACAAAACAAATCCACTCGACCCATTTCCAGGTGTTACGTATACGCAGTGGTGTACCAGTTATGCCACCAAAATGAAGATATCGTGTGCGTTCATAGAAGGCACACAAAAATATGGGGTCAATGCACTGGTAGGCCATTATAAACAGAATTAAATTGATTGCGCACAAGTGTTTATGAATTTTGGAAGTTTAGATGTTGATACGAAAATATTGAGAAGTTTAATGGAATGACGTTTTAACTACTAATTCAAGACTTTAGTTATTCAATGAAAGGTAGTGCTGCAATTACTGGAATAAAAATAGTATAATGATAAATGTAAGATTTTTTCACACAAATATCATATACGTAACCTCAACCGTTACCAAAAAATATCCATAGCCATAACCATAACCGTTACCGTAAACTTATCCATAACCGCAAAGGAAAATGTATCCATAACCGTAACAGAAAATATGTTACCGTAAACATATCCATAACCATAGGTGGCGCCATATCCATAACCGTGAGGTTAAACCTATCCATAACCGTGAGAAAAAAATATCTATAATCATAATGGTAATCGAAAACGTATCCATAACAGTAACCGAAAGCATATGTATGTATATGTACAAAAGTTACCGTAAGTTACCGTTACCGCAACCGAAAAAGTATCCATAACCGTAACAGAATAATATAGCCTTAATCGGAAGTCTCAACTTAAGCGTAGAATTATGCATAACGGTAACGAAAAACATGTCCATAACGTCACAGCAGCAACAACAAATTATTAACAAAGCTCTTTTAATCACTTTAACTCAAACATTTTAGCACGCTTTATTGTTTTTGTATTTGAACGCTTACAACATGTTTATTTTCATATTCATAGTTCAGTTTTTGTACCTGCCTCAGGACTTGCAGTTCGAAAAAATTTAAAAGCTACTAAAAGTTATGAAAAGTTTTATTTCAGAAAAGCTCCTTCCAGGTAAGGTGTTTTACTTATTGTGGGAAGTTTCTTTTATTGTCATTCACATGCGTTGCAAGAACAAATTGAAAAAAAAATCAAAATTAAATTGCGAATAAGCAGAAATATGTCGCAAAATCTCAAACAGCAAGAATGTTCATGAAAATATTTTTAGTGCGCTTTTGGGACTTTTGTGGGCAAACAGCTGTCATATAATATATATATTTTATATACACTCTTTTTTTTTTTTTTTGCGTTACACGCTGAAGGCTGCACCCACAAGCGTTTTCGGAAAATGTAGTGGTGCTTGTCGTAAGCGCAGTTGTCATGAAAATATGATAAATGTAACATTAAATTCAATTCGGGGACCTCAAGCACATTGTGTGAGGGAGTTTGGAAGAAAAAATTACAGTTTAAGTGGCAGTAAAAGAGACGTTGAAATTTTGAAATTGTATGTACATTGTAGCAGTGAATGTGAGAATGATGTTGACTGAAGTGAGCGAATGGGAATGTCATAAAATGCTATAAACGCATGTCAATGTCAACAGTAGTTACTTGGATGGCTATGTACATACCTACTACAGAGGACAGATGGAAAGAATGTACGAAATAAAAGTACAAAAACAAACTGGACTCACAAATTTAAGGGCGTGTATTCAGGCATCATACTTAGGCGTAGTGGTCCCGAGTTCCCAGTCGATACAGCAGCATAGAGAGCGAGTGTGATAAGGTGGGATATGTCAAGCAAGGATCGATTCAGCTTCGACATGCATTTGTTCGCCTGGTAGAATACAAAAATTTAGCACGTAGCAGTCACAGTCCTTAGGCAGTCTCGCAGCACTTCAAATTTTTGAATCCCAACTACGCAGAACAGTTCCTACTCTTACCTTAATTTTAGGCTTTGCTTAGACATAAGAATATTCCTAATTGACCTCAGATATCCAGGGCTATCACTGATTGCTATGGAACGCTTGACAGCTATCCGTTGGCAGAACGATATTACCAATTCCATCTCACACCCTGTCTCATTCAGCCACCCTCTCTTTCTCACTCACCCACTCACCTTCTTACAATCCTTCTCTCTCCCTCTCTCTCTTTTTTCACTTCTACATCTCACTCCCTTTCTCACTTAATCGCCCTGCTTTGGTACCCAAAAGGCAAGAAGATATATAGCGATTATTTTGTTAATTGACTCATGTCGATGAGCAGCATAGAATCACTATTACAACGACAACAAGGAAAACAAAAAGCATGCAATTAAATAATTAAGTATCACAAAAAGCTATCGACCAAGAGAGCCACCTCTCAAGCCCATTTCTGCCACAGCGAGTACGAAATTTAATAATTCACAAGAAATGCAAACACAAAAATGCAGAAATAATTTCGGTGACAGCCTCGAATGGTATTTTCTTTTTTTTACAACAAAATCTCCATACAACAACACGAATGTACATCTTCCATCGAATTCTGTGTCGTTATTTTATTCATCTCTTATGTACTCAAAACTCAGCCCTTACCCCCCTTAGAGTTCAACTATGTGTGTGTGTAAGGTGTGTGCGTCTCGCTGCTGCCTCTTATTGGTTTCATTTGTGCGAAACTGCACTTTATTAATGTCCTTGACACTTTTAACAGTTTTGTGGCCTGTGAATTGAAAAAAGAAAATCATTTTTATTTATACGATTGAATAATATATTCTGTGATAAATGTATGCGTGCTGATTTTTTAGCTAAAAATGCTGAGGTGCTTAACGGCCTTTCAGAACTAGAGCACACTTGTAATGGTTACTATTATATCAGTTTCAATATTTTTCTGATAGAATTGTAATTGTCCTTATTTTGTGCCAACGAAAAAAATAAAATTCTGAAGCCCAAGTAACATAAATAGTTGCTATGACGTAGCCGCGACCATTGCTATGACTTTAAAGTGTTGAGCCCCTAATCAGCTGCACTTAATAGCAACATACAATCAAAATCGCAAGGCGTTTACTGGTAACTACAACGTGCCAATGACGTTATGGTTACGTAGCAATGTTGTAGCAGCGTAGTAACGACGACTTTCAAGGCACTTTACCCACTCGTAGTCACCAAAAGGCACCACTTCAAATTAATTATTTCTTCATGATAATTAGTGCAACTAGAAATATTTAACTTTAAAGTTATATTTACTACAAAGTAGCAAGCGGCACTATGCGGTCACTTTGAAGTCGTGGAGAAGTAACGAATACCTCAAATTTAAAACTTTCATTCTACGTTTTCACTACATAGTTCCAATTGCATTGCCCCTTAAGCTTAAGTCAAACTATTTGATCCAAAGTGGCATAACACTGCGCCGTGTGCTACGGTATCCTGCTGTGTTTTGTGTGGACCTTTGAAAAATTTGAGCATAATTGATAGAACGTTAGTGGGCTTATATGATTGTAAGACGAAATTGATCTTTTTACAAAAAATTCCCGAAGTACGAAACGAATTTTAAAACTTTCAACGATACCACATCCGCCTCAAATGGAGATAGCTTCGAGTAAAAAAAGGTAAGCCCAATTTCGCATATTCCTGTAACGCTAGCTTAGATTCAGAACCATCCAGTTCGTCTGCTGAGCCATCAACTTATAAGACAGTTTCCTCGAAGTCAGCTGGTTTTGGGTCGCTTCTATTTCTATTGTATATCTCTCAATGTAAAATATTAAATGAAAGTCGCGGTAAGAACCAATCATATGTGTGTGTGTGTGTTTTATTATAAAACTTTTGCAGTGCAGATCCCTAAACAACTTTAGAACAAGTTATCGAAATTTCTGCATTTCTTGAATATTTTTTGTCAGCTCGTAAGTATGAAATTTTGAATATTTGTCAATGGCCGAAACAACGCTCCACCAAGCAGGGAACACTGGACATTGGCGCTCAGTAAATTTATGTTAAACAAAATTCTTTTGCTGCGAAATAGCTGTGTGCGAGAATAGCTCCAAAATATTTGTCATGAAAATACGTCATTTCAGTGTGCATAAGGAGAAAAAGAAAAGCTTACCAGATGCGATAAAAATTCAAAATAACTTTGCAAATGTTACGAGAGTGGAATGCTTGAAATGTTAGAAATATATTTTCAAATTGGTCATGTCTTTTAGTAATTGAAATATATAAACATATACTTGTTATTAGAAGTTTAGTAGGTATAGATAAATTAAAAATAAAATAAAATTCCCACAAAGAATAATATGAGGTCGTTTATTAACACTCACAACACATTTATGTACATCTAACAAGCATTTAAATAACAAGCCAAACATGAAATGTAAATGAAGACACAGTGTCTAATGCAAAAGTGTCACTAAGCGAAGTCACCTAACTAATTATGCGCTGTCTTTACTTATTAAACATTTTTGCAAAAAACTTTAACATACCAACAACACTGACGGCGTGCGTGAATGTGTGCGAGCAGCAAGGTGTAAAGAAGTGGGAGCTGACAGCATAACATTAACCCTTCACATACGTTTTGAACACTTCCGCATCTGTCACTACAACATGGCCCATTAGCATACAAACTGTGTTATATATATATATAGATATGTGTTTATATTATATAGAAATATATGTTTGTATATTTGTAAGCATTTGTGACATGTATTATTGTGTCTCTTTTTGTTTTGTTTTGCATTTTCTTTTCCTTATTGTAATAGTTACAACGTGAGTGGTGAATGCATATTTGCATGTCAGGCCATATATTTTATGGGCGTTTACTGTTTCTTACCACACACAAGTGTTTACTCACTTCAATTGCTTGCATTGTTGGGAGTAGTGAACTTCTCCAGCCACTTAACCACTTGTGGCCGCAAGTTGTTATTGTGTTACAGCCGCGTCTCTCCATACACATATTCACTCATTTATTGTAGGCGCTTTAATGTGCGCTTTTTTGTTGAATTTTTTTATATAAATTTCAAACTTCGCATTTTAAAGTTTTTTAAGAAAAAAATTATTAGACCGCAATTAGACGCGAATTCGTATTTATTTTGATTTATGAAAATGTTTGGTTGTGCAAAAAATATAAAAAAATTTTAGTTAATATTTTGTTTTGTTTTTTTGTTGGCTTTCTAAAAGCCCACACACAACGCCAATCAGTGTAAAATGCTTTGCTCATAATCATGTAATCATCAACAACATTCGAATCGCAATACTTCAACACGAAAATGGCTTAACAGCTTCGAATTATGACCCAAAAAAGATTTACATCAATTTCGTAACGAAATGAAATCATCATATGAAAATGATGGTCGGTCGCACGTGTATGTATGTAAATTAGACTGGCTTGGATAGCAACGAGAATTTTTTCCAAATAAAAAAAATATTGCATCGTCACCGTTATCTGCAATATGACTAAAGTTTGAAGTCTCTAGCCCAACGGGAAGTAACTCAAAAATCGAACGCAAAATTCCAACGTGTTAAAGCCATACGGATTGTGTTTACTTCACTCGTTTCATTTGTATTGCACAGTATTGTAATTCGCAACCAGCTTATGAAATCTTCCAAAGCTATAGGTTATGTTTGCTATCGAAAATTGGAATTCCACAACGAAGCTGCGGAGGTCAATCCCGCATCAATACCAAATATCCACAAATATTTACAAGCTTACAAGGTACATGTTCCTATTTAATAAAGAGCAAATCATTTTAATTAAAAAAAAAATTATTTAATATCACTCAATAAAGCAGCAAAGTGCTCTTTACTCACTCTGCTTTAAAAAAAAAAATAATAGTTATATTGAAAGTAACTTAAATAGGCTACTCGCGCTTCATAACTTCAAAGCTTAGATACCATATTTTTTAGTAAATTTCTGTTAACTCGCTCAGCGCGACATCTAGCGGAATTTTTAGAAATTGTAGTAACAACGTTTTCTGAACTACATTCAAAGTCTAAATACCTTAGTCTTCCGGAAAGTTAGTAAGAAAATTTAAAATTGTAAATGTGAATCTGTTTCGAATTAAAAAATGTATGATTTTCAAACAGTCTAATGTACATACATATTCATATGCATAAGCACCAAAGCCAAACACAAGTCTATAATATAAATCTCATTAGCTTAATACGTACTCAGCTGTCATAAAAATGATGAAACAACCCTTCCCAACACCCATCATTGGCCATAATGTAAAAATCGTAATACAAAACACTTTCCGCATTTACCATTAAAAGTAAAGCCGGCCTACTGGTAAACAAGACTTTGGCTTTATGTTGCCGTTGACTTTTGTAAATTTCATTTGACCTAAACTGATGGGCTGCCAGCTATTGGTTGGCAAGTAATGCCGTTGTTTATCACAGCATCAGACGTGGGTTGATGTCGTTGAACTCGGTTAGACAAGCCAAACAAACGCACAAACTTATTTAACAACAAACAAATACATAAAGTAATACACACATACACACATACATTCATATACATTAAGTTAATGCATTGGCATACTGCGGTAACCCTATTTGAATATATATATATAAAAAAAAAACGAAAGACACGCTTCCAACCGCTACTTAACTTTAGTGCTGATGTGGTGCTTACATTTTCACATTTATGAGGTTGCGGTTGCCATATCACATTTCCCGACCGACCGCCGTTTTCACTAATTTGCATGCATCAACTATTTTATGTAACAAAGTTTTCCCATATTTTTTTGTTGTTTTTTTTTTTTTTTTGTTAGATTTTATGCCGTCGTAAGCTACAAAATGGTGATGTAAACAATTCGCTTGGTTGTTTAGTTCACATCTGGGCAAACATACTTTATGGTATATTAAAATCGGAAAGAGGGTATAAATAAAGTAATAACTCACTAAGCTACCATATCAATGGAGAACGGAGTTGAAGACTTGATATGAGGACGTCAATATATTTATTTATTACACATCTAAATAGAGATCGAGTCTTGGGGTTGATAACATTTTCGCTGAGGTTGGAAAAGGCATTGTAGCTAAGTCAACAGTGGTCAGCCAAGAGAGAAGGAAAAGTGAAGTCAAGGTGTTGGATTGGTGATGGAAAAGCGACTGCACGTCCAAGCATGGTCTACTCAAGCCTATGCAGAATAACTTTGTTTTACGGCTGGAGTGTCAGTGAGAGCACATTTATAACTTATAAAGTAACGATTAGAAGATTTCAGCGAGACCTAAAAACCATCTGTTACGATCTGAATCAGGAAAGAATAATGCAAGCTACAACGGCAAGTGATGAAAGTGAGCGCTATCGACAAAATGACAAGAATACTGAGCATGAACTTAAGAGCTGAGGGAGAACGGAAGGTTACAAAAATTACGACTTAATTAGAGGCGCTAGCTTTGCTAAACTGGGAGATGGCGATCCTGATAATCTAATCCAACTTCTCACCACTAGCAGTCTCCCTATTCTCGAAGATAGGGTCCTCTGTAGCGTATTATCCTTACTGGCGTGTTTCCAGATTTTGTACGTCTACCGTCGAGCAAATCCTGGAGAACAAATCCAAGAGAATCCGCTTATAACAAAACAGTTTTGCCCATTTTGCCCATTTTGTCCGCAAACTAAGTTACTTAAACGAGATTTTCGAAACAAGGGTAGGCGTTGAAGAATATAACTGCGCTTATGAAACACGACGTCGGTTTTGCCTTTTCTTCTTCTTTAAATGTTCATCTAACGGTCTGAGCGCTTTTGGAATTTGTTATGCAAATGAAGACAAAAGCTGCAACCAGACATTTTCTTATCGGCGCCCACACAATTCCACAACAAAGGAAGGGAAGAATTATCATAACTGCCCTCCTATTTCGACTTCATGCAATCCAAAGGGATGACTGACATATCCAAAAGTATTCAATTGAATCCGCCTAATAAACGCTACTCAACTTGGTTTTGATTTTAATCAAAACATCTTGATCCGTTCTTTAAGCCTCAGCCTTCCACTCATCATTTCAACATCGATCCATCGTTTGTACTTTTACTTTGTAGTATTTCTTCAGTTGTCAGCTGTTTAGTTGCTTGGATGCGAGGTGTTTTGTTTGTGTGTGTGTGTGTGTGTTGGTGTCTTTTACTTTTACATTATTCACGCGATTGCACTTATTCTAGTTTTATTGCTGTCTTCACTTCATCATCTCCATTTCTTCTTCAAATATTCACTCCCGACCACTTGACCAACGAAACCTGCTGCTGTGAAGCTTAGATGGTGCAAAGTGCAGTAAAAATTAAGTGTCACATGTGTCAGCTGATGTTTGTTTTCCGCATTCTCTCTCCACTGATATGCGCTCTTGGTGTGCTTAAACATATTATCAACGTCATTCATGGCATTATAATGAGCAATGTAAACATCATTACTGAGCATCTCACAAGAACCTTTTGTGCAATAACTTTGAATAATTTAAACTCGGCTGTGTAAGATAAGGAAAAAAAGTAAAAGGTTGAAGGTTGAGTGGGAGTTGCCAAAGGATAGCGGCGCAGGCGGAAAGCTGATGATGGTGCATGGTTGACTAAAGTTTGGAGCTAATATCCGTCAGATTTCTTACATTTCAACAACACAAAAACTGAAATGTTTTTGATTCACGGTATATTCGAATCATTGGAATGTTGTGAAATTCGATTTTCCTTATTCGATTAGTGAAGTTCGAATAAACGTCCAAAGTCTAAATTGAGGAGCAATTATTCGAACAATCTAAGAAACTCAACTAATCGAATAGTTAAATTCGATTTTCAACCTTACTTAATTGAATTATTCGAATCGTTTTAAGAGCCCCGTTAGCAATTTCGTAATCCTTCCCAATTTGTTGCTGCCAAAAATTGTGCCGCAGAGTAAGTCACCACAACAGTCGGGTAGAGTGGTGAATCATAGAAACTCATCTCATGCTTACTTCAGAGTTGTTTTCCGTATTTCTGGTAATTTTCAGTACCAAATTAGTGGGCATGAAGCTTTAAATATTGGGCTACCGAAAATATTTCTCAAATGTTTCGTTTCTAACCTTTTTTGCTGCATTCAACTAACCAAGAAAAAACCAAAAAAAATGAGGTCAGAAGAGGCAAAAGACTGCACAAAGTCGTGAAGCAAATGTGCCACTGCAAGGCAATCGAGCTTAGTATTAAAGATTCAATAGTGAGCTCGTTCAGCTTTTTCGGGAGCAATCGAATGGAAAAATGAACGAAATTTTGATTTTATGGCGCACAAAAAGTGCTCCCCAACAGATGCTGTGGCACTAACTTTGATGGCGATAAACTTGATTTTGATGTTGATGGCGTTGAAGGAACTGTTCGTGATTGTTATGGTAATGGTGACACAGAGAATTTCAATTACATTCAATGAGTATGTAACATAAAAATCGATGACACGTTTAGCAAGAAGAAGAAATTCAATAAGTGTCAAGCGAAGTTTAAATCACTGAAAGTAAGTGTGGTTACTAGAATCCAGTGGAGCCACGAGCCGTTTATACAAAAAAAAATATTTAAAATTAATTAAGTATTGTAAGCTAAACTGGCATAAATTTGCATAATTTGTTTTACTTGAGGTTTCAGCTGTGGCGCAATAAAGAGGCACTCTTATTTCCTGCTTGAAACAATCAATATTTTCACTCAACGACATTCAGGCAAACAACTTCCATGCAATATGCTTCTCCTCCGTCCACAAATATTGAAATGTGATCGATTCTAGGCAGTTTGTGCTTTACCCAGCGGTTTGAACAATTATACGCAGCTGCTGCATTTTAATGTCAGCAAAGTTTCCATCTCCTCAGCTAGCGTGAACTCTCTGATTCCCTCACGAGCTAACCATTTCTTTACTCTATGTAGCTGCCTTTACATAAATCAGGTTAAGCTCCGATTGCTCTGAAAACATTAATGACTTATTAATTTGTGTGGGAGTAGCTGGTAGCGATGTATGTTTGTATATATTTCTTCCTGTTGTATTGAGTACTCTGCAAGAGGTGTGTTTTCAAAGTGTTGCTTAAACGTTATAGCATGTGTTCGTTTATTAGTAAAACCATAAATATATACAGGGTGCGAAAAAAAAATTTATTCAATTCAAAATTTTCTCTCAATTGTACTAAAAACGCAAGCATTAGAAGAAAGCGTTATTTTGAGTTTTTCATGCTGACTAAAAACTGCTCAACTCCCTACTCACGTCTTTCAAAACAACAAATTTACATAACAGATAAAACGTACGTTAGACTTACTTATCCATGGACTACTTATATATACAAAATATGCAATGCAATAAGAACAATTTAATATTTCATAAGGTAATAAATTTTAGAGAAATTTTTCTGAAAAACACACACTTGCCCTCCATCATTCACTGGGATTTACCGAATAAGCGCATTAAAATCGTTTACATGCAAGTCACGTGCTATGTGCCCCAGACGGATTCCTCGACTGCCACTTATGAAGCATCACAGGTATTATTTGTCAAATAAAAACAACTAAAAAGAAGAAAGAAAATTATTGAGGATATTTTAAAGCATTCGGCACACTCACGTTAGCAAAACTAATACTTCATTTACAACCTTACACATTTTAAGAGAAATTTTGTTATATTTTTATGTAACATTACTTTCATATAAACACCGAACAATCTAAGAAACACAGCTAATCAAATAGTTACATTCGATTTTCAATCAATTTTAAATCGAGCATTCGATTAGTCGAATTATTCGAATCGTTTTAAGGCAATTCCGTAGTACTTCTCAATTGGCTGCTGTCAAAGACAGTGGCGCACAGTAATTCACCATAACAATATTTTACAGTGGTGACTCACAGAAACTCACCCCATGCTTACTTGAGAGTTGTTTTTGTATTTCTTCCTCATAAGTCACTAAAAAATTTACAAATAAGAAAATAATTCATAAATTAAGAAATAATTTACTGTGACTCTAAGTATTTTCATGCATTACACAATACACCATATCAGCATAATCAATATCACCTGGTTAGAATTACATAGGCGAAACACCATTACAACCAGGTCAATCAGCTTTCACCACTTTCAGTTCAAAATTGTTTCCTTTTGCTCTTTGCATATTCAAGATTCCTAACGAGGACGTCTTTTGTAGTCATCAAAAAACAGAAACGCGTAGGAGGATAAAGGAAAACACTGTTTTTTGCTTACCCCTTCACCGGCCAAAAAGCTCCAAAAAATTTTAAAATATTAACTTGAACCACTGGCCCAAATAAAAATACGAAACGATCGAAATTTCACTTAACAAATCGACAATAATTGCGTATGGAAAAATGCCATAATAGCAACAAATCAAAAACACGCACACACCTAACAACCAATTATTGTGTTCACACTTGTTCGATCGGATTGCTATAGCATCGCACGCACATCAACAAAAACAACAACATAAATGCACAGCTCCCCTCACTTTACACTTACATACATTCTACCATTTGCAACACAACATACAAAACAGATGCATTACGTTAACAAGCTTCATGCATTTCATATATTTACATTTATTAGGGATGACAAATTTTGGGTTCTTTGTAATCCCGCGATATCGGAATAGGTACTGCAGTATAAAATAAATGAAAAAAAAAAATAAAAAAATAAAATAAAATAAAATAAAATAAAATAAAATAAAATAAAATAAAATAAAATAAAATAAAATAAAATAAAATGAAATAAAATAAAATAAAATAAAATAAAATAAAATAAAATAAAATAAAATAAAATAAAATAAAATAAAATAAAATAAAATAAAATAAAATAAAATAAAATAAAATGAAATGAAATGAAATGAAATAAAATAAAATAAAATAAATTAACCTAAGATCAAGGGAAGTAAAGGAAAAGCATGGAATAAAAATATTCAAAAGTATTCCACTTTGAAAAATTAATAACGGTAACTTTCATAATATCGTCAGCAACATATTTAAAATACCGAAAATCCCATTTTTATCATACCTAACTCACACACATACTTACTCACTTACATTCAAGTATTTTCTATCGTTTTACGTACATCGTTCATCTCACTTGACGCCACCCCATGGCGTTGTAACATGTGAAAGTGACCCTCACTTTCGACCAGACATCACTATTGTCCAGTAGTGGCCAACTGTCAACTATAAACACTTCAGAAGCCTTTTGCTTGTTCGCTCTCGTTAGCAATACAATGGGCAGCAATGTGTTTCTTCTGTATGTGTGGCGTAGCAAGTGTGTAGGTTTATTGTGCTTTCCCTTTCGACTATTGCGTAACTTTAATTAATTTAATCGTGAAGAAGTTATTTCGATTTCGATCAATTAGACTAACTGGCTGCGAAATAAGTGAGTGGAGAAATTTTTTTTTTTGCGCTCGATTTATTCTCTTCATCATAACGTTAAGAAAAAAAATCTAATTTTTGAATTTAAATAAAAAAGCGCCCACCCCATTTGTTTTTCGTTGAGATACTAAAGAATGCAAATACTTTTTCTTCTAGTATGCTCCTATTTGTTATTATAAATTTCTCTATCATCTTCATCCCCCATCAGCTTCCCTAACTCCGTCATATGATTTGAATAGAACTTAATTAACTTTTTGTAAGCGTTATTTCATTATTTGACATATCTAGTTAAACATTAACAAAAGTTGGATATATCTACACACATACATATATATGTATATTTACACATACAAACGAAAAAAATGCAACAACTTGTATATCCAATTATTGTTGCAACATCAATTCTCATGTTGGAAATTTTAGTTTTATTTCTTTTTCCATGTTTGCAAACTAAACAAAGATTTTGAGATAAGAAATGAAAATGGAATGTAAATGAGCTAAAATACATACATACGTATGAGCATTTCGAACATGTTCACAAATACACATATGTACATGTATATCTATATGTACAGTTGTGTGCAAGATAAGAGTAGTGAAATTAAATTGGTTATCGTTCGACGACATAAGAAGGAACTGTTTTTTTAAAAAACTTTCATAACAGTATTTTATAAGAGAATCCATATAAAAAAGAGATTTCTACGTTTTCACAAAGTTTAGCAAATTTAATTTTGTTCACGCGTTGTATGGAAGAAATCACTCATCACCTTCGACGACAAAAAATTCTAGAAATTCAGCGAATTTTTTGAGCGTAATAAAACTTACACATTTTTTATTGAATTGTTTTTTTTTTTAAGTTAATTAACTTTCGTGAGCTTTGTGTAAATTTTGTAATGTTATTTTATGTGGGTTTTGCTGCTTCTTATTACGTCGAACGAAAACAAATCAAATTTCACTACCATTATTTTGCACACAACTGTATGTATGTATGTATGTATATGTTTATGCGCATGGCCCAAATATATTCTGAACAAAGGACATAATGTATTCACTTTTACTTTTTATTTATGAACTTGAGTTATAACTGTCAGCTGTTAATTAAAATGAGGGAATTGTTTTATAACTATGAGCATTAGGGTGCACAGTTTTAAACACAGTTTTTTCCATTCACTAAATAAGTTAAGAAACGTCAGCTGATTTATAAATTGGAGAAATTTATTGATTTTGCAGCATCAAAGAAAGTGTTTCGAGCTGTTCCAATTATTGTGCCATCGCTTAAGTCGGAAATAAGGTCACCTTTATTTGATTTAGAAAGGAGGTTTTATGTATAAAAATTAAAATGGTTTACCCTTTCAATACTGCTGGGATATATGTGTCCCAAGCATTTTTTTCAAAAATGATTTTCTAAAAATCTGAAGTTATGTAAATATGTTCCTTTACTTATTTACAGCCCATAAGTTCATTTATGCAAAAATATCTTCAATGGCCAAAAGTCGTATTGAAAGGGTTAATACTTTTTGGTCTTGAGCCATCTTGCATTTATTAAAGTAGAAATAGTTTGCCCTGGAAACAATGAAGTAAAAAGGTAAGGCAACCATCTCCTCGACCTCTGAAAGGCACATTTAAAGAAGCCTTGTGAAGTAGGTGTGGGCATTCTGAAGAGTCAAGTATAATTTTGTAAAAAACCTCCAGAGTAATGAATATCAATCGACAACGCAGCATGAAGGATTTTAGCAGAGGGAGATAGAAATATGCACACCCTAATATAAATATAATAAGTTCCCACGCTTTCAATATTCTTGAAATTCTTAAAAAAAAACAAAAATGTTTCAAAGCTTCTTTTTACCAAATATTTGCACACCGAGAATATGTAGGAAAATTGTGAGTGAGTCAAGATTAATAGGACCGACCTGAAAACGAGAATTAACGAGGACCGAAAAAGTATATCAGATACATTTGGTAGTTCATTAAGCAAACTCTAAACTCTTCACTTTCTCACTGATATTTTTAGAAAAATCCGTGCTCAATTTGAAAACATCCAACGAGAATCCTACTTTTTTCGAACAATTCGCCTAAACCATTCCAAAGTGCAAGGGCATTCGTCACAATTTCTAAACTTTAGAATCGTGTTTCGTCATCTTCAAATATCATATCATTTTTGAAACTTTGAAAATACTTTTTTTTTTTTTTTTATATTAATGCTTTGGAAAACTTTAAATGTTCAGCTTTCGAGTGTTTTTGCGTTTTATATTAAAGTTTGAGCGCTAAATGCGCGTAAACAGTAAAGCTCAACTGAATGAGGTCACAGAAAATATTTTCGTTTTACTGAATTTTTTCGTATTTCCTTTTTGCCGCAGCTTTTCATTTATAATTCCGTGTCTTCGTGGTTGAACGCAATTATTTGCTGGCTGCTTTGACCCAGAGGACATGTTTGCAGAAACGACTAAACAAACTATCTCAATTGCTGGCACACATATTTATGTACCTATGTTAATGTGCTTGTGGTAATGTAAAATTACTGGAGTTGGCAAAAAAGTGCAAATATTAAAAGTCGTAATTGCCCTATAAAAGGAAAACGGATGTGTTGGATACAAAAAATTGGATCTGAGCTATTTTGAAATTTGTTCTATGTGTCGGAAGCAGATCTGCGAAATATTGTGTACTGGTTTGATTAATTAATTTCTTGAGAATGAATTAACTGGCTGTTTACAATTACTTTCAACTATTTATAATTTTTTCAATTACAAAAAAATCAAGATCAAAAAAAATTGTTTTGACTACGATTAATTTTTTCAATTTTTTTTTTAATTTTCTGTTTGTTTTTTATCGTATTTCAATTCTTTTGAGATTAATAATGGTTTTTTACGATTATAGAAACAACTCTGTGACAAACAAAACCATCATTGCTTCTACTGGGGCCGATTTTTTTTTTTTGATAGTTTTTAATTTTTTTTTTTTTTGTTTCTTGATTTTTTTTTTTTGAAAAACAATCCCAAAAATTTAATTAAAAATTAATAATGGTTTTTTATGATTATTGAAAAACTTAGTAACCAACAATACAAACATTGCTTCTACTGGGGCCGATTTTTTTTTGATAGTTTTAAATTTTTTTTTTTTTTGATTCTTGATTATTTTTTTTGAAAAACATTCCCAAAAATTTATTTTCCGATTTTTATCGATTATTTTTAATTTTTTTCTTCTTTAATTTTTAATTTTTTTACTCGATTTTCTTGATAGTTTTCAACTTTTTTTTTTTGAATCTTGGTTTTTTTTGTTTTCGATTATTTTAGTTTTTTCGTAGATTTTTTCTATGAACACTTGCGTATATTTTTTTTCGATTTCTAAGGAATGTTTTTAATTTTTTTTTTTTTTTTTTTGGTTTTTTTTTTTTTGATGTGTAGTTTTTAATTTTTTTTTTTTGATCCTTGATTTATTTTGTGAAAAAGAGTCAAAAAAATTGATTTGCTTAATATTTTTTCGATTTTTACCGATTGTTTTTAGTTTTTTTCTTCTTAATTTTTATTTATTTTTTTCGACTATTTAAATTTTTTTCGCAGTTTTGTTGTAAAAATGTTAACACTTGTGTATGTAATTAAATTTTACAGCTCTGGGTGTAGGGTAATTTAAAAAATTGTATTTTTTTACAATAAGTGGGGATTTCGTACTAGAGTTTAAATTTATTTTTTTTTAATTAACGGAACTTTTATTTTTGAATTATTTTTTAGATTAACACAATAAAAATTTAAAAAAATTAACTGTGAGAAATTTAGGAATTTAAATTTTTGTTTAGCTCCTGCAGTATTTTTTTCACCATTGTGGATAGTGTAAATACAATTTCAAAAAAAAATAACTTCGAAACACATCATCCCATGCCATCGCTGTGATTATCGTTGATTTTTTCTAAAACATCAATTCCCAAAACAGTAAACATTTCTGTATTTTGCACAACACAATGAACTTTTTTTTGGGAATTGCTTTCGCAGCCTTCCTACTCCGGTTTGTTGTTGCTTCTCTCTAAGCCTCAGTATGATACCAAGACCAAATCAAACCTTCAACCATAGAATGTGTCAAACTCAGCAATTCTATCTCATGTAATCACTTACAACACTTTTTGTTGGGTAAATTTAAAAATTAATATCAAGCCTTCATGCACGCTACAAAAACATGAAATGAAAATGTTACGCCACGGGATGCTTCTTTTTCAAGACAGCAACTTTATTTAGTAGCACCGTTTTACTTTCTGCTCTGCTTTTCCCAAAAGCATTTTTTATAGTTACTTAAGGTAAAAAGTTTTTTAAATCTGATGATTGTGGGTTGACAGTTTGCTGTCAGCTTTTCACTGTGCGCGCTGTTGAGGTGAGTTGTGAATTTGAAGAAAAGCTTTCACGATGTTCACAGTTTTATAAAGTAATAGTGATAGTTAAGCGTGAACAAGTCGCATCTTCGCTTATTCCTCTATTTGAACAAAGATAGTGACATTGACTAAAGAAAGTCAAAAGGAAAAATTTAAGAATAAATAGCTTTTCAGAAGTAATTACCGTAAAGCTCTAATGTTCTCTACATGTTTGAGTATGTTGTAGGTACTCGTCAGTAACAATATCCCTCCTCTGACTATCAGATAAAATAGAAAAAAAAAATTTATAGAAATGTGTCAAGACCTCCACTATTTAATGGCGAAATCTCCTATTTCAATAAAAAAAAAAACAGTTAAGTGGCAACCCCCTAAAAGCTTTGAAGAATGTGGACTTTTTTAATTTTTTATCGAAAATTTTTTTAAACCTGGCTACATTGGTTTATTTTCTGCATTTTTCTTCTTCCTCTTTCTGTGCACTTGTAAAGGGTGTATCTTTAGTTATTTCCGAGAATCGTAAAAAAAGCACTTTCTAATTTTTCGGAAAGCTCCCACTGTCAAGCTTAACAACTTCCTTGGAGGTTTTTGAAAATGAATAGCACGTTTAGAACTATTCTACATTTATTTACAAAGATGACAGCAGCACAGCAAAAATTTGGCTACAAGCTTTGTCATTGTTAACTTGGCTCAAATTGGCAATAGTTTCGCACTCACTCGTAAACAGTTTTAAGTTGTTGCATACTTTTAGGCAACCAACAAAAGCTTTAACGACAAAAGCTTCTAAAAAGTTTTGAAGGTCTAAAATGATTAAACAAAATGAGTGTCATCAAGCAAAACAGTTATGCAGTTACTGCCGACTACGAGTTTGTGTAGATTAAAAGCAATTGTCTTCTGCATTGAAATTTTGAGAGAATTATAAAACTTTTGTTGTCACTTGTTTGAAAATAGTTGAAGAAATTATTTATTAACTAAACAAATGTAAATAGAATTGCTTGCTATAATTTATTATTACAAAACAGAAATTTGTAATTAAATGTTGCTTTATAACACTTATTTAAGATATTTGAAATTATTTGATTTGTACTCGAATTTATGATAAAAGTTCAATGCTGAGCGCTTTTAAAGCTCAATCATCATGCCATTTTGGTATTTTCAACTACTTGGCATGCGGTCAAGCGTAAAGCATGATAAAATGCAATTAAGTTTAATTAAATTTAAGTATGCTCATCAATATCGAATATATGCAGATAAACATAGTTTGAACAACTTTGACTGTTTGGTAATTACTTTCGAGTACGCGCGCGTTGTTCGCTTTCAAATGAAAACAAACGAAAAGTTTTGTTCTTCGTATCTACCTACTAAAATTGATTTACAGAAATGCATTATATTGAGCAATCGTTGCATATAGAGTAGGCGGATATGCAAACACAAATCATTGTTAAGAGCTATGAAATCCATAGACAATATTACAACAACAAAGGCGCCTGCCTGGGTCTAAAGGCGGAGCTTTTTTTTTTTTTGGTTGTGCTGTGGAATGTGCTGGAGATGTGGCCGTTAAACATGAACGTAGGAAGCTTAACATTAAGTAAGAAAATGAAAACAATTCTATTTCGTTTCTAGTTATGGTGAGTACCATTGATAAATTGCTAAATGGCGGCTGGCTTCCAAATTTCAGCCAGATAACTCTAAAACTAAGAAACTTGTTTTGCTTCAAACAGACAACAGAGAGAATGCCTTGGCTGACTCGACTCCACTCATCGCTCTGATCATTTCGTTATACTTACTGGTGTGTCTATATCTTCTTCTTCTCGTACTTGCGAATATCTTTCCCATTTTATTATACCATTTTATCTTCATCAAATTTAATCTATACCCAACCTGCACAAAAATATTTTCTGAAATCCTCAAAAAACGACAATCCATTTGCACTCGCCAACTGACCTACCACACATCGATTCAACCTTGCGTAGCCTGCGTTCAAATGCAACTCTGCTCACTTTGTAATACGCAATACGCAGCAGTGTAACTGAAGGCCATTTCCTGTGGAGTCAAAGTGGCGGAATTGTCGGATTGGCGTTAAGTTGTTGGCATTTCTGTTTTGGATAGTTTCGTAACGATTAATGGCTATTTGTTGTTGGCATTTGTACATAGCGCTTTATGTTTGGCGCGTTACTGCAGTAATTGTTTGTTGCTTATTTGGGTGTCGGCTTACAAACTGAAATTCGGTGTTTTACTTGCAGCAGCAGCACGCAGCGCTCTAAAGTCAATCCATCAAGGTTGTGAAGGGTGTGGAAGGCAAGATATTCAATTTGAAAAGGTTGAATGTTAAGAGTCACTCGGAAAATCACTTGAAATGTAATTTCGATAATACCAAACTTGGCTGTGTTTAGTGCCATAAATCTTGTTAAAAGCTTTTCAAATGGGTGAAGCGGGTGTAATAAATTAGTATTGACACAGCAATTGTGTTTAGTTTAAAAGAAATTTCGTGAAGAGTTTTCTTTAAAAATAAAACAATGTTCTGCAAAAGCAAAAAATTATATTTTTTTTTTTTTTTTTGTTAAATTATACAAATTTAAAACAACACGTTTTCTAATTTTTTCCTCTTGTGTGAATTTTTTTTTTTTTTTTTGTCAATATTTTGGAAAGTACTATATTAAGAAAATAAACTATTATACCTCTACTGCATTCTTGGGATATACGGAAATCTTTAGAAAGGTGTTTTCAAAAATATGAGTTTTTGAATTTTCAAAATTTTAGATACTATTTTAAAAATTAATTTAAAAAAATAAATGTTACACTTTCAAAGTTGTTACTAAAGGTATAAAAGAAAATATTTTGGAAAAAAATTCTAAATTCTAGTTTTAGCAAATTTTAAATTTTAAAGTCGAAAAAAATGTAATACTTCTACTATAATCACAAGATATTCTAAAGTCTTAAGAATTTGTTTTGTAAAATTTGAATTTTTGAATTTTTTTTTTTTATTTTATTTTAAATTTCACTTATGTATTTTCTTTTTTTTTTCGCCAATATTTCTGAACCAACTGTACCTTAAAGTATACGATGTATCGCTTTTAAAGGAGTTTCTAGGGGTATAAGACAGTACATATTTAAAAAAAAAATTGGAAGATTCAAAATTAAAAAAAAATTTTTTTTTGTTTACATAGTATTCAAACGATATCTTGGAGCTTTAGAAAGTATTTTCAAAAACATGATTTTTTTTAATTCAAACCAAATTTTTTTTTTTTTAACTTTCTAGTCAAGTTCAACACAGCTTAACACAATTTTTTTCAAGGAATTTTTTTCATGACATGTAAAAACAAGACAAATGTTTAAATTTTTTATATAATTTCGCTTTTACACTCCAACGGCGAAAAAAGTACTCCAGGGAAACTAAAACAAGTGTTTGGCCAAAACTGAAAAATGATCTTCTTTGAAAAATAAAAAAAAAGAAATACACAATTTTGAAAGTTCCAGAATGTGTTAACATATTATAACAAAAAAAAAATTAAGTAAGTATTTTAAGCTTTTACGCTTACAGCTCATAAATCTGCTACTTTTGCTCATATGGTGATTGCATTTAGGAATCTTCCTGCTTTACAGAAAATGAACAATTTTAAATTGCTGCAAACGCTCTTAACGCTTTGCTCAAGGAAACATTTAATTTTATGTCAAATTTCCTTTCATAATTTGAGCTGGAAGAGGAAGAAGATTAATGAAGATCAAAGATAATAACTGCTTTAAGTTGCTTGTTGCTGTTGTTTGTGTGGAAGAATTACATAGTTTCTATACATTTGAAGTACACTTTATTCTCAGCTTAGTCTCAGTCGGACGGTAAAGCTTAAAATACATACCACTTTTATCAAGATTGAGTTGAACATTTTAGTTTTAACCCTTTGATGACCGATTTTTTTTTTTTTTTTTTTTTTTTTTGTTTTATTATATTTTTTTTTTGAACAGGCATGATTTTAGCAGCTATCAGCCGTAGCTTTACTAACGCTAACAAAAAAAATTAATAAATTAGAAAAACAAATAAATAATAATTCAATAAAAAAAAAGCTTTAAACATTTCAATATCAGCGTAGAGAGTTGTGACACCTTTAAAGCTTAGCAAAACACTGAAATGAGATTCTCTCTCAAGTAAGCTTTTTGGCTGCTCTTGTTAATTGCTTGTGACACATTGTCCCAGTCGCTGACTAGAGTGTTAAATCCATAGCCGTTAAAAGCTCTTTATGCTAACGTACTGATATTTCAATCCAGCTAAGCCACACAGTATGCAAATTCATTAATCACACAAATTTTCACAAAAGTATACAACAACAGGAGATAAAAACAACATTTTCGATCGAATTATAAAAGCTTCGTACTTCAAATTGCCAGTTTGCATTGAAGAAAAATTGCAGCTGATTCCGCTGATTCATGTCTGCGTTCACTTGTAGTGAGTGGTCAGCGGTGTGGGAGCAGGGGGTTGATTTGCAGGCACTAAGTGTTTATGTTGTAAGCGATAAAATCACTCTTAACGCGAAACTGTTAGCTGTCATTAAATAATTTAAATTAAAAATCACTGCACTTGCAGATGCTAAACTCACGTGCCAGCGGGAGAGAGTGAATGAAATTTTAACAGCAAACTTTTCGATTTCGATAATAATTTTTAATTCAATTTATTTCGTTGGATTTTGAAGCAAATCAGTTGACACACATTATTGACACAACGTGAAATTTGATTAACTTTTAGTGAGAATATGAAGAGGATAAGCTTAAAACTTTTGTGAGTGCTCGAGGAAAGCAAACAAAAATGATTAATCTCAATTTAAATCGAACGAGACCTAATCATTTGATATGGAAAAAATTTTGTATGCCAATCAGGTAGGAAAAATGTTACTCATACGACATGTCGACCTTATTATCTTCACATACATACATATGTATGTACGTACATTGGGGGGCGTATGTGTTACCAACCAGATGTGGTTAAAAGCTCGAATAAAAGATAAATGAAGATAAAGGTCGCACAATCCTAAAAGACCGAAAAAAAGATGTAAGCGATTCAATTTTTAAACGTGTGAAAATGGCTTCTGAGTATTTGAGACTGCATACATTTAGGCGCATATCCATACAAATTCCAAATATCCCTACAAAAAATTTGCGACTAATCTATAAAGAGAGCGATTCGAGGAAAATCGTCCTAGTCTACAGTTGGCTATAATTCAATAAACATAAGAAATTTTTTATTTGTGTTGCATACCCATAGGGGTCAATTTCAATTTTTGTAGCATACTTTTAGGGGTTAAAAAAGTAGTGGATTAGTCCTTGTGTACCCGTTCGGACATCGTAAATGGGTACAATTGGTGCATAGGATATAATCAAACAAATTTGAAGAGTCTTAACCACACAAAGTGATTACAACTGGAATTAGTCGCATTCTCCTTTGTGACTCATACCGATTGCTAACAGAATTCAAAGCCACCATTTTTAGAATTTTGGTCTGTCTGTCAATATGTTTGTTCGCGCATCACTCAAAAACTGCTTAATAAAATCGAATGAGACTTGCAGTGTTGTATTACTAGATAGCTAACTTAGTGTTTAAGATCCAGCTTATTTCGATAACTGGACGTTTTTTAAGAGTTACTGGCCAATACATATATAGTTAATCGAGACACAAAATAATTCTACAATATGCGAATAGATATAATTTTTCAAATTAAATGCATAGCTAGTTAGATAAATCAAATAATTTCCCTTTTACTAAAATATATATATTTGAAATAATGTTTAAACTTGTTTCATACTTCCTGCCATGCCGGCAAAAGCTTAAGTACATGCGAACTCATTGCGAAATCTAATTCCACTTGTTAGTACTTGAAACACATACCAAAGTGAACTGAAGTTTAAAATCTTAAGCAGCTGCAAAACGTAGTAAATATGTACATACATAAGTTGTTAGCAAGCGAGCAGCTTAAGTTTCTACGATTTCTATTTTGCAGTGCAACAACGAACGCGCGTGCTTGCTTCCTTGAGCTTATTATGCTGCACTTGAAGTTTAGCAAAGATTGAAGTAAGTGGCCAATATTTATGTTACGTGCAAAAGTTCAAGAAATGTGATAGCAATAAAATGGCAAATAAAGCTAAGCAGACAACTACAACAAATGAGCCAACAACACGTTTCACTATTTTCTTGAAGTTAAAAAGATACCTTAGAAGTGAGGGCACAAGTGCTTATGCATCAAATAATATTTTAGCTCTGCAGTTAATATCATAGAAATTGAGAGAAGCCATTGACTTAAGTAAATTATGTAGCGCAGTTTATTTCTTTAATATTTAATAATAGCATAACGATTATGATTTGCACACGCAAGCCCACAGCGCAGTCCCTTGGGCATGTAAGCTTTTTCTGCATCAATACAAAGTTCCATTTCCTCTATTCCCTTAATATTTATAAACAAAATATTTGCGCTTATTTATGTTTAATTCTGTGGCATAATATTAACCCAACTAAATTTATTAACCAAACTAGCCAACCAGCAAGCGCACACTTCTTATTTGCATATTTAGTGACCTTTCAGTGGTTTGTTAAGGTTAGGTTTTGAACTTTGGTTGAAGTCGGCGAATTGTTTATGCTCAGCCAGCAGCATTCCTTTTCTTTCATTTTCCTTCTTGATTACACAACAAACTTGCTGCTTGCTTTTGTGAGAACTCGCGCCACTTTGGTTTACAATACGCACCACGACAAGGCAGCACCGAACGATGGCAACGGCTGCGTTCAGTAGGTCAAAGTTTTTTGTATGCCATGCTTTTTCATTCACTCTCCTTTTCAGTTTGGTTCATAATTCAAGTTTTTGCGTAGAAAAACTTTGTACTCGGCATAGAGGCGCTGTATTAAATGCGTACAATGAACAAATGAACTTGCGGTGAACATCGTTCGGTTTATTAAGCAAACAAATTGGATTTGAAGTTTGGGAAATTTTTGAAGTGGCAACTTTAACTGCTGTTCATTGGCATGGTTGTAGGGAAGGAGGGAGGTGAAATAAATAAAAGGAAGGATATAAGTGTTATTGCTAGGTAGAGAAATCCGGGATCAATCTCCGTAGGCTGCAGTTGGCTATAATTCATTGTGTGTACGTGACTAAATTTTTATTTGTGTAGTATACCCATAGGGGTGTAAGTAAGGGTTCCCTCATAAATCCAGAAAACAAAAATTCAGAAGTCACAATTCAGAAGTCAAAATTCAGAATGTTTAGATAGGAGATAATGGCGTTGAAATAAGTGAAAAAAACGTTTCACGAAGCATTGCTTCATTTTTCTTTTGCTACTTTGCCAAAGAACCTTACAAATTTCCTCTTTGCAAATATTTATAGCAAATCCTATTAAAAGAATTTAATTTTGAGTTCTAAAGAAAAAAAAATTGGTCACCAAAGGATCAATGCATAATTACTTGTGTTATAACGCTTAACATACCGGCAAAAATTTATTTTAGAATTAAAAAAAAATAAAATCATTTAGTGGGTAATACATGACCCAAATATGGACGAATAATGTAAACATTTAATTTTTAAGTGTGCAATAATAGATCTAAAATAAAAAATTTTTTTTTAGAATTTATAAAATAATGAAATGCTACTCTGAGGTGAATAATTTAATTTCGTTATTAATAAAATAGTTAAGGTCGTCAATGGGTTAAAGCGTGCATTTAAAACTTCAAATGTTTACTGTTGAAGTGTAGAGCAATTTTTTTTTTTCATAAAAAATGCATATTTAGGTCACCAATGGGTTAAGGAACGGCTTTTAATTGGTTAGAACGCTTAAAATAAACTACTTAAGCTTAAAATCAAATACTTAAGCCTATGTCAAACTATTTTGATGTGAAAATTCAGGTCGTCAATGGGTTAACGTATGGCCGCTCATGGGCTATAATTTTAAATATTTACGAATTAAGTGTAGCACAACCCATTCAAACCTAACCAAAAAATACTTCATTATATCGTTACAAAAATAAAAATGTAGATAACGAGTGGGTTAATGCATGACCGTAAATGTGTTTCTAAATTTTTGATTCTGAATTTTTGGTTTTTGAAAAATGATTCCTGAAAAATTTTTTCCGAAAAATTGTAATTTGGAATGTATGTCTGAATTTATGGGGGGCACCATACAAAACCTTAGGCGTACGACCCTTTAGGATTTCACTGCCTGATCGCAATCTCTTTCTGTAACACTTTAGTTGAATTCCTGAGTGGTCTATCTGTTTGAAATTCTAAGCTAGCACTGCAGTTAATGGTCAGCTTCTTAGCTTTTTCTTAAATCGAAATCCGATACATGAGGTTTTTCCCATGTATTCTTAAATTAACAGTCTAGCTAGAAGAGTACCAATTAATCGTTTTTTTTAGTTTTTTTTTTTTTGTTTGTAAACCAACAACAGGCTATACTGCCTCAACTATGGCACGCACTCAAACTACCTTAACTTATTTCAATTATCTTTTCCTTTTTCCTAATTATATTACATCGATAACCTTTAAAATTACGATGCTGCTAGAGCTGCACAAAAACAAAAACACATTGAAACCCACTCTCTCTCTCTCTCGCCATTATTTCATATTGAGAATTTCTGTTGGCTTTGAGATAAGCACGTGGGTTTGAAGTGGACTCTGAGTTCACAGTTTGTTTGTTTACATTTGGCGAGGTCGTTGCGGGATGGGCTTGTTACCGGTATGCAGACCACGTGTCAAAGCTAAAAATAGCCAAATACAGAGAAATTTGTACAAAACAGCAATTTCAATGGCATATTTTAGTACAACGCGCTGTTAGGGTTGCCATGCTAACAAACTACGTTGTCTCACGTGTTTGTTATCTCTCGCGCGCTCTCTTGCGCGTTCTCTCTATTTATTGTTTGGTTTATTTTATTACTCGGCGCTCACTTGCTCATGAGTTTAACAAAAAAAAAAATGTTGAAACGCCTAAAAGCAGGCAACAATTTTGAGCGCTGCTACTTTTACCGCTTTTATCACAACTCTGCAACAACATAAAAAATGAGAACAATAAAATTGACATCCCCGGCAAATGTTAACGCAACAACATCGGCCCAACTGTGGAGAGCAACCACGTGAATAAACAATAATGTGCCCAAGGATGCAGCAGCAAAATACCAACAGTGGAGGCATCGGTAACAATACTGGTCTTACCACAGCTTCTGCATCTGTCATGCTCGCAGCTGCGCTATGCATCTCATTGTGCTGTTGCGGTCACATTCGTGGTCTTTGTGAGTTTTAACTTTAGTCACAGCGGCAATTCAGTTCAGTTTAGAACGTGGGCTTGAACGAGACGGTTCGCTACTTGTCGGCAACATCGAGCAAAGTGGAAATTGAATTTGATACTTAAGCAAAATGCTGTGAAAGAAGTTTAGCTCAAGACATTCAAACAAAAAAAAAAAAAAAAAAAATTGTTTGAGTTGACTAAAGATGTGCGCTCAAGTGTTGCCTAGGCATTCCAACGTCATTGGCCAATTGTGTTGTATGTTTTGCATAAATTCTATAAAAGAAAAATTAGTTTGTTGTTAAAATGAAATTGGTAGAGAATCTTTGTGGTATAAATCAATTTGTGGCAGCAAAGATTAGTGTTTGGGCTTGTGTGTACTAATGGCTTTGCGTTTTATCGACTGTCCACAAATTTAGTTTTGCTTGAGACAAACCGGCAAAACGCAAAAAAAATTCATAAAGACCAAATAGCTAGCGTTCTCATGAAAAAGAAATTATTTCAATACAAAAAATAAAAATTTTAATCAAACAAAAGTTGTGTGCGCGTGTAATCGTTAGCCCGTTTTGTCGTGATTAAAATTGTTTGTAGTGAAAAAAAAACTGAGCCTCGCAGGAGCATAAATTCTAATTAATAACGCGAACGTGTCCCTCAACAACAGCAGCGCGCATTTACCCCGCATCAGCCAACGAACGGTTTCCGCCATCAAATCAACATTATCATCAGTAATATCCGCTGCGTTAGCAAATTTTTTATTTTTTTTCTTCTTTTTTTTTGCTCAGCAGAAGTTGCCCACAAACAACCATCATAAAAAAGTGCGTAAAAAATGTTATTTATATGTATTTGTAATGTGAAAAGCTTATTAAATATGAATACTTAAGAAATTGCTTTGTTGTGGTGGAAATTAGCTGAGTGTGCGTTGTTCCGTTTATTGTTGCCTTTTTGTGTGACGTCACAACTTATTTTTGGTTTTTGGGCTTTTTCGTTGGTTGAATATTCACTTTGCTTGTGGTTCATTTTACCTTTTCATTTTTTCTCATGTTAATAATCTGCGATTATGAGTGTTTAAATAAGTGGGTCTCTACTACGTTATTAACATTGAAGACTACAAAATTTTCAAACAAAAAATGTACATTTTATAAAAAGTAGAATACGGCCCCTGGGAAATATTCTGCCTTCATTTTGCTAAAAAGTTTGTAACGAAAATTTAAGAAAAACCTGTAGCAGGAGTCATTATTGAGCCATACCAACCAAAACAGCTGTTTAAAGTATTTGTGTATGTCTGTCCGTATGTTTGTTCGCGCATCACTCAAAAGCTGCTCAATAGAATTGAATGAAACATCCATTATTGCATTACAAGATGCTCAACGTAAAATTTAAGGTATCGATTATTTCGATAACTTAACCAGTTTGGTAGATATCGACCAATATGTGTACGAAAGTAACCGAAAATGTGTTTTGCACAATATGGATATCAAACGAAAGGTGCCAATAAGCTCTGCAATAATCGATGTGATTAGTTACATATCTCAACTGCTTTTGAAGTTATGATGATCGAAATTGGGCTCAGTTTGTTATAAGTTTTAAGATGAATCACAGAGGGTGGGGCGTTTTCTAGTGTTTAGAAAATAATATTTCTGCTCACTTCACCTCCTTTTCTGGAAGTTGGAATTTCAGAATTGCTTGTCGGTGTTTCAAACATTTTTATAATATTTTTGTTAGTTTTACGAGCTCAAGAACAGTTGATAATAATTCTTAGTCAATTATTATTATATTTGATTTTGAGAAAATATATGTGGACCATATTTTATAGAATAATTGAGCTCTTTGGTGAGACTTTTCTATTTATAAAAAAAGTTGCATACTTTAAGGCATAAATATTGCCCATTTAATCCCTCTAATATGTGTTCGCTTATGTGCAAAATAAAACGCCTAAATGTAGACAGTGTAATATTTATTTCAAAAGAAAAGTGGATAGTTTACGGGCCTTAACCCTCTTTTCAAGCGATAATATTTTGCTAAGGAATCTAAATGAAAAATAACCCTTACGAGTTCCACACCACTGAAACATCTCACAAAACTAACATATTTTTAGGCGCACGATTTTGCAAAAAAATCCGTTCTCTATGTTGATGTATAAAATGTTCGTTTCCAAAAAAAAACTGTATTTAAATTCTTGCATTCACTTGGTTACTTAGCGACTTGGTGAGAGCAGTTTCACAAAAATGCAAATTCCAAAGGGATGAGCTGAAAATACAAAAAGATGCTGAGGGTTTCTTTTTGAAAATACTTATAATGATTAAAGGTTCAACTTGTATGGTTTCGTGCTTTTTTTACGTTTTCACTTTTTTTCGTTTCCCTTAAAAATTTTTCAATAGAGTAAAAAAAACAATTTAATTTTAGCATTAATTAAAAAAAATCAAAAGTAATAAAAACTTTTTTATATTATTTTTTGTTTTACTCTCAGGTCACCCAATTTAAATTTTGAAATTTTAGAAATTTAATATTGTAAGATAGCAAAGAACCTTCACAATTTAAGAGAACAATAAAGTAAGTCGAAATAAATTTCCAGAATTTATTGGGGAGATTAGTTTAAATATTTCTCTTAGCTACACTTTAGAAGTTCTTGCATTCATATATTGAACTCATATCCTTATCAATAGTTTTATTAAACACTGGCCGAATACCTTGACAACAAGTCCTCATTCAAATATAAGTTATTGGCTTAAACATATCGGTAACTAAAACCATCCGAGATTAACCAAGCTACCAGCGAACGCAAAACTAATTACAGAGAAATTTCCTTCATCAAAATTAGACTTCCTGCTTAGCATAAATCGGAAAAACTTCAATTAAAAGCATTGCGAGGCTACCTTTAATCCATTCTCTGAAACTTCAATAACTGTTCTGAGTTGGGCCGAGCTTCAGCTCACTTCAAACCTGCCCCTATTGGCATCTTGAACGCATCCTGGATTAAAGATCGCTTAAACACGTTGTCCTTTAAATATTTTCCTACATATAAGTAATTTTAAATTCTGCGCGCTTTAGCAAAAACTGTCCTCACCATCCATCGCTGTGTAAATATTCAGTTAGGCATGCCTGTGGCATCTCGTAACAATAAAGCTGCTGGCCGTGAAATGGGAACAATGCGCCTTTTCAATGCTTTCATTTCCGCTTACGCTTCACTGCTTCCGTTAACTCTCAAGCTCATCACAAGTACGATGCACTTCTTATTATGTTGTGCATTTCCATTTCATTTTTTTAGCAAAAGGACGACTTACCTTTGACGAAGTGCTCTCATTTTCAAAATAATTTTTTTTTTCACTGTTGTTTTTTTTTTCCTTTTTCTTTTTTGGAATAATAAGTTTTTAAGCGGAAGAGATATTCGTGTTCCATGTAAATTTAAAGATAGCTTCTACCGAAAATTTTATTACATAAATTGGTGTTGGTGTAAAGCCTTCCCATTAATTTGAAGTTTAACAAAGCCCATTTTATACTTTAACGAACTTGTTTACTCTGCCTGATAGTTGTGGACCTTTAGAATCTTCCCCACAGGCAATTCTGTAAATCTTTTTTAAAGTAGCTCATAATGAACTTTTCGAACATGGCTTGAGATGCTACTCAACAGGAGAGCATCTGAAATTTCCTTCATAAAATGACTGAGAGTTTAAAAAAAGGCGAGCTCCTGCAAAAATGAGACCCCCGACCTGCTAATCGATGTTCAGAGAGTACTAAAACTTACGAGGAAGCTCTATCTTCCCTATTAAATGGAGAAATTACGTATTAACGAAGATGCTGCGGTCCAAAACGCAACAGCCGGTGGATAAAGAGTAAGAGGAAGATCACCACTAAGATGAAGGAACCAAGCGTTGGCCGTCCAGCGCTACCGTAGTGTTTCCAATCGAGATAAAACGAGACACATTTAGCTCTACCTCTTTCGTTGCTTTTGAACGAAAGTCCATTTAGATCTCTTGCCTTGCTACTGCGTCAGATTAATTTTCTTTAAACTCTTTTACTTTTTATCCATTTACTTTATAAATTATTTTACGCATATGTATTTACTAGCCTGAAACGCAGCCTCGTCTAACAGCAGCAAAAGAGATTATTATTTTTTTCTTCTTCTTCTTTCGTTCTGCTCTTATTCATTTGTATTACAAATTAGGTTGCATACTTTAGCTTCACTTTCCACTTCCACTTACTTGACATTCCGCCTAGAGACTTCAAAGACTTGATGCATTGTGGTGTGATTGAATGAAGTCAATGTGAACTGTGCGTTTGAGTTTAGTTTATTTTGCTAAATTACTGGGGAAAACTAGAGGAAAGAGAAATGAGGAATATTGAAAATGAGAATTTTTCTACCAAAATACCCAGTAGAACGATAGCGCTTTGGCATTGAAATACAACAAAGTACGCCATTTGGCATTATTAGCATAAGAGGCATATCGACGTTTTTTTCTTTCCTTTTTTTATTTTTATTTTGTCATTTTTTTTTTTTTTTTGGAAAATTTTTCCTTTGTCAATTTTATTTAAATTTTTTTTTATTTATTTATTTCTAAAATCTTTTTTTTTTGTATATTTTTTTATTTTTTTAATTTTTTTTTTTTTTGAAAATTTTTTTTTTTCATTTGTTATCAATTTTCTTGTTCCACATTTTCCTTTCTTTAAAATTTTTTATTAACATTTTTTTGGTAAATTTAATTTAAATATTTTTTTTTTGTAAATTTTTTTTTCAACTTTCGCAATTTTTTTTTATCAATTCTCGTTTTCCACATTTTTCTATCTTTTAAATTTTTTTTTTTTTTTTTTGTGATGGTCTCAGACGTATAGGCAGGGAGGCGCACTCCTATTGTACAGCATACTCTCGGTAGACTTAAAATACAATCACAATCCCTACCAGCTACAAGTATTCCAACTACTTCATCTGATGTATGTATATATGTATGAACACCAAAACAAATTTGTAGAATTCTTGGTAACAAAGCGGCATATTTACGAGTGTATATACCTATTTAGGTATTACAATACTGCTATTAGATTTAAAATGCCATACTCACATACACACATACAATACATATTTAAATATATATAAATAAAACATACAAACCTGGTAGCAATCCACCAAACGCATATAGCACGACCCCCAAAAGCATTGAAAAATGTCAAGGACGTTAGGAATTATTTGATGCCAGCAAGATGTAATATTGATGTGGGCACAACGCACATGAGCACGTTTTGAGGAAAAGCTTAGGATACGTAATGTACTCTACATTTGTTTGATATGTGCCATAGGGACAGAGAATCGAGCAGGGCTTTTGTATGTAGCACAATTGTGTGTGTTGCTTCCAATAGAGATGCGTACAAAATGGCTGCGAAACAAGTAGGAGCTGCTGAGAATGGCAGAATAATTGAGGCTGAAATAGCAGATATGGCAACTGTGATAACACGCCGAATACAAACATACATAGATACATATATATAAAGTAGAGGTCTCGGAAGAAACAAGTGCGTATGTGAGTTTTTTTGTAATTTCGCATTAATGGAATGAAGATTGCAAGACTGGTTAAAGCACCGAATGTTTTATCGTTTACTAAAATCACGCACGCCATTCGGTAGAGAGAGAGAGCCAAATTCACTAATTGTTAAAAAAAAATTACAAAATGAAGCTCTTCAATTTTTCAAAATTTTCCTCGTTTCACATATTACTTTCTGTCTAGAGAATGTGGAAATGTGCAATATGTTGTATCTTTCTACATTCTTTTTGGTTGTTGTACATTATTCGTACGCATCTTCGCTTACTTGGTTTTATATATTTCTGGTTTTTTTTTTTTTTTTTTTTTTTTGTGTACCATTCATTTTGTCCTTATTTTTGTACAGCAGTTATATCTCACCATTGGAGCATGGCTACAACACCAAAACACACTAATATGAAACGCACAAATACAGTGAAGAGTAGTCAAATCGTGCTTTTTTAGGCATCCCGTAACAGTCACGGGATTTTTGGGAGTGCAGGACAGGCCCGTGCGCACGGGGGGGGTTTTGGGGGTTAAAACCCCCCCCATGGCCAAATCTAAGTTGCAATGATTTTGCAAAAGTTTTCAAAATACAGTTTGTAAATCTTATATTGAATCTTGACTAATAATTTTTGACAAAATTAGTTAAAATAATTTTACGGAAGAAGAAATTGGTGAAAGTTGCAAAGAATAAGGTTGGCCAATACATAAGTCCGGCACTTTGAATTGCACTTGGAGTTTCCGAAATTACAAAGTTGTGTAGCGTATGGGCATTTTTTTTTTAATTTTACTGATGAAAACAGTGAGCAGTTTCAATTAACAGAGCGAATGAACTGGAAGGCTCATTTATATGAAAGATTTCGAGTGTTTTCTGACCCTTTTTGTTGTAGGCGTAAAGAGAATTGTGTGAAAATGACCGTTGGAGAGCAGATGAGCGACACCGTTCAAATATTTGAATGTTTTCAAACATTTTCTGAGGCTTTTTTTTATTTCACCTAACAGAAGGTAAAGATCGCATTTTTCATGGACGTTTATCAATAGTCTGGCTTTGGTTTGTTAATCGTCGAGATCTAAAACTGCTCAGCTACAGAGAAAACCTCATCAGCTATGTAAGGTAGATAAAAAATAGATGACACAATTAATAAATAATTAGTTGACAGCGAATAGTTATTGTAAAGAATAAAGATAAGAATCAAAGGATATGAAATCAAATTGTTGATATGTATTTAGGATAGAAAGAATTGACTTTTTTATGCTGCATAGTGAGTCTGAAATATCAAACGTACCAGAATGAGAGTTGTAATCTTGACACAAACAATGAAAAGGCTCATTTAATTCAAAATTAGTTCGACACTGTTTCAAGATAAGTGGTTTAAAATGTACATTGAAGTTCACTTCGCTCAAAAGAAACGGACTTACGATTGAACCATTTAGTAATTTAGTCATGAAAACAGTTCCAAGCAGTTCCCTCCGACTAGAAAGGCTGTGAAGATAAATTAGTTTTAAGCGACTCGTATACGATGGCAAATTATACAAGGGATCCCAGTGAAGATCTCTTAAGGCAAATATTAAAAATTGTTTTTGAACTGATTCTTAGCGATCCACGAGGACCTGGTAACGTGGGTTCCAAATTATACAACCGTATTCAAGTATCAGTCTGACTAATGTAGTAAAGAGTTTTAGTTACATAAATTCTTTAGACCATCGTTTAACAAATGCTAGAACGCCTCTAGCTTTATTGACTGTTAAGTTAATGTGGCAGTTAAAACCGAGTTTTTAGTCCATAGTAACCCCAAGTTCAACAAAATCATACATTTGCTCAAGACTATAACTGTTAATTGTATAGGAAGCTGGCTGTGATATTCCTCTCGAAAAACCCATGTACTTACATTTCTTTAGATTAAGCGGCATATAATTTAAATCGCACCAAGTAACTAGTGTATTTAGATCTGATTGAAGCTTCTTCGAATGACAAAGCTTTACATCGTCGGCATACATTAAAATTTTCGAAAATTATATTACTGTAGAAATATCATTTATAAACAACAAGAACAGAATCGGGCCAAGATGGCTTCCTTGAGGAACTCCTGAGGAGACATAAATAACATCGGATTCACAATTTTAAAATACTACTTTTTGTGCTCTGTCGCTAAGGCAAGAAGAGATCTAGCGATTGAGACCCGGCTGGAAACCCAACTGGTCCAGTTTATGAATAAGTAAAGAGTGACACACTTTATCGAAAGCTTTACTGAAATCAAAGTAAATTCAAGTAAGTTTGTAACGGTGGACTTTCCCTTACAGAACCCGTGTTGACAGTCGGAAATCAAGGTAGAGATAGGATTCGTAAGCTGATTGGTAACATTAGCTTCACACACTTTTGGGATGGCAGAAAGCTTTGCTATGCCACGATAGTTCTCTATAGAAGCCTTGCTTCCGCTTCTATGAAGCGGTAGAAGAAACGACTCTTTCCATGGTTTTGGAAAAACACCACACTTTAGTGAGGGGGTTGGTAAATATTGTTAGCACACTTCTTCAAGAAGGATGTAGGAATCCTATCAGGACCGCATTTAAAAAATTCCTTCAAGGTTTTCAGATAAATAAGAACATCATTGGCGCATATAATTGGACGGCAGAATAGTTAGAAGGGAAAAATTGCGCAAAGAAATTATGACCCAAAAGAAATAAAAAACGACCCCAAATAAGCTTCAGAAAAACACCAATAAAAGGCTCCGCAGTTCATTTAAAAATAGTCAAAAAACGCTTGAAATTCATCGAAATCGGACTCATTTCGGACTCTTTTTTATGACTCCGTTGGAGTTCCCGCGTAGAGCGATTTTTCGCTCCATTTGGGCTCCGAAAGAAACTCATTTTGGAGAGTAAAGCTCTGAGAAATGAGCGTTTTATGGTCCGAAAGGAGTCTTTTTTTGCACTTTCAGTTAGCTGGGATATGCCATCATATCACCAATTCTCTATCAAATACAGAAAAATGTGTACCATCAAAAAAATTTTCTTGGGTATAGTTTTAGGTATCAGAGTATGCAGTTTCAGAAAAGTTAAAGAACATTTAAATTTATGATGTATGGGTCTAGGTATCTGTTTCAGCAAATATGTTTATCTTAGTGGAAAATGTATGCGAATTCAAATCTAAATTAAAACCCCCCCCAAGACCAATTCCTGCGCACGGCCCTGGTGCAGGATATGTCACTAACAGCTGTTTTTTGTAATTCAGTTTGCTCCGCTCAAAATTTAGCAGTGGTGTAAGAGAAAATAGTAGAAAGAGATGAAAAGACACTGAGACAGTCAGCTGATTGAATGCTCCAAGTCCAAATTTTTAAATTTATTTTCCTGAAATTTTTATTTTATTTTAATTATTTGATTTGAAAAAAAAAAATTATAAAGCAAATATCAAAAATATTTAAGAGCACAAACATATTTTTTTTATATTATTTTTAATCACTCTCACTTTCAATTTCCTTTTTTATTTTTTTTTTTTAATTAACTAATTGCGGATTTTTGAAAACACCTCAAATACTAGTTATTGATTGAAAGAGTCCTCAAACTAACAAAAATATTATCAATTTTGTTATATTTGTGTTATATTTTTACTAATACATTTAATTCTAGAAAGTAATATGTATATCGAAAAATCCATTTATCGAAACAAAAAAAAATCGATAACTAAGTAATCTGCTCAAACACAACAAACAAAATAAGACACTATATTCTAAATTTAATAATAAAATTTATTTGACCATGAGCCTTCGAATAGGAAGCATCACTATTAAGAAAATCGAATCGAAAGCAATAGCTTTTAGAAATTTTATTTGTCTGTCTGTATCTTTGTTCGCGTCTCAATTAAAAACTGGTATATAGATTTGAGTTCGACTTCCAATGTTACATTACTAGGCGTTTAACTAACAGTATAAGATACTCTGTATGCCAATAGCTCTATCGTTATCGGAGCAAACAATCAACATGTGTATCTGGGTGGCCCAAAATATGTTAGTACAATATGGGTATCAAATTAAAAATCCATATCTGAACTAATTTCTGAGATACAATCTTAAAAAATGTTTGAGAAAGGAAACAACCCATGCTATGGTAATAATTTCGTGATGCTAGTATCGCTAGTACAGATCCCGGAAATCGTTAAAATAAAAAAAAATAAATAAAAAACAAAAACAAGCATCCCTAGTAAGGACATACATTTTGGTTATGTTAAAAAAGGTCAGTGTGTGAATGTTACTTGCAGTGTTCATGTCACCATATAATTTAGTATGCTAGCACATGTCCGTATGTGTATGTGTATGTGTATGTGTATGTGTGCATAGATGTGAATGGCTTTGCTTGCAAGTGAAAGTGGATTTTTTATATTTAAGTTATTGCCAATGGGGTTTTATGTTCATAGTACATACATTTCTTGTTTCATTTTTGTCCTAATTGTATTTGCTGTTGTTTTTGTACACTTGCTTACAAGTCGGTTGTGGCCTCAATGCAGCGCGATCCTTTCATTCGTTCACAATTTGCTGCTTTCACTTCGCTTTCACATTTGCTGTGACATTTTTGCGTTGCCGCGTTTGCCATGTTATGTTGTTGTTGTGGTTTTCGTGCGATTTGAGTTTTATTTGTTGAAATTTCACTTGCCTTTAATTTATTTTTGTAACTTATGAATGATTTATGCGCATACTGCGGTCTCGCTTTCAACACAAATACATTTTTAACTGAACTTTAGAACTTTAAACCTCATCGCCTTGTTGCAGATGTGACAATTGTTAGTGTAGGTTTTGTCATGATTCCAAATTCATTGCAGTTGCCCTTGTTTCGTGAGTTTTAACTGCCATTTCGGTATTTTTAATTTGTGTTTGAAAACACTTTTATATTCACATATGAAGGGAGGATTTGGGTATTTTTAGAGTAGAAGCTCTTTTTCACGAGTGGAATACAGAGCTGGTTTATAGGTAATATAATAAAATAAAATAAATAAAATAAAATAAAATAAAATAAAATAAAATAAAATAAAATAAAATAAAATAAAATAAAATAAAATAAAATAAAATAAAATGAAATAAAATAAAATAAAATAAAATAAAAAAAATAAAATAAAATAAAATAAAATAAAATAAAATAAAATAAAATAAAATAAAATAAAATTAAATAAAATTAAATAAAATTAAATAAAATAAAATAAAATAAAATAAAATAAAATAAAATAAAATAAAATAAAAGAAATAAAAAAAAATAAAATAAAATAAAATAAAATAAAATAAAATAAAATAAAATAAAAGAAATAAAAAAAAATAAAATAAAATAAAATAAAATAAAATAAAATAAAAGAAATAAAAAAAAATAAAATAAAATAAAATAAAATAAAATAAAATAAAATAAAATAAAAATAAATAAAATAAAATAAAATAAAATAAAATAAAAGAAATAAAATAAAATAAAATAAAATAAAATAAAAATAAATAAAATAAAATAAAAGAAATAAAAAAAAATAAAATAAAATAAAATAAAATAAAATAAAATAAAATAAAATAAAATAAAATAAAAGAAATAAAATAAAATAAAATAAAATAAAATAAAATAAAATAAAATAAAATAAAATAAAATAAAATAAAATAAAAGAAATAAAAAAAAAAAATAAAATAAAATAAAATAAAATAAAATAAAATAAAATAAAATAAAATAAAATAAAATAAAATAAAAATAAATAAAATAAAATAAAATAAAATAAAATAAAATAAAATAAAATGAAATGAAATGAAATGAAATAAAATGAATTAAAATAAAATAAAATAAAATTAAATTAAATTAAATTAAAATATATTAAATTAAACTAAATTATTTTAAATAAAGTAAAATAAAATAAAATAAAATAAAATAAAATAAAATAAAATGAAATGAAATGAAATGAAATGAAATAAAATGAAATAAAATAAAATAAAATAAAATAAAATAAAATAAAATAAAATAAAATAAAGTAAAATAAAATAAAATAAAATGAAATGAAATAAAATAATAGAAAATGTTCATAACACTGTAGAGAAAACTGCGTAGTTTCCATACCAACAAATAATTTAGTGGTCTTGTTTCAGGAAATATTGAACCGAGATGCACTCGTTAGTCTGCACTGGTTTTGTTAGCACGAACAACTCGTCTATGTTGTGGTCATAATTAGTTTCGTCGGAATGTGGCAATTATCAACATATTATAGGCTCAATTAAGCATGCCAAGTTGAATTAAAAATATTAAAACAATATAAAATCATTTTTTCCAGTGCATACAAATACGGAGCTTAATGAGTATTTGCATGCAGTCATCGGCCATTGGCATCGTTCATATGTATAAATATAAATTTATAATGAATGCATCTCACCTTGGCCATCAGCGGCCGAATAACCAGCGAGTATGCGGTAATAATGGGTATTTTAATAACTGTTAATGCCACATTACTTACACAAACAAATTGTATTTACGTCGTTACATTCCATTTCATATCATTAATGTTTCATTAAATTTAAATATTTTCACTTATTCTCGCATAAAAGAAACAAATCGTGCACTCGTCTGTGAATGGGCGTGTATGTTATTGGTTTCTCAGTTGACGCGCAAAGAGACTTGGATATCGTTGACGCCGGTCAAGTATCCGATTATTTGTGTTTATTCAAATGATATAGAATTACCATAAATCTATAATCAAGCTATACAAATTTTTAATGCCACTTGAGCTCTGTTAAGAAATGAGTTATTCAAATTCCATTACATCAAAGATGCAAACTGAGAAAATAGAATGAAACTGGTTCTAATTTAAATACATGTTTATAAGATTGGAGTGCAGCGTTAAATGTTGTTGGTTATTCAAAAATTTGTGACTACTTTATACTTTTTGCGGTATAGGCTTAGGGTCACTTTGGGATTATTTCTTAATTTTTTTTTTTTTTGGAACTTTTAGGTCACATGATTTTAATCTAAATGAACCTCAAACAGTTTCAAGCAGTCCCAAATTGAGCATAACAAAATCTCGGGACTATACTTTAAGCGAATGCAAAAAATAATCGAGGGATAAAATCGTTCTGATAAAATTCCAAAACTGTCCCTAAAGTAACTGCGAAATTAATAAAAAAATAAGCGAGCAGTAAATAGTCTCTGATTAATAAAAACTTATTTTAAATTAAGAAGTATTTCAAGGTGAGCCAACCCTCATCGTTAGCATTCACCTAATTATCATTATTATAATAACCTTCTTGGAAATAGTTTGATAAAACTAGAAGTAAACGCAATCAGCAAATTTATAATAAAAAGTGGGCAGCACCACGCCTACTTTCACAAAACTCACACAACGTGCGAGCTTTGATTAAACATGTGCAAAGTCTTGTAGATATAATTTCTCTGTTACAGAAAATTTTCTTCTTAAATTTTATTTAAAAAAAAAAAAAATTTCAGAACTATGTTAAAAAAGTGGGCGTGTCTCTACACCAATTTTGCACATTTCTACAATGAAATGTAAGCGTTATAAAAATAACAGCTCACCAAATTTTTTTACAACATTTTAGATAATAAATCGTTTTTCAAATTATTCAAATATGAAAGGGGTGGCGCCACGCGCACTAAAGAAAATGTTTATCTTTAGTAATACTTTTCACATGGAAACTTTAAGAATTAAAGAGAATTAGTACAAAGTTATATTTCGATTAAAAATATGCCTTTTGAATTCGTCTATGATCGCTTCATAGTTTGTTATATAAAAGTGGGCGCGGTCCTAAGCCGATTTCGTTTTTTTTTTTTTAACTTTCAACGGTTATTAATTATGGCTAATTTATTTCGAAAATTCAACATAATCAAAAATGGGCGGAGTCAAACCTATTTTCAAAAATATCAAAAAAATCTCTTCCCATTCGAAGATTAGTAGTAGTAGGGGGTTTCAACCGCGCCCACTCTGTGAAGTTATTTGCTGAAGTAACCATGCCTTGTTAATAATTTTGTCTAATAGAAGTCGACCTCTCCATGATAGCGCTCCACTCCTTGCATCAATGGTTCACCTGGTCCTAAATTTTTTTTCATTTCCTAAATTAAATTTTGAGTGAGTGTGAAGAGCACTTCATGATCTACGCACGTGCATCTCTTGTAAGTAGCTGAAAATAGAATCCAACAACACCTCCGTCAAAGCACTAAAAAGCCACAACAAAGTGACCAAGCAATTATGCACTCATCAGAGTTAGGTTAACACGTCAGCCTGACAGGCTTCGAGTTGCTCTTCGACCCATTTGTCTTTGCCCCACGCACACGCCCGGAAAAAGGTCAATGCACAATATCTCTGTGTTATACAAAAACACAAAAACCAGGTAGAGCACGTGCAAATGGAAGCTAAAATGCGAGATTAAACAAAACCGTTTTGGAATGTATGTTACATATATGTATCTCCGAGTCTGTCATTAAAATCTAAATAACCTTGACTATGCAATTAAAGTACAGATTAAGAGAGACGTGTGGCTTTTGTGGATTCGTTTGCACAAATAAAAAGATTTTTGCTTATCAGTATTTTGAAACCCGAGACCAAGGAAGGAGACACTTTCGCTTATGAATCTATTCAGCTCGGAATCGCTCGTTGCATTTATGGATAAGTCCATCGCTTCTTCTCATCAAATCATACTAACAGATATCTTCTCATGCTTCGGCGGACGTGTTTCCCTATTAGAAAAAGATAGAATGCCCATGTGGGCTTTGTTTCCCTTTTTTGGAAATAAAGCCCTTTGGCATTATTTCCGTAGGCCTTATTGCACTGCATCCCATAACTGATGTGAACAAAAAAATGATGGTTGAGACTAAACGCCATGTGTAGTTGCAGCTGTGGGATCCTGCCAGTTGGTGGCGAGACATAATCTCAAGTGACATATTGCCAAATTGGTGAAAAGTGACATAATCCCAATTTTATTTTTTTTTTTTTTTTGATTACGGCACTGCACTCATAACTAAAAATAAAACAAAAGAGACTTAATCCCAAGTCAACCCGATCCAACACCAACTTCCCTAACAACAATTTTTCTACACAGAACCCTCTATTGTGTGGGTAGACTTCGAGCGCGCTTATTGAATTTAAACCTTAGTGGCTGCAGCACCTGCTGCGTTACAGTTTTTCTGCTCAAAAGTTTTCCGATTTTTTAAGCCTAAAGGTGACATAAGTACAATTGGCGTTATGACACACCTACGGTAGTGCACGAAAAAAATTTACATAATCTGATTTCTTTCTCAAAATGCTCAAATTCACAACACAAAAACTATCTTTCATATAAAATGTATGAAACTGAAAGCATTCGAATTGCTCGAAGTTCATGATGATGTGGCACGATCAAGTATGAAGCTTTCCTTAAAAATCCTCACATGTGTGAAAGGGTCATCCCTTTCCCTCTTTTCGTTTAGTTTGTTGCATTTCACTTCGAATTTCCTTTAACCTTATTCCTTTGCCGTTTTCATTACAATATTATTTTCGCACGTAACAACAAAATTTCGCAGGATATTGATTATCTACTTGTGGCCCAATGCATGCGGCTGCGGCACGTACAGACAACTTTTGTTGGTAATTCGCAATTTGTCACCTTTTGTTGCACTTCATTTGCATGTTCACTGTATTGTTCTGTCTCATTCTTGACACTTTTTTCTCATCTTAAATATTATGAGTTTAGTTGTTTTTGTATTTCTATTTGGTTATTCTCACGCTCCGCATGCGACGCACATTGTTTTTGATATCGCAATTGCTGCATTTCGCTTTTATTATTGCCAGTTTTACCACTTTCCTTGCTTTTCGTGTTGTTGTTCGTGTACTCGCTTAGCAACAGTACAAAATAATTGTTTGCCATTTTGGTATTGGGAGCAGTAAAATGTTTTCTGGTTATCTTCGGTGCCATATTGAAGCCGCATTTGTGTCACAGCAGCTGAAAAGGCAGTGAAGCATAAAATAATGCGAGCCATGAAACAATAGCAAGCTCAGCAGCCAACATACAACAATTTGACAAAAGTTCATGACCCACTTTGGATGCTCACAAATCAGCGTTTTCCTCGCGCGCGCCTTCTTCAAAGTATGTCCTTCCTCTGTCCTGCACTTGGGGAATCTGGAATAACTTTGGTATTTGTTTTGCAGTTATGTTGCAAATTATTTTCGTTTGAAATGATTTTAAGCGCAGTCTCTACATGCATTTTTGGTGTTATTTTGAAAACTATGAAACATGGCATGCGGTAAAGAAATTCGAATATTTCAAACTTAATTCGAAAAGTCTCATGAAGAGATGGATTTGTGATTTTGGAAAGGAAGGGTTCAAGTTGTTTTTAATGAAATGCTTAGTTCGTGAATAATATTACTTTTTGGAGTCCGAAACTGGGTTTGGACTCGAAAACCACCCCCTTGGATCTGCCCATAGTCTCAGGTGCTTCCTCTTTTAATTGCGCGCTTTTAAATTGCACTCATGCACTGACTGTAGAGAAGGATGTCGCTGTTTTTATATCAAATTATTGTGACGTCAGTGAAATGTGAACTTATGTCAGTGACACTAGTTTCATTGACGTTATGGCGCATCACCGGATGTCTCGGTTTTGACATTAGATAATTCATTTTTACAAAAAGAGAAATAATATCAAATTATTGTGATGTCATTGAAATGTAAACTAATGTCCGTGACATTAATTCCATTGACATTATGACACATCACGGGTGCTGTCATTTCATTTTAAAAATTAATTTATCTAGCATTCTCCCCGAATTAAATCGAAGATGAAATTTGAAATATTTCAGCTGCATTTTCCCACTTAAAAAAGAATTTCCGAAGCACTTTTTCATTCCATTTATATTTGATTGTATGTGTATAGCGCTTCAAAAGCTTGCAAGCTTTCTTCTATCTAACAAAATTTGGTTGCATCACTTCAATGCACCACTCAATAGCACAAATCATCACTCAAAATCAAATTGCACAAGTTTCGTTGTTCTAAAATTGTAAAAGTGCTGCTCCAATACGCATAATCGTTATTTAATCTGCTAATCCTGGGAATTGCTTTGGCATCCTTTTTGCACAAAACTTTTTTGCTATGCAAAGTTGCAGGTTGTGCAACAACATTTTAATTCAATTAAATTTGTTTTGTGGAAGCAAACGACATTTCTAGTGGAAGATGCAAAAGACGAAAAAAAAAAGAATGTGAAATTTCCATTGATTTTCATCATAGCCCACAACAAACCACACATACCAACAAGCATTCAGACCTCCAGTCAGTCACCTGCATTGTGTGGAAAAAGTGCAGACGCCAGCGATAAGCACACGTGCCACACATCAATTTGCAGCATTCATAAAGTTGCACATTCACACAAACATTGATGAGTTCTTTGGTCCAATGCAAAGTGGCTTCTGTGGCAGTTTCAAATACAACAATAAAATGGAAATAAAAATAGCTACAACCAACGAGGTGCACTTTCCTAACAAAAACCTCAGGTAGAGCAGCGCAATAGCCAGCTCACAACTGAACTAGAATTTACTATGAAAGTGCAAACAAAGGGACGGGGCTTTCCATGTCAACTCGTCAGATAATACGAATCGATCCCCTTTCATTGAAATTAAATTAGTTCAGCACTTTCTTTTATCATAAAACGAAGTACTGGCAAAGAATTATTTTTTTTTTTGGAATTTATTCAAATTTTTTCTTAATCTTTTCTAAAAATTTAACTTTTCAACAATCTTTCGGAAGATGCTGAATTAAAAAAAAAAACTTTCAGACGTACATACTCCCGTTACTTCGAGGTGTAAAAAAATTGTTATTTTTAATATTACATCTCTAAGTTTAGTTAATATTTAATTTTTAAAAATTAAAAAAAGTATTTTTCAAAAAAATAAATAAAATATTTAAATTGGGATTCGAGTTTTTCTGCATTGGGTTTTCAAAAATTAAATTAAAAAACTTATTTTTCCAAAAAAGTATATGTGAAATTTGATTTGCGATTCATATTTGTGTGTATAATTATGTTTCAAAAATAAAATTTTCAATGTAAAACCATATACAATAAGGTGCCTCGCCAAAAAAAGTTGCAGTGTTTCCACCGGAATTTCAAAGTTCAATGTATTCTAAGGCCTTGGTCAAAATATTTCGGAAAATATTAAAATTTACCGGAGCTAAACCGCGTTAAAAAACGCTAAAAATATCCTTTTTTTTTGTATGAAAGGAGTATGAAAACATATTTTTTAATAAAAAGCACCTGAGATGATGAATTAGCTGGAGTACAAAAGGTAAGCATAAAAAAGTTTGAAAATTTTATCAACGCAATCCAAATATTGAGATGTATGATGCTGTTTTTGGTCATATTTCGAGGGGTAGGTTTGTGGAAAACTTTAATAACTCAGCCAATTATTGACGGATTTGGATGATTAGGATATCATTTGAAAGGTATTTTCGAGACGTTGCCATTTTTGCAAAATTTAACCCTTTTTCGTCCAATTTTTTCACATTGCGAATATTAGCACACAGTTATACAGCAGGATATTACCTTGGATTTTTGTATGAATCTACATCGAACATTGACTTCTTTCAATCCTTATACAATTTATTATCGAATTCTGCTCCATGGAAGTTTTCTCATACTTTGGACTTAGTTCAAGATAGGTTAAGGCAAAATGAAATAAGCCAGACTAGCTCTGACTAACTTACACTCCTCAATTATCATCAACAAATTACTAAAGGAGTCCTAACCTAAGTAAGCTCTTAAAATAAGAAAACCCATCGAAATACGGAAGAAAGTTTTTTGGCAATAGCGCACTTTATCGACATTATTTATTTATTCATACAAAGTCTTGCCGTGACTGTAGCCTTTTATAGCATTTTCGTGATTCTATTTTATTTGCAGTATAACCTAGGCGGTTTTTGTCGACGACGGAGGTGGCAGATTGGCTTACAGTTCGTACGAAGCGTTCAGTGTTTTGCGAATGGCAAGGGAACTCTGAAATGATAAGGTAAAACAAAGTGAAAACCGCGAATGAAATTGTAGACACGGCGGTTCTGTGATACCAGCCTCATCCCAGTCAATTAAAGTTGACAAAGAGGTAGCATTAAATAGTATTTTTGGCACAACAAATTGGCGGATGTTATTATCTGTGTTTGAACGAAATTTAATTATTTTGTCATAGCCTTCATTTCTTACTGATTTGGATTTATCTGTTATCATTGATAACAAAATATTTTCGGGATGAGCGAAAAAGCCATTAATTTGAATTGAGCGTTGTACAATTTCTTGCATGTCTGTAGGTAAGAACCAAAAGGGAGCATAAACCTTTACCACAAAAAAGGCAAGCTTTTTTAGCTTTTCAGAAGCCACTTGCTGTGTTACGTAAAGGCGAAGTATTCTCGAAGCTGTTGTCAGCCATCGTGATAGGTTCAAAGGGCCTGGTTTAATACTTGCTAAAAAATCACTGCACACTCCGCTATCGACTGCTCGAACCATGTTAAATAAATATTTCTGATCGTCACGTAATTCCCACGCGTCAATATTTTCAGGCATCTCACCCATTGTGATTGCGTCAAAGTTGTGTGCAGGCTACAAATTTGAAACAAAAAGAAGATTATTTTCTTTCTATCTTTATTCCGAGGAATGCAATCAAGTGAATGAAGTCCGAGGAATGAAAAAGAGGAATAATTATTCCGGACTGCAAAAAGGAATTAGGGCTGCAAGTTTGCATTCCTTATTCCAAAAAAAGGAATTAAGGCTGCAATCCAAAATTGTTATTCTGACATGATTGCATTCCTTAACAACTCTGTTACATATATATAAATAAACATAATTTACTGGTACACTTTCGCAGTCTTGCAGGGAATTTCCAATAAGACCAGGCCAGTTGTGTGGTCCATTCGCTTTCCCTATTAGGTGTTTTACTAGGGCAGTAAATGGCAGTTCATTAAGAGCATTTAATTAAGGAAGTAGAAAAGTGTGATCCGGTTAAGTTATAGCATTGAATAACAAATGGCAGAAATGTTTTAATTTTCTAAGAAATAGGAGGGTTAGGACTCCTTTAGTAATTTGTTGATGATAATTGAGGAGTGTAAGTTAGTCAGAGCTAGTCTGGCTTATTTCATTTTGCCTTAACCTATCTTGAACTAAGTCCAAAGTATGAGAAAACTTCCATGGAGCAGAATTCGATAATAAATTGTATAAGGATTGAAAGAAGTCAATGTTCGATGTAGATTCATACAAAAATCCAAGGTAATATCCTGCTGTATAACTGTGTGCTAATATTCGCAATGTGAAAAAATTGGACGAAAAAGGGTTAAATTTTGCAAAAATGGCAACGTCTCGAAAATACCTTTCAAATGATATCCTAATCATCCAAATCCGTCAATAATTGGCTGAGTTATTAAAGTTTTCCACAAACCTACCCCTCGAAATATGACCAAAAACAGCATCATACATCTCAATATTTGGATTGCGTTGATAAAATTTTCAAACTTTTTTATGCTTACCTTTTGTACTCCAGCTAATTCATCATCTCAGGTGCTTTTTATTAAAAAATATGTTTTCATACTCCTTTCATACAAAAAAAAAGGATATTTTTAGCGTTTTTTAACGCGGTTTAGCTCCGGTAAATTTTAATATTTTTCCGAAATATTTTGACCAAGGTCTTAGAATGCATTGAATTTTATAATTCCGATGGAAACAGTTTGTCCATTTCTTTTTGTATGGAGCGTGAGGCACCTTAATATACATACATATATGAAGAACACCAAATTTAAACATCTTTTTGATTTCAAATTCCACTAGAACAAAACATAAAAAAATAAAAAATGTTGTCTAAGAATTCATATTTTATGGTAAAAAATTAATAATCCCAGTTGGAAACGGTAATGTCTGGTAATGCAAAAAGTAATGTATCACTTGCTCTATTTACGCATTACAACATGCATGACTATTAACACAGCACATGTCCTACGAAAGTAATGTGTCGCTCGCAACAAACTGAAGCGACAAACTATACATTACTTTTTATATTACTTTTTATAAATGAAAAGATGCATTACAATGAACACATTATAACTACCATTACTTTGCATGATAGAAAAGATGCATTACCTGCGAACATTTTTTTCCCTGCATTGCCTCTTATAAAACAATATGCAACTTATAACCTATTCTAAGGTGAGGAAGCTTAGAACGAGCGCATTCGATCCTAACCTATTGGTCTAAGAAGAATTCAAGTTGAGCTAAGTAACTATACTCTTGCCGCTTCATAAAGCTCTGCAGCGGCGGATGACTACTGATATCGCTATTTCCAGTATCAGTAAATGATACGAAAGAACCAATGGAGCGAAGCCAAAATTTCTGAATGTTACATTTATATCAAGGCGAATTAATAGAAGGTGGAAGCCAGGCGAAATACAAACACACATCCATACATTTTCAATGTACTTTGTTTTTGTAATTTGTAGGACTAATGTCAAAATCGTATGGCGGCTAAATGTGTAGTGTCAAAATTTGAGAAAAAAGTAGCTATCAGCTGATGGGATAATTCCACCTTGTATTAATTCGCCTTGATTTATATTTTATATTTTTGATTTTTCAAAATGAAGTTTAAATTTTTTCTCAAAGGCTTCTTAAGAAAACATAAGGCACAGTGAAATTAATCAAAAATGTAGTACTACAAATAAAAACAGAGCGACACATTACTCTTTCGATTGCTTCTGTTTTGATCTTTTGTTACAACAATTTTCATACATCTTTTCATGCATGAAAAAGGTAATGAATTCCCCATTTTCCCACTGGGATATTTTAAAAAACTTAAAAATTGCCAAAATTAGAATCTCAAAATTTTGTTTTCCAAAAAATTTTTGGTTACCTATAAAAAGTAAATAATTCTTTGGGATTCGAATTTGTTTGTATAGTATAAAATTTTCAATGTAAAAACATATATGTAGATATGCATGTACTATATATGTAAATAAAGAGCAAAAAATTTAAACATATTTTTGATTTCAAATTCCACAAGAACGAAACATAAAAAAAAAATTAATTAATTAAATTAAATTGCCAAAAAAGTTGGGACAGTCATATCGCATTGCCAAAATTAGAATTCCAAATTCTCTTTTCTAAATAATTTTTCTTTTCCTATAAAAAGTGGATAGTTCTTTTAATAACATGTGTTAGGCAAAGATTTGTAAAAGAAAAATATATTTCTCAGCAAAAAAATTGTGGCCAAAGTTCAAAAACCAAAAAAATAAAATCTAAAAAAAAAAATTTTAAATAAAAAAATTTACAAAGTTCACAGTTAATATTTTAAAAAACAGAGCCCTTTCAAAAAAAAAAATTTTTAAACTTTAAAAATGCGACAAATTAAAAAAAAAATTCCGAAAAACAATTTTTTTTTTCGTGCCAGTCTATAATTTGCAGATGTATAATTTGATTCTAAATACATGACATTGCAGCTAAACAAATTGTTTGTTTTGCTCGTTTTTGTATTCAATGTGTTGTTGTTGTATCGCGCCAACACAAATGCAACAGTGTAGGTGGGGTTGTCCTCCTGCCGTACACTTTGTTAGCCAAGGGATTGACTTTCTGTCGCTACCAGCTTTTTGCTTGCTCTCTGGCTTGGCATTTGTTTGGGTGCATTTGTTTGTATGTATCGTTAGCAATAAGTGGTTGTCTGTTGCTGATTTAAGCTAGCGATTGCTAACAATATAAACTATAAATATCAATCTAGTGAACAAATGAAAATGTTTAGAGGTGTCGCAAAGATTCTGTGGGCGACTAGGTTGCATTGAGCGCTGTGTTGAGGTGATAAAGATGTCTATTTTTACATTCGTAATAGCTGTTGGTATTGTTTCAATCGATTTGTTTGGAAAATTTAACTTAAATTGTTTTGTTAAAACGATTTGTGAATGAGTTTTTGTTGCATCAATATGTTGGTCGATAACGATGATAGCGGTAGAGTTATCGATATAAGAGATATTTTAAATGTTAAGTAAGACGTGAAGTAATACAATGGTGAAATTATAACTCAATTCAATTTAACAGCTTTTGAGTGATGTGCGTACAAATATGCAGACAGACGTATAAAAAAAAAAAAAAAAAATTTTTTTGGCGGAAATTAAATTTTTTTTTTTTTTGAAAATTTCCTATAAAAATTTAATTTGGGAAATTTTTTTTTATTTTGTAAAAATTTTTTATTGGGTTGAGCTACAATTTTTTGTCTTTTAAATTTTCTAAAATTAAGAATTACATTTTTTTTTTAAATATTTTGATCTGAAATTTTTGCAAAAAACTCATTCAACTCGATATACGAGCATTTCCTTCCTTAGTTTACATACAAAATAACGAAGAGGTAAATTTTGTACACTTCTTCTTCTTACTTCTTTCAGTTTTGTACACACAAAAACGAAAAAGAGCAGTAACAACACAAACAACAACAATACTCAATTTATCTGCAGTAGTAACAAATCACATTGCTTAATACATTTTGACTAGAAAATATTTCACCTTTTGCTCAGGCATTCAGATGCTCCATAAGAATTTAGCAAAAACAACAAAAAGGCAGAAATAGCAACAATTGTGCATAAAATCAAAAACCATGCAACAACTTTAACAAATACTTATGGAAATGCAAATGCTCATATAAATGTCACATAATGCGTTTATGTCCTTCAATCATGATTTCAGATTAACTTTTGGTTTTGCTGCAACCTCTGCTGGCTGCACCCCTCCCTGCACTCCGCTACATTGCACACACTGCCTGCTGCATGCTTCATGCTTTAATACCCAAATAGTTTGCATCATACAACCGCACATGCCCCCAATGAGTGAAAAACAAAATGGCAGCAAAGCAGAGGGGGTGAAGGGTGTCAGCTGACGGGAATCATGTAATATGTTAGACAGCGAGATTCCATGATGTAACTTCAAGCGTACATAAATCACCACAAATCGCATTTTGCAAAGCAGGCAACATTTGCTGCAGCACTTTTCTGATTTGCATTTCTATGTTGTTTTTGTTGCATAATTTTTTTTTTTTTTTTTTTTTTTGTTCGTTTTTTGTTTTTCACTTATTTGCTCTGACGTTTGCTATTTTTGATCTTCAATGCTGGCATTTTAGCTCATTTACATTCCAGAAATGCCAACAACATGACAAATGTTTAAAATTATAAATAAAACTGCAGTATGCTTACTGTCACATTTAACCCTTGCATTACGTCTTTTGAAGGGATTTGGCAAAAAGTTTATTCTTGATTTGTTTTGAAAGAGTTTAGCTGCATATAAATCTAAGGAAGCTTAAGCGTCCAGCTTTGTAGCTAGTTTGAAATAAAAAGCTTATAATACAAATTATAGGGACACACATGACCCATTAGAATACAAGTCATGCAAAAAAAATGTGAAACACATGCTTTGGAGATTTATGAACTATTCCAAGACATTGATTCCAAAGAATGTATTGTAGTAGTAATAATAAGATGCCATATACCCACGCAAAGATTCAGGATGAGCTACTCCTCTAATTTGTAGTGTGTTACTTTTAGCTTTTTACCACAGGTTGCCGAGGTCTAGATTTTGTTTGCCTACCCCATACGTGAGCTGACAAGAGAGGAGTAATTCAATCGACCTGTATCCGACCACTACTGTGTCACAATGTCACAATGTCTTTATGCTACATATATGTCCCACTCTTAAGCCCTTTTGTGCCAAATGTGTCCCACAATTTATTTGCTTCAAATATTATTTTGCAAAAGTTTAACTCATACATGCCTCTCAAAACTAAAAGTACAAAACTATTGCCTAGACCTTATCTCACTAAACTTAAAACGAAGCTTGCTAGTTTTAGTGACAGAGAAGCACATTTGGTGGCACAAAAATGTCCCGGCAGCAGCATAAAGGTTAAAGTATGCATATGTTCTATGTACTTATTATATGTGTGCTTGTTTAGAGAGCTTTTATTTAATTTGTTTTTTTTTCTTACTCTGAACAAAGGTAACAAGGATAATACAAATTTTTTTCCAAATTTTATAAAATATGTGAAAAGAGAAATGAAAAAAATTTTAACAAAACTCTGATGGTATTTTTGTTAAATTTGAAAATTTGTTAGTAAGCGGATCTATACTAAGATGAGAAATGATACAAATTGTTAGATTCCTTTGAAATTCTGAAGCATTGTAGTATCATTCATGGATTTGAAATTTCTCAACAGAAATGCTGAAATCCAAAGCTCCAGCTAACGTACATATTTTGATAACTTAAGCAACTTAGTTTTCTTAAATTTTTTTTAAACCATTAAACGTTTTTATGTGATTGCTCAAGATGTCTTCAAAGTTATTAATGAAATTAGCAGTTTTTGGTTGAACTTTTTATCCGCATCTGCTAAGAATCGGATGAGCAAAATATAAAATGTCATCTTATATTTGTTTAAAGGTACTTCAGCAGCCAAACTAATAAATCTTTTGCAATCATTTTGTAAGTCAACAATAAGACTCAGCAAATCTAGCAAATCTACATGAGTGAGTTAATTTTTTTTTTTTGTTTTCAAGTTGATCCTACCTCATAAATCTTGTTAGATCCTGATACTTCTCAGCCTACTTTTTTAATTGCTCGCATTGACCAATTCTCTTGCGTATCAATCTACTATCTTGTCTGTGAATGTCTTATCTTGGTTACAACAAACACAAATTCACAATTTTCTTGTGTGTCAAAGGGAAAATGATAAATTGGGGTGAGCTAAAGGAAATGTTGTTTTACTAATCATAAATCATTGAATTGCTACGTGCGCAAGCCATAGGTTCTGCTGTAGACTTCTTTAAGGAAAAAAATTAATGAGAATCTATCGAATAGAGTAAGCAACAAACTGGCAATGGAACTGGTTCGTAGCAGTGCCCTCCTAGGCTCAGCCTGTTCCAGAACCTCCACTGAATGCATTCTCGCAAGTGTGAAACTACTAAAGCCATTCGGAATATATCTCTTATCCGATTAAAAGATGTTTTGGTTTAAAAGCAAATGATACTTTTTATTTAAATATATTGGGGGGAGGCGTGACATACATACTATGCCGATAAACCTTTCGATACTGCAAATCTTAGAAAGTATCCATGACAGATTGTTGAGATTTAGGCATTAAATGAGGTCAGTGGGTAACATATTCCCAAATGTGAGTGATAAGGGAAAAAAGGGCGTGGCAAATACCATACCAATATTAATTTAGAATGTAAACATCTTTGGGAGTATGTATACCAGAAAGCGTCGATTCGGTGAGAAATTAAAGGAGCTTAGTCAGGAATATAGACCATATTATAGGCAACAGCGGGAAAAGGGGCGTGGCAAATCACATACACATATGTATATCTAATTTTTCAATGGAAATGACCAGAGCAGCATTTATGTTAAAACAATAAAACTTGGCAAGGAGGTGTAAGGAATTAATATCTAATACTTCGAAGAAAATGTGGGATGTGAAGGAAGAGGGCGTGGCAACTACTATACAAAATTGAACTTTTTACTCACATACATATGCTTGGAAATCGACATGTATAATTTTTTTGATTGTATTGAAATAATGATTAACTAAAATTTATCATTTCTTATATTTACAGACTAACAAAATCTTCGTTAAGATTTTCTACGATAAAATTGTGCTGAAATATAAAAAAAAAATTTATACAAAAACAACAAAAAATATGAAATCCACAAAAAAAATTGAGCAAAAACTAAATTAAAGCAATTGAATAATTGTGTTAGTGAAAGTGATTAGTTACTTTTTTCATATTAAAAATTCAAAGTATGTAAATCGAAAACGAAGAAATTGTTAAAGAAATATTGCAATTAAATTTCACAAATGATTTTCGAAATCGAAATTCGCTCCAAGCATTAAAAATGTGCAACTGCAGTGCCAGCCACCACGCACAACCCCAAAACCCCAAGCAAAATTCAACGAAAGGCGCATGCTGTCACCAGTTGCCTAGTTGTGTTTATGAATAACGTTTGGTGGAACTTAGCACCCGCACACAAACAACACACTCACACCCACACACTGCAACTGAACAACAAAAACATTGCAGCGTTGTTTTTTTCTTCTCTATGAAAAAGCAAACTGTGAACTGTGTGTTGCATCTATTATGAAGCGGACAAGCAAAAGCGGCATGCTGAGGTGCCAACAGACGAAGCAACAGTTCGAGTTACACAGCGCCTAAAAGCCGGCAACACTACAAAGTTTATTGGCATAAAAAATCAAAACAGCAGAAAAACCATAAATACTGTTAAGCAGAATAAACGGTGAGAAAAACGGGTGAAGTTAAATGTGCGGAACGAAAGTAGTAGAAGTGGTAGTAGTAGGAAGGGAACTTTAGAGTGAAACAAGTGGTAAACGAGAAGAAGAAGCAGAAGCAGCAGTAGACTGTAGAGAGAGACCGCAGCAAGTGGCAGACGAAAACACTCGAAGAGATGTTTAAGTGTAATAACAGCAACAACAAACACTTGAGCATTAACAAAACTGTAGCGGAACAACTGCAACATCAACAACAACAACAGCAACAGCAGCAACCAGCAAAAACGCCCACAAAACGAAAAAATAGCGACTAAACAAAAGGAACTGCAACCAAGCAAAAAGAAGGCGCCGACAAGCAAGCAAACGAAAAAAGTGCAAACAACAACAAAGCAAACGGAAGAAGGTGAAAAGTGGCGAAAGGCAAACAACAAAAAGGACGAGCAACAGAGCGACAAAAAACAGAAACAAAAAAAAACAAACACTTTAATGGCAACTTGAGAATTTTTGCTTATAAAATATTATTCTACGAATCAACTAGAAAAGACCATAAACGGAGCTTGCAACGCTAAGAATACAAACAAATTGAGCAACAAAAAGTTTGGATTTTAGTATTTGAGTGCAATCAACTGCTGCCAACAGCAGCGCTAAAGCAACAACAATAATATTTAGTATTTGTAGTGATAAATAAATAAATAAACTTGATATATAAGCTAACGAAACACAGCTATGAAGTGGTGATCAACTGCAAAAGACCCAAAAAACGTTAAATATTTTGTATGAAAATGTAACGAGAGCTTTTACATGAACCAACGAAGCAGCAACTGACGTCAAATAAAACGTTGACGTTCTTCACACCATAATACGCACAATAAATTGTTACTCAAGAGCTGATAACTCAATTCACCCTAACTAATAGTATTTCAACAACTAAAACACAAATTCAAGTGAGCTTAATTGTTGAAGATTGATGAATGCTCATGCAAAGGTGCGACGTGTCGTATACGTAACATAGAAAAACAAAGTGGCAAAATGGAAACGATTTTTCTTAATTACTTTATGAAAATGAAAAGCTAGTTTGTCAGTTTTTTTGAACAACGCATAGCTACTGCGAATTAGTTTACTAAATTTAAACGCATTGTGGCGAGTGTTAAGTGTTAAGCGTAGCGGCGAAAAAATTGGTTGTGCTAACAATGAATTTCCTAAAATTTAGCAGCCAGCAAAGCGCTGTTTTGACTTTAGCAACTGTTAATTGGCTAATAATAGCATTGGGACTACTACTATCGTTTCCAGGTGAGTTCAACTTTCATGTTATTTTAGCTCTATTTCTATTTGTATATAATGTTAGTAACGTTTTAGTATTGAAAATCAAAAAATTCGGAATTCTATTTTAAGAAAAAAAATTTGAAAAATCACTAAAAGACACAATGATGAATTTAGTGTTTATTCAGATTAAAAAAAAAAGTTGATATTCGAATAAAAAAAAATTCAAATTAAAATATAATGCTAAAAACTGCTAATCGACGTAAAAAAATAAAATTTGAAATTTGAAATTGAAACTCAGAAAATAAAACGTTAATAAACAATGTAAATATGACAAATCGGAAATTAAATATGAAAACCTGAAATAAGTTTTAGACTACAAATTAAATCTAGAAATCAAATACTTAATTAATCTAAAAAAAAATAACAAAAACAATTATTTATCAATAGAGGCAAACATAAACAGCTGCAAAGTAGAGAAACTATTGACTATTTAAAGTGCAAAACAAGATAGCAGAAATTAAAATTAGCAAATAAAAAATTAAATTTAGAAATATATAAAATTACAAAATTGAAAATGGAAAATTAAAGCGAAAACAAAAAATTGTGCATACCATAAAAAATAACATTTTAAAATAATTGAAACAAAAAATAAAAGAAGCAACAACAAAATTTTGTAAATTATGAACAGTTTTATATATTTCCAATAAAAAAAAAAAAAAAAAATATGAATGAAAATAATAGAAATTATGAATCACATATCAAAAAAAAAAAAAAAATGATAAAAAAAATTTAAATTGCTTAATGGAAACATATTCAATAACGAATAATGCAAAAAAAGTAAAGTTGCAATAAAATAGAAACGCAGTAAATAATGAGAAGTGAAAAATTTTAATTGCAAATTAAAATTTTAGCAATACAAATAAAAAATTAAAACTAACTTGAAAAATATAAATAATTTAACACAACAAAAATAAAAAAATTTGGAACAAACTTAAAAATTAAATGGCAATGAAAATAAAAATGAAAAAATTTAAATATGCAAATTAGTAAAGCAACAAAATATTAAAAGTAGAAAATTCGGTAATGCAAATTGAAATCAAAGAATAAGATATAAAACTATTTAAATTTTAAAAAACCAAAATATAATAAAAAATTTAAGTAAAAGCAGAATTTAAAAATAAAATTTAAATTTTCTATAAATTCAAAAAAGAATTTAAATTTTAAAATACATCTAAAAGATCAATGTAAAACTAAAAATATAAGATTATGACTCAAAAATAAAAAATCGATTATAATTTAAATTATGAGAAACAACAAAAAATTAAAAAACCGCAATGGATCAAAGGTAACATAAAACTAGTAAGGAAGCCTAAGTTCGGGTGTAACCGAACATTAAATACCTAGTAGTGATCTGTTTTGGTATCCCAATTTACTCAGGTCTATTTTAATAACGGAAAAGTTGTTATTAAGGCAACTGATTGTTTTCGATTAAAAACACTTCTTTTGTGAGTGGTAAATTCAATTATCACTAAATAACAAAATATAAATAGCTTTCCTCATGTTCATGAAAGGTATGAAAATAAAAAAAATTAAAAAAAAAAAAAAGGCTTGTCTTGCTTGTTTGTTATTCGATTTGCGTAATTTTTGGCAGGAGTATACTACATACTATTGGGAAGTATCTCACAAAATTTCATTGAAATACATTCTTGAAATTCCAAGCAATCGCTTTTGAAAGTAGCAGAGCTTTTATGCTAAAAAGTGGGCGGCGCCACGCCTACTTCACCAAAATCCACAAAGTTTTTATACAGTTTAGTTTTGCTTAAAAAGCTTATTATGTGTGTAAAATCTTATTTATATAACTTATACAATTATGGAAATATCGCGATTTTAATTTTACGAAGAAATTTTTTAGAACTATGTTCAAAAAGTGGGCGTGTCCGTTCACCGATTTTGTTTATTTTTTCAGCAAGGAGTTAGCTTTATATGTTGAACACTTTCTCTAAATATCGTTTCAATAAGTCAATTTTTACCGGAGTTATGGCATGGAAAGTTTTGTGGAATAATCCCCCATAAAGGGGCGGGGCCACGCCCATTTTCCAAAAATTTTGTGCTTTCGACTTTCTTTGCCCGCGAACACTTTAGAGGTGAAATAGAAATGATATACAGCTAGTTTAAGCAAAGTTATAGCATATTCAATATATCCATGATCCTTTTCGAAATCTTTCGTATAAAATTGGGCGTGGACCTAATCCGATTTTGCTAATTTTTTTTCGAAATATTGCCTGTATTAATAGAAATATGTGTGCTGAATTTTATTTTGCTATCTTGAGCGGTGTTTGATTTATGATTAATAATATTTCCAAATTTGACTTAATCAAAAGTGGGCGGTGCCACGCCCTTTTTTAAAAATTTCTTAAGAAATTTATTTTTTGCCTTAACGCTAAGGTACACACCAAATTTTATCCTTATAGGTGTATTATGTACTGAATAATCACTCTTTTTGTATTTTCGAAAATATTATATATATAGAAAGTGGGCGTGGCTTTTAACCGATTTTGCCTATTTTCAATACCGTTCAGAGATATGTAAAAAGGAACCTGCATACAAAGTTTCATTGAGATATCTCAAGATTTACTCAAGTTATCGTGTTCACAGACGGACGGACGGACGGACATGGCTCAATCAATTTCTCTTCTCCTCCTGAACATTTTGATATATATAAGTCAATATCTATCTCGATTCGTTTATGCCGTTACATACTACCGTTAGGCCAATGAAGTTAATATACCTTGTGTGCGAAGCACTACTAGGTATAAAAAGAAAAGTTACAATTTAAAAGAAGGAATAAATTTGACAACTTTAAAATTAAACATAAAAGGGAGGATCTGAAATTGATCTTTAAGAAAAGCTGTGAGGGTTGTACTAACCGCCCCATTTCGGAATTTTTTTCAAAAACGCCCCATTGTAGATTGCGGACTATTTCAAAATTTGATTTGAAAGCGCCCTATCTCAACTGAAAATGTATGAAATTTTCGTTCAGATAGATCGTTCCAATAGGCACCAAACTCAATGACATGAGCATAAAAAAAAATTTATAGATTCCAATTCTGGTAAAATTTTACAATTAGTTCGCAATGGAGGTTAACGCAGTTTTCCAGGAAGAGGATTACTACATTTTTCATATGAATTAAAGTCACATATATCTTAATGGAATTGAAGTAAGAAATGTGTGTTACATAGCTACATACAAGCAAACATAGTCACCTAACGTCCCTACATATGACAGCAAAGGATAAAAAGGTATAAAAAGTGAGTTTGGTAGCATTAAGAGGGGAAAAATCATTTTCAGTTCAGAACAGAAATAGAATTTTGCGGGCAAATGAAGGTAACCTCTTTGCAAAAAAAGGCACAACCCATCACTGACAGCTGTTAATATAGCCTCAAATGCTACGGCATAATGCGAGTGAGTGCCGATGGGAATGCGAAACCGGAAACGACTTCAATTGCAGACAAAAGGCAACGAACATGCACAGAATAGAAAGCTAAGTGCTGGTAGGTATTGTTTGTATTGCACCATCTACGTACGTATGTGTATGTGTGCGCTTGTGCTTTAAAAGCTTAAGTCGATATAAGCAAATCGCTTAAAGAGGACTTAAGCGAACATTTTTAAATTATTTAGCAGAAGCGATAAAGCGGATATTTTTAGAGAAGTTGAATTGTAATGACCTCCAGTGAATAGAACAAAAATTAAAGGAAAAAACTCAACAATCACTGAATCAACTCTACGCGCTTGTTATGAAAATTCCAAAAAAAAGGAAACCGAATACCTATATAAATAAAATTGCATAGCTAAAATTAATTTTTAATAAATATTTGCTTATTTCTGGTTATTTTTATAATTTGTTTGATTTTTTTTAATAATTTTTCTTTCTTTTTTGATAACCTTTAAATTACCTTTAAAATAACAACTGAAGTCATCATTAAAACACTTTTACACATACGTTAGAATTGGAAAAAAAACCAATATTAATTTTTTTTCCTTTCAAAATATTAACTTTTATATTAAATCGTATTCAAATATAAAAAAAAATTATATACAAAAATTTAAATAAGCAGAAGCAATCTAAAAAAGTTTGAATAATTTATATTATTTTCAGTAATATTAATTCAATTTTTTTTTTCATAATATGAACTTTTTTTAAAATATTTTTTTAAATAATATTTGAATGAAAAAAGTGTAAAAGAAGTTCAAAATAAGCCACAAATCTAATCTAAAAAAAAATGTCGACTAATTTTGATAATTTTTTTTTTTTTTTTTTTCAAATTATGATCGTGTCTTTTAAATCATGTTTGGATATGAAAAAAAAATTATGAAAACAATTAGCCGAGCAATCTAAAAAAAAGTTTGAATAATGTTGGTTATTGTCTTAAGTATTAATTCAACCTTTTTTTTCAAATTATGAAAGCTATTTTTTCTTGTTTTTTTTTTTTACCGATGAAAAAATCAAAGTAATCTTAAGAATATATTTGATTATTTTCGATCACTTGTGTTTATTTTTCATTACTTTTGATTATTTTGTATTTAAAACAAAACAATTTTTGTTAAAATTTTGTTACTTTTTGTATATCTTTAAATCTCTGTTTCTTTCCAAATATTGAGAAAAAGCTCGACCATAAAACTTCCGTAAAAGTTTCGCCTCCGATATTCCATCTTCTTGCGACAAACTTTAATTCTAAATCCCATGAGTAAAACTGCTCCCAAAGAAACCCCAAATAAAAGTTTCTTCAAAATCTTATTTTTCAGTCTCAAGAAGCGCCCTGTGTAAGCCTTTATACTTCCACAAAATATTATTTCACCACATTAAACTACAAACTATTTCAACTTTGTGGCCGAAAAGCAAAGCATTTGCCACACAACCACAAGTTCCCCTAAAATGAATTTTGGCAAAAAGCAAACACAAAATGAATTCGTGTGCCTTCCTGTACTGCGAATCGATTGAAATAATATTTGTTAAACGTACGAGTATCTTTCAATATATCTTGGGAATATGAGAGCTCGAGTGCAACATCCGCTGTGTCTCTTTTGCAGGCGCTTCATGCTGGTGCTGATGATGGCAAAACTCGCATAGCCTGGCGTGGTGTTTGCGTTCAAAATGTTGCTACTACAAATCATCAAACGAACGATCGTCAGCCACCAATAAACTTTGAGTTAACAAACTATTCGATATTTCTGCTTTCTTTTTTTTTTTTTGTATTTTCGTCATCCCGGCATTTCAACTCTTCCGCTCACACTTCTTTATGCTCTTCTTTATAAAGGATACTGTTGGTAACGAAAATTGCTTCAGTGGCTGCTATGCTGCTATTCGGGCTATTTGTTTGTGTAACTTGAAGCAAAATGCCGGCAAAGCAAAAAAAAACAAAGGAAATTTGTTGAGCTGAAAATGTGAAGGACGTTGCTGACAGAAATAGTCGAAGACAGACATTTTATGGCAGCCCACGTTTCGTTGAGCAGCTTTGTTATTTTGAACATTTCATATCTCTCGCAAAGTCTGTGCAAATATTGATTTCAAAATATGTGAATAGTAGGGATTTGCAGTTTGATGAGTTTTTCGACGCCAACAACTAAATTTGTGCACAAACTACGCACACTGTCAATGTCACACACACACATACACATACACACAGACGCACACTCATAGGGGCGCACAAATACATGAAAGAGGAGCAAATGTTGGAGGAAAGGAAGTAATTAGAAGAACCTTTGCGGCGCTGGTTAGTGAAGGTGAGACCGTTGTCAAATGTCAAACTAAAGATTTTGGGGTGGTTGACAGTAACTAGCATTACTCACAGTAAAGAGTTCATCGTCTGCTGTTTAATCTCATTTGTTGCCAGTGGTGTTGCCATCAGCCCACATCACAGCACAGTCCTAACTTAGTCGCAAGTCTTATCAGCAATCTCTACTTCTACACTTTCATTCAATAAATTCCTCAACTTTATACAAGCAAAAGTGGAAATAATACACTTTTGTCTACATTAAATTATAGCCCAGACTTTTCTTTCAACTATTTTAATTATTTTACTCCTCTCTCACATCATTAAAACTGCGTCAAATTAGCGCTTTTTAGTGGGACATTTTATTGCTTTAAATCATTTTTTTTTTTTTGTGCCATCTAAGCGCATCATTGTTTTGAAACGCACGGCTTGAAACTGAAAACTTACTTAATCCTTTAAATTTCATAATTGCTTCCCAACTACTAATTGCCAACTGCAACATCCAAGCACACTGGCGAAAGTGGAACCTTTTGAAACGACGCTCTATGCACGACAAATGCACATCATCATAAAACGGAGGAGGAAAAAAAAGCGCACAAATTACTGCGTACCGGAAATGCGGCATAGCGACTTGTCTGCATTGTAAATACCCAACAGTCGAAACTCATAAACTTTTTTAATTTGATGATAACTTACGAAACTCGAACCACTTGCAAATGAGTTCATCAAAAATAGGACTAGCTCAAAACTGTCTCACAAAAAAAGCACAACGGCAGCAATCGTCTTAGCTCAACTGTCCATTGAATTCATTTTCCGGGTCCTAAGTGCTGTCCTCTCTGGCTTGGATGAAAATCGAAGAAAGTTGGTCTTACGTTGAACCAGGATAAGACCAGGGATTTGCTACCTTAAAAAAAACGAACTAACGTACCTTCTTCTCGGCATCCAAGTCGCTGTTGCTAGTAACAAAATTGAAAAATCACGCTCTATAAGTACCTCATCATACCTGTCCAGAGAAGATGAGATGAACCTTAGAGTATTCGGGAGAAAAGTTCTTCATAGTGCATTAAATTAAAGAATAGCAGGTTTTTCCACTGACACTTGAAATCAGCAGGAGAGCAAGTCGGTCTCTGAATGCCAAAAATTTGTCGGGGTTTCCACAGTCAGAGTGATTTGTCTGGTGCTGGAAACATCAAAAAAATATATATAAAACTAAACTTTTACGACTTTTTTTTTGACAGGTCTAAAGTTGGTCTATAAGAACTAGTTTGGAAGTAGTTAAAAAATTCTAGATGTAAGCTATAATTTTTTTTGATTCAATTAACGGTTCTGTCATGGGTAGCTTTACGTTAGAAGAACCAATTTATAAATTTTAGTAACCCCGAACATTTCGGGATCAGTTTAGACGGAAAAAATTAAGAAATTGTCTGATTTGAAAAAAAAAAAACCAATCATTGAAAGAATTGAATTGTTACAGAGTTTCTTATTTCAGTCGAGGTTTTTTCTAATTATAACATTAAAAAATTTATAAAAAAAAATTGTTTCTTCCAATTTGTAAGATGAATTAATTTGTTTATTTCGAGACGGAAACAATTTTCAGGGAAAAGTGCGAGATTCCCGGCTTTCTAATTCCTATATACGGTTGTGTGTGTGTGTATGTGTAAGCGACATAATTTTTTCATTGCCTGCCTCCCGCACCGCACCAGCAGCTTAGACGCAATTCGCGCTGTGAGTTTTGATGCGCCAAAAAACCGAGCGCTAAGCCTAAGGCCCGGCAGAACAAAGATATACAAAAACAACAAAAAAGTGCACAAAAAAAAAACAAAAACAGCGCGACACAGTAGCGTTGGCAGTTATGATTTATGCGATTATACAATGCCAACAATTTGTGAATGACACAAGCGAAGCCGGCAAAATCCGTGCGGGCGCCTTAAATTCATTTTCATTTATGCAAAAGCGGAGATAAACGCACTCAGACGTAACTACAACAACAAGAAGCGGCGGGCAGTGCCAGTGTGGGATGCACAAAATTTGTATGAAAAAAAAAACTTCGTTACAGCCAAAAGATTTGCAGACAAAAACATTGAAAGAGATATAAATCAGCCTCTACTCCAACAAGCCGAAGCGCCTAAAAGGCGGCAAACAAACATAAAATTGCGACTACTGAAATTTCCAAGAAGGTTTGTTGGAGCGTCGTCGCGATAAAACAGGAACCAAATTTAATTTAACAAATGAGTAGGCAGTAGCCCAAAATAATGATAATTTTAAGCGTAAAAAAAAATTGAAGTTCTTTGACAAGTAAAAGGTTGTCCTCTGGGTAAATGATTAATGTGAGACAGCTTAAACTAAGAAAATAGTCCCTAAGTGGGTGCTTTGTTTGCACTTTTGTGTAAACATTCACTTAGATTATCAAATTATGATAAGAATGCCACTAATGTGTGCACGTTTTGCACTTAAGCGCTGTATTAGTTTCGAAGATAAAACGAAATCTTTTTATAAAACAGATGCCAAGTTGTTGCTGGAAAATGGAAGAAATAATAATAAAAATTGCCCCAATATTTTGTGAACAGCTGTATCTAAGAAAAAAACTTAGGCAAACTCAAAAAGGGAATAAACAAAATTTTTTTAACATTTAAGTACTTTTAGAAAATTTAGAATTTTTTAAAATTATAAAAACTGAAACTTATATGTAAATAAATTTTGTACTACACCATTGATATGTATATCTATAAAATCCTGAAGTTTTGAAATACAAAAATAATTTCTTATTTCAAATTTTGAAAAATTTTTCATTTTTCAATATAGTAAAAGTCAAAGTTCCCTAATTAATTTTGAACAATTTTTTTTTTTATTATTTTTCTGATGTATTTCAAAAATCTTGAAGTTCTTTATTAAATTAAAAAAAAAAATTATAAAATTTATTTGTTAAGAAAATTTTAATTTTTCAAAATAGTAAAAGTCAAAGATCCCTAATTAATTTCAAACACATTTTTTTTTATTATTTTTCTGATATATTTCAAAAATCCTGAAGTTCTTTATAAAACTAAAAAAATAATAATTAAATAATAATAATATAGTAAAAGTCAAAGTTCCCTCATTAATTTTGGACAAATTTTTTTTTTTTATTATTTTTCTGATATGTTTCCAAAATCCTGAAGTTCTTTAAAAAACTAAAAAAAATATTGAATTTATTTTTTTAGAAATTTTTAATTTTTCAAAATAGTGAAACTCAAAATTCACTAATTAATTTTGGACTAAAATTTTGTTAAATTATTTTTCTGATATATCTCAAGAATCCTGCAGTACCTTGCAAAATTTTGAATATAGAAATTAAATTTCTGATGTTTGAAAAATTTTAATTTTTAAAATTGTAAAGTTTAAGTAGAATTTTTTTAAATTGGGCACAATTTTTTTTTACATTTTTTCTATTTCTAGTGAAGTAGAAATAGTCATAGAAAAAATTACCGAATTTTGAGCACTCGATTCATTTGCTCTTGCTAGTGGAATATACAAAAAAAAATTTAAAAAAAAAAATTTTAACTAATTTTTTTTTCACCTACCATTAGCGGAAATTTTTTTTTATCAAAATTATTTAATTTTGTGTTTAAGACTTAATTGAACTCAACTAAAAAGCTAAAATGTTACAAAAAAAATTCAATTTGTTTGCCGAAATTCAAAAATTTTAAAATCTAGTACGAAATTATTTTTCATGAATATTTAAAAAGCTTAAGCTAATCATATTTTCCTCCCAACGTGAATTTCAAGGGATTTTTTAAATATCGTCTTAAAACATAAAATAAAAATAATAATTTCCAAGGACTCTAATGACAAGATTTTACTTTGGAAATTAAAACTATTTAGAAAGTGTCGCTTTTACGCCGTTTGTACACAATGACCTTGAATTTGTTGCACAGTGTAATATAAAGCAGCAGAAAATAATTTGTTTTTCTTCTACGAAATTTTTTATGATAAAAAGCTTTCAAAAAAATATGTTTCTATTACTTTCACACAACGCCTCGAAATCCAACAATGCCATGATATGCTTAAAGCCACGAGCGCACCAGTTGTGTTGTATGTTTTGAAGTGTGGTTGGTACAGAGCTGACTGCGCTACTTTTTTTTCACCAACATAAAAGCATACAAAAACAATATCTACAAAATGCTGACGCTAACGAAAATGTTTTATCAAAGCATTTGCATACATACGAAAGTACACAAGCACACACACACCCACACAAACATACAAACTTGGTGTAACCATCTCCATTCCATTGCTGAAGAAGCCAACATGGCGCTACAACACACGGCAAGCCCACATTGAAGCGCTCGGACTTTGAGTGCAGGAAATATGAGTGAAATACGCACACAACCAAGCATACATACATACTCACTTGCTCACATATTCTGTATGTAAAGTAGTGCTTTTGATTAGCATAAATACCCTTTTCATCATCCATAACTTGCAGCTCACAGTGCTGCCAATCTACTTCCTTCCCTTTTTTTTCAAAGCAGACGTGCCGCACATATGTATGTGAGCATCGCAGCTGCCTCGTGGTCCTTCATAATTCATCATACCGAACTTTTTATTTACATACAATTTTTCACTTATCATTTGTATTTACCTTTCATTTCATATTCAAAATAAACTTGGCAGATATTTGTGAGAATGTGTGAATGTGTTTAGGTGGGGTCATAGTCAATGGTGGTCCTTGCATGGAGATATGCTCGAAGCATAGAAAAATCATTGGTATATAATCATCTTTAATATTGATATGCAATTTTTCTTATTTACATACAATCATAACAGGCAAATAGATGAATATTTTGAGGAGATAGGGATGAGATGAGAAATGAATTTGCAGCTTAATATGATTTTGTTCTCAAGAGATGCCAAACAAAACAAAAAAAAAAAAAACAGAAAAAAGAAATATTCTGAGATTTTGAAAATAATATCTATTATGCTGTTATGTTGTTGATAAAGCGTTCACCAAGTTTCGCAAGCATTTTTAATTTTTTTGAAAATTTGAAAAACCAAAAAGTTGTTTCATTTTGGAACCAGTTTTTGTGATTCTTTTGTTAAAATTTGCGAATTCGGCGTATTGTCATCTTCGGCGTCATTTATTTTATTGCTTTCATAGAAAGGTCTTGTTAGGGTTTCCCTGAGCTACTCAGGTCACAATGGCAATACAATTTATTGAAAAAAAAAACTACCGCTAGATGGCGTACTAATCGATATAACTGAAAGCTCCTGAAAATCTATGGAAAGCTTCACCTGCTGCTGAAGAGGAAAGCGAACTTCCGCGGGAGATAAGAGTTACCCTGGCTCGACTTCGTGCCTAGATACTGTAACTTATTAAATCCTTAGCCAGCTTCTTCAAACGTATCTCCACATATGTATATGTAGTTATTCACAAAAGTTTGTTTCCACTTCATAATGAGTGTCGTATATGCAAAAGAACTCTCGCCGCTAAAGATAAGCTTAACAACAAAAACATCAGATAATATAAAACACACACACACAAAAGAAGCTTTTAAACAATTTTTGCTGGGAAAAAGCTAAACAATTTAATTTCTCTTACAATTAAACTAATTACTATTATAATTAATAATCTGACCCACATGACAAAACAAATTTGCTGTCTGTCTGCCCCCAAAAGGCTGGCTAAAGCCATAGAATGCGTCGCAACACAAAAACATAAACACAAAAGCTCTCAAGCTCTCAAGCACTGAAGCACTAAAGCACTCAAGCACAGACATTTCTCTTAATAGTTTTTGCTAGCTAAATGAGTTGGCATTATTAAATGTTTGCTCGTACTTACGTAGCTTCTTTGGCACTTCTTCGTCCAGCTCGTGTGTACTTACACGCTTAACAGCCACCAAACACAAAGTACATACAAGAGCACATAAGTAGATAACATGTGAATATTTTAATTTTTGCTAGGCTGGCTATCATCTCTTCACAACGACTCGATTTGTGTGTGGGTGTGGGTGTGTGTGTGTTTGCAGCATGGACTGAGGTGCCTGGAGGCATTGTGGTTTTGTTTCGTAATACATTTGTTAGTGTTGTGCTTTTGTGGTATAAATACAGGGGCGTGGAGATGATTTTTTGAAGAAGCGAGGTGTCTTGCTTGATGCGGGATAAAGCTCACCACATTAGCTTTAAACGACGCTTATTCGGTAGACCACTGAAGGTCAAGCCATTTTTCAACTCAATGAGCCCCCCACTGCGCTACTTACGCCTACGCCACTGCATTTAAAAATATCTACATATTTACATTATAAATGGTTTAATGTTCAAAACTATGAATGTTTATGTGGTTAAGCTGACAAACTATTAAGGGCATGCTGATGCTTCCTTCGTACAAACGTAAATAGAAGATTTTGCGGACTAAACGCATCGTGCCACCTGCTCAAGCCAACAAGAACGCAAATGAATATTTAAATGTCACATAAAATACGAAACATGCACAAGATTAAGAGAGCCTTTGTGAGCATTTAAGTTTCAGAAAGATAAGCTACAAGTCTGCTCAACCTTTGAACTTTATAATTGTTTGAATTTATGATGCCTCCCTTTTAATGATAGAAGATAAGCTAAAGATGCATAATTGAAATGAAGCCTAAATGTATATCAAATATAAACCGTCTTTCTAAACAGAGTCAGCCGAGGAATAGCCAAAAACCCAAGGAATCCAGAAAAGCCCGAGTACTAAATATCTAAGAAGCATTCAAAAATCGTGTCATGCAGCTGAGTAGTTTGAGACCATAATCCGGAAATTGAAGGCTCGCTGATATCCATGATGTTTAAGGTCATAAGTAAGCTTCCTAAGAAACTTGAAGCGCTCCTGGATACTTACATACATATGCCTACAAAAACAGAACAGAAACTCAAATACATCTGACTTCAATTGGCAAGAAATCTCTCTCTCTGTTGGTAATTTTGTAACGAGAGCAGCACCAGGAAGGTCTTGATCAGCTACCTGTTTGACTGTCTCTCACTTGTATGGGGCCTGATCGGACGCTTTGTAACCTGGTTGGTAGACTTTCAGGAGCTCTAAGAAGCTTGTTAACATAACTTGATAGATGGCCATAATATCTTCTATGTGAGGATTGATAGCCAATCAAGTTATAAAGGTGATAGTCGCGCTGAACTGCAAGAAGATCCTATTGTGGCTTTGTAGACTTCACAGAACGTTGTTTATTGGGAAGATATTTAGTCGAGACCCGATATGTGCTTCAAATATCTAATTACTTCGAGGAGTAGTTGCTCTCAAGACCAATGTGCTGCTTCGTTGAATATTTTGTTAGTTAATATACAAGTCCTTCTATCCAAGATTTATCTTCTACGCAGAAGATTTGTGTTGTTACCTCCACGAATACAAACGCCAACGAACTCAGAGACCACATTCTTCCTATCTAAATGTGACACTGACAGCAGAGCAGTGTGGTTAATAGTGAGCTGCACAAAAGAGATGGGAATGCCTTGGTCTGCCATGTGGCTTCCAATTGACGTCATTTATCGCTCCGAAGGGATGCCAAGGACTGACATCGATGCAGACGCTCAAGTTATTTTTGTAGCATCAGACAGAGTCATTGTGTTGTTCAAGTTACCCTCTTCTGCTGCCGTGACAGCTGCTTAATCGCTTTTCCCCTTTTTCCTCAAAAGCTTTTAAATAAATTATTACCATTCCTGTGACTTAAAAACTCATTGCCTTGATATAATGTAGTACTATAAATTTAAAAAAAAATGTGCACCAAATTTTTTGTCGTCAAAAAACCGTTTTATAGGTTTCATAAACTCCGCAAAGGCAACGATACAAGTTTCGCTCCCGCAATGCTTCTCTTTAGACGTCATCCGGTAGTCGTGAGCCTGAGCCAGACCCAAAATAGTATTTTTTTAAATATTATGGATGCCTTTGGTCTACTTGAAGTCAAAACGAAGTGCGCTCACATCTGCTTTTGAAATCTGCTTATAGCTGAGAGTGTTGCTGTGAGAATTGAGCTTCGTCTGAGGCCACCGGATGACGTCTTTTACCTTAGATCCAGAGTAAAACAGAAATAAATCGATGGTGGGATTAGTTAGAGCAATGTCTCCAATTTCAATTAGAACGCATTGCTTATTGGAGTCAAAACTTTCCACCCTTCCCTTTCCCATTTCTCTTGAAAACTCTTCATATATATTAAATATGTTCATATAAACTTCAACATTACATACATATCTACATTCACGCTGTCTGAGGGTAGTGAACTTCTTAAGCTACTTAACCACTTGTGGTTTGAAGTGCTGGGCTCTTGTTTTGTCTTGTTATGTCTTGCCTCGTTATTCAGCAATTGTGTGTTCCTTTTGTTGCTTTACTCATGCATTTTGAGTGTTTTGTGGTTTAGTTTTCCTATTTGCTTGCGGCAGATTAAATATTTCATAGACGGAGAGCTGTCAGAATTTCACTCAACCGAGAATATGTGTCATAACTGAAAACGTAACGTCATTTAAAATTCAGTGTAATTATGTTGTGTATTGTTTTGCCACGGAAGCTCCAATCGACCTCTTAAAGCAGTCAACCCTCTCTTTATATCTATACTATATGTACATATGTATGTATGTATGTATGTATATGTATATGTACATTGCAGTCGACACTCTAAGCTACTTTTAGTATTAAAGTGACATAAATAGAAACAAAAAGTGCAAGAAATTGTAATTTTAACTGGAAAACTAATGCCGCAATTTGTTGATAATAATTATAGAAAAAGAAGAAAAGTGTAAAAAAATATAGGCGTCATTCCATGTCAAATCGTCAGGTATTTGAAATTGACCTCTTCTTATTTTAATGAATTTTAATGGGATGGTCCTGTTATAAAAAAACGAAGTTCTGCTACAGAAAAAACGGTGCAAATAAAGTAAATTTAAAATTTTTTTTAAATACAAATTTTTTTAAGATAAAATTTTAAAATTTTTTTTTAGATAAAATATTTTAATTTAAATTGTTTTTCGATATCAAGCTAATTTAAATATTTTTTTTTTTTAGACACAAATTTTTAATTTGACTTGCCTTCTAAAAATTTAATAATTTTTAGAAATTTAGCAAACTTCAATTTTTTTTAGTTCAACTTTTTTTCAGATAAAATTTTTAAATTTGAATTTGGCTTAGAAAAATTTAGCAAATTAAAATTTTTTTTCAATTCAACTTTTTTTTCAGATAAAATTTTTTTAGAAATTTGGCAAATATAAACTTTTTTTTTTTAAATACACCTTTTTTTTTAGGAAAAATGTTTAAATATTTTTTTCAGATAAAACTTTTAGTTGTAGGTACTTTTTTGGCGACCTTTTTCCTTATTAACAAAATAAAATTTTCAAATGAAAATTTGTTTTAAAAATCATGAAAATTTTAAATTTCCTACATTATTTTATATAAAATTTTTTTTTTTCAAATAAAATTCTTGAATTTAAATTTGTTTTAGAAATTATTCAAATTCAAATTTCTTATTTTATTTTATTCAATTTTTTTATATAATTTTAATGTAACAAAATTCAGCTAGATGGCACGCTCATCGGCATAACTGAAAGTTCCTAAAAAAATGGGGAAATATTGAGTAACTTGCCGCCCATAGGTAGTTTGGTTCAAAGTTCAAAACTTTCGCTTCCAGCATTTAAATAATTTTTGTTTTGTATTAATTATCTAACCAAACCTACACAGATGAATAATATAATAGCTATGATCAAACCAAAATTCTAAACTAAATACATTTAGCCCAGTAGCTATTCCATTTCTGAACGTTACTTCTTCTCACTGAAAGCTAACTTTACAACTGTCACGTGCCCAAGTGTCATCCTGAAGAATAAGATCTGTATTTAAAACATTACAAAAGTAGACTGACAGCCACTTATGGGTCACTACGTTTTGATTATCAGTCAACAAACTCTTTGCCATCATACGCAATGGCTCGACGTACACAATTTCCTAAATGTCCTTGCCCATAAGGATATGAAAATATAATCGCTTAGCATCAAACTTATTGCTTAGCCAATAAAAACCACTTGTCATATGCAAATGATATTAAAATATAACATCCATGAGTAAAAGTTGAACATGAATAACTAAAAAGTATATAAAAACCACCAACAATACATGGCTATAAAGTCCCTTCACACACCGACCATGTGGCATGACGTGGGCGTGACTTGAGCAAAACTTTTGGATAGGCAACGTGATAAGCACTGACTGAAAAACTTCAAAAGTGACTTGATATTTCGCCATAGATATTAAGTTCGCCTTGCGGTGCTGTGGCTTTCAGGATCAGCATTTAATAGCTATTGCTCGTTTGAAGTGTAACCAAAAACCACGACAGCAAAGAAAAACACTCAAACATATTCATCAATGGCAAAATGGCTTTAATGGATTAGCTAAAATGCGGAACTTTTTGTGTGTTTATCAATTCCAAGAAAGATAAACTAAAAAAGTGTAAACATATGTACACATGTATGTATGTATGTATGTGCATTAGACCGTGTAACGAAGTAAAAAAAAGTCCAAAATATTGCGCTCGAATTTCAATACATAATAAACAAAAATAATTTCGCGATGCTTTCAAAACCTTTTGTGAGAATTTCGGGATTGATTTTGGAATCGTTTCGGGATCATTTTCAGATTTTCTCAGTATTAATTCGAGATTGTTTTCTGCTATTTTAGGGATCTTGTTCAGATTATCTCTGTTCCAATTCAGATATTTTCAGATCCATTTAGAGATTTTTCTCTTTTCATTTCGGTACCATATCGGCATTATTTTTGATAATTTCTGGAGTGGGGGTTTTTGATCATTTCGCGACAATTGAACAATATTTTCGGGATCATTTTGACATTATTTCGAGACCATTTCGAGATTGTTTTCAGGATCATTTTTTAATTTTTCAAGATAATTTCTGGATTGGTTTTGATATCATTTCTTTACCATTTAGGAATCTTTTCGGGATAATTTTGAAACATTTTCGGGAAGACTTTCTGGAAAAAGTTTATTATTATTTCGAGACTTTATCTTTATTGTTTCCAGGACCATTTTGGAATTTTTCTGGGATCAGATAATTTCGTGATAATTTGCGAAGATTTTATTTACCATGTGCGAATGTTTTCGGGACTTTTTCGGAATTGCTTTCGGGATCATTTCGGAGCTTTTTCAGGGCATTTCACAATATTTTCGGAATTATTTCATGTGTGTTCTATCAGTACTACACTTGGTATTTCACTACTCAGAGGGAATCCATTGTCCAAAAGTTTGAGTTGTTGTTGCCTTCGCCTAAATAAATTAGCTTCATTGAGAAAGTAGCTTAAATTGCCACCACTAAGTTCATCGAAAAACCTGCCATACAACAAGATTACATATTCCAGTTCAAAAAACTATTCCAAAATGTAAAAAATAGTCTACTTCCCTCAATACCCTATTTGTCCTATAGTTGGCCAACAACAATACCTACATACATCTCGACTATGCGCCTGCAGACCTGGGTCATTGCTCTTGAGCGCGAAAGTGTGAGATGCAATGCATTTTCAAGTATATGTCGTTGACCTCTTTTGGCACACCAACCAATCACACAGAGCAAAAACAAGACCACACAAAAACAAAAGGTGCTTCATGCATTCGTGAGAAATTTCCACAGATAACAAAGTTTCAGCCGCAACTGTTGGCCAACTGTAACTTTTCAATCCTTTTCATTCCACCGCAACAGCATCAGCAGACTGCGCGTCTGACTTTTGAGCGCGCGACACTCGACCTCTTAAGCTGCAGGCTGTTGCCGCGTGTGAAGCAAGACAGTGTCACACTTGGCTGACACTAAGTAATGCTGCATGCTGCCCCTACAGATGTTGTGTTGTTGGTGGCAACGTCAAAGTTTGGCAGCACTTAAGCGTTGTTGAGAACAGTGTTGCCATTTGGTTGGGTATGGGTGCAATTTGGGCCTTTTTGAATGTTGAATGTTTTTGTAGATTACTAATTTAGAAATAATATTTTCGAAATTTTTTTAAAGAATTCGAACTCCTCAATGTACTCGGCTTCGTTCACCACTTGTTGTTCACATATCTCCTCATAAGTAATTATTTATTACTCAGACATAATGTTGCTTTACAATTTTTTCATAAATTTTTCTTGAAAATTTCTATATTTCCTCAAGTTAAGTCCTTCTAGCCTCGAAAGAAGAAATAGCGCCAAGCAACACTAATTTTATTTTCACCCCTTTTTTTGCGCTACTTTTTCACTCTGAAGCGGAAACACTGTTGCATAGCGTAAATATTTATATTCTTCTTTTTTGAAGAGCATTCCATTTTTTCTATTTGTTTTTTTTTTTTTTTTTCGTATTATTAACAGCCTGTCGGAGCAAGTTTTTCTTTTTCGTTGATTTCCAAAGCTGACACCGCCACTTTGACAGCTGACTAATTGGCAATTTTGTCACTTAACCACTTGCGCCACTTACTCATCGAGAATTAAGAGCATACCAAGTGTAACAGAAGCAACAATAAAAACTCTGTCCGCCATTTCGTGGACATTAGATGAGTAGCGTAAAACAAACGAGCTGCATCGGAAGTAGATCAAGTTGCTGATGGCACGTGTAGGTGGATTGAACTTCAAAAACAACGCAAAGAGGACAAGCGACGATTGCTAATAAAGTGAGATGTTTCCTGAAGTTAAAGAGTACAATTTAAGATGACAGCTTTGAACAGATTCAAGTGCAATTTTTCGCAAGAGAACATTAATCAACTGTACATAACGATTTTTTGCTGCTCTTCTAAATTCCATGACAACTTTGGTTCGGCAGATATTGTCCTGCCCATAAGTTGACATTCATACCTATCACAAATTGTCCTCTCTTCCACCAAACTCTTCTGGTCTCTACTCATTTAACTCTCCCTTTACCAATTTCTTACTCTTTCTTTCAACGCCCTCCCCCCCTCCCAAGCCCTTCGGCTTTATCTACCCCTGGTCCATAGTACTCATTTTCTCTTGAAATTTAACATAACATAAATTTGGTGTCGTGTCATAAGGTCAATGTAATTAATATCACTGACATTAATTCACAAGTCAAAAGCGAAATGTTGTCAATGAAGTTAGCTCTCAAAATATTCAGAATTCATTACTTGACTTTAATTCGTTTTGGAAATGAGACTTAACTTCATTGACATTAATGCCCTCTGAAAAGTGAATGAGAGTGATTAAAAAAAAATCTAATGAATTTTGATACTTGTCAGATAATTTTTAAAAAATTTTGAATTATAAATCGCCAAAAAATTTTCAATAAATTCCAAATTAATGAAGTAAAAAAAAAATTTAGTTTAGATATGTATTTTTAAATAAATTCCAAATTCATCTAATACAATTTCTTTTGCTTATAATAATTTTTTAAAATGAAAAGTTTGTATATAAAATCGCCAAATTTTCATACCCAATTTTCGTCTTCAGCTATTTTTTAAGTAAATTCCAAATTACTGAGTTAAAAAGCTTTGATGTCACACAATAGTAAAAAATTTTAATGTGGAATGGCATTTTTAATAAATTAAAAATGCATGAACACAAATTCTTTGCGACAAACTTCTGCGGAGAAACAAATAACCCTATCCCATACAGACTTGCAGTTGTCTTGCCATAGAAACTCTTTCTTAGTACATCCATTGCTCACAGTCAAAGCGACTTAAGCTCAACTGAAATTAATTCTCTTTGCTCATTGACCTTAATGCGCATATCGAAAGCATTAATTCAATTGACATTATTAAGGGAGTAAAGGGATTTGCTAGGATTTTCTGATTTCACTTTTTTATTTTGGTAATCTTTTTTTTTTCTTGGTTGAAAAATTTATTGAAAATTTAAAAAAAAAATTGGAAAATTTGAATAAAATTTCTTAGAGCGAATTTGACCCAGTCTAATCTGAGCTACAAATTTTCTTCGATTAAGCTCAACTGTTTGGTCACATTCTTGCTTTGATACATATTAAATGTACTAAAATTGTTCATTAATTAAATTAATGTAGCAAACCTAATTACTTATGTACTTACATATATGCGAGCATGTACATAGAAGAAGAAACAGTCAAACTTCAAGAACAGATGCAAGATAAGCCCGTGTATCGATGTATATGTCCATATATGTATGCATAGATAAATATGTATGTGCATTGAATAGTCACATACACCACACACATTCATACTTAATTACACAAGAATAATCCTAAAGTCTGTAGCTTACTCCCGCACAATAACAATCGTTGCCAACTCGATTTGGTGTGATTCACTTGATTGCGTTGCGTTGCGTTGCGCTGCGTTGCTTTGCTGTGACCCAACTGGGATCGATGTATGTAATAAAGTGGTATGCTGCGTGACGGTACAAAACCCAACTCAGCGGCACACACATGTGGATTGTGAATGCAAATGCTACTCCCCTTACACTCCGCCGTCCTGCCCACAACAACTCATCGAATATGCAAAAGCCAAAGCAACGACGACTACGACGACGACGTGTCAAGCGAACCAATGTAGCAGCTGTTGTTGCTATGACTGTATTAACCATCATTTATGAAGGCAAATTGGTATGAGACAGTGGAAAATTGGGCACGTAAAAAATGTGTTGCACGTTTGGACTGAGCAGCTCAAACAGAATTGCTAGTTTCGTGGCAAGAAAGCGCTACGCCATCATACACCAAAGCACCGCAATGTTGCAATGAATGGCTTGCAATTGTGTTGGTCACAAATAACTACGCAAAATGTACGAGCCATCATGTTTGATTACTGATGACTGGAAGTCTTTGTATGAGTACACCCAACAGCCTGTCGTTAAATTCGAGCTTAACTGGGATATTTAAAAAAAAGTTTTTGGTTTTGCACCGGCTTTAGCGGCCATTATGCATACTTAGCATAGACTTGACTTGACTTGGAACTGCCACTTAGCGTTCTCCCCAATGAAGTTTGCATGTATCCGAATACCCTACTTGACTTGACTTAGAGTTCTGTTGAGTTTTGATTTTCTATGTAAATTCTAAGTTTAGTGAGCGCCGTGAGAGAACTGTGTGATGCCATACCTTTTTTTTAACATTTTGAATAAAATCCTCCAACTATTCCATAGAGATAAGAATTATTGGATGTATATTATTCATATGGCAACCGCAAAACTTACTGTCAAATAAATTGAATTCAAATTAGGCTAACCTAAAAAAAAATTTTTTTCCTCCCAAAATGCTTTATAGTTTTTTTTTGGCATTGACTATATACTGATTTTAGATAAGCTCAGAAAATCGAAACCTAATGCCAAAAAAATGCGTTTTGGTACTTTTTACTGAGTTATATGTAAAAAATCACACGATTACTTTTAAAGAGCAAATCGATAGGGGAAACTTTTACTCTTTTTTGAAACTGGCTAGTGTGCTCTCTTGTTATTTTTCTAAGTGCTAAGTGACAGTTCTCAAGTCAAGTCAAGTCTATGCTAAGTATGCATAATGGCAGCTTTTCTCTTTTGTGCAGCTCAGTGGTGTGTTCGGTATTACGTTGAAATATTATAACAAAATGTTTCTCAAAAACGCAATAGCTCAATAAAATCTCATGCACTAACAGCTGAGGTAAAGTGCCTTTGAATCAAATTTGAGCTTTTAAGACTCATCAAACCCCCTAAGGCATGTGCTCGAAAATTGATAAAGAAATGTTTAAGGTGAAGATATTTCTGTTTCAGCAATGATTTATTTATATATTTATTTCGAGAATTCTATTGCTAAAAATTTCTTATTGGGTCACATTTGAAGGCTCAGTTTTGTTATAAAATCTTTCGGTTAGTGTGCGTGACAGATCATATATATACATATATATATATATATACATATATATGTACATATGTGATATATTGAAACTGGCTAAATTAAATTTAATGATGAATTCATTTAAGGGAAGAAAACGCATTAGTTTATTGAATATATTATTTATTGTGAATGATAAAAAACACACGTGTTGCCTACTTTTAGGCGCTAATGACAGTGCTGTCTAAAAAATAATTCCGAAAAGTATAGATAGAAGGTTGCACGGGTTATACCAAATATATCCCGCTACAAAACGAATTTGTACCAGAGCTTACCAGGTTCATATCCAGAAAAGGATACTCCACAAAACCTGTCTTTAGAGCCTCTCGCTATTACTAGGTAGCGCTTCCGCATATCCGGGCACCAGGCTAATGTCAAACACCCACTTCCGCACTTTCCTCCTTTAAATATCAGCCATCCACCTTTCGTCCAAGCAGTAGCAAGCTGCCTGCTCATTATATTTGACTTTCCTATATTACACCAAAAAATAAATACAAATTTTCATTATTTCGCAAAGCAATTTTATTAAAGCCCATGTAGCAGCCTTTCAACAAGACAAACAAATTGTTGTCCATACGCAGCGCATCAGCAGTCAAGTCGTCAGGCAGGCTGAGCTGTCAAACGAAAGACCACAAATAGAATGTGGGTTAAGTCTGTATGGTGGAAACAAACAAGAAAATGTGCACACACACACACATACACATAGTGAGTAGTCGTTAGCTGGCAAGGACAGCCAGCTGAAAGAGTATTTTGTTACAAAAAAAATAAAAAGTATTAAAGTACACTTAGTTTGTTGCGACACCGTTAACATTAAACTCCATTACGAGTATATCCCGTAGCAATAAATTAAGTAGAATTATTGCACTATGCACTTTGTGTCTGTATGTGTGCTTTCTGTTGCAGTAACGGCATAAAAAAGGAAGCTATAATGTCACATTTTTCATGCAATAAGGGTTAGGCTGCAATTGGTTTGCCCTTCCAATGGTCATTAACAGGTCGAAAGCTCATATTCAATGTGGTGTATCTACGGGTTTTCACAAAAATCAATTGTTGTTGTTGTGCATCATAACTGAATACAGTACTAGCTCGATAATCCGGACACCCTTAATGTTAGGGGTCGTCCGGATTATGGGGGTGCCCGGATTATAGATGATTTTTTTTTTCAACTAAAATTCGTTGCTTTATTGAAATGAACATAACGCAATTCAGATATATTTATGTACATAAATTGCTTTATTAAACACAGTACAATCATTCTTACATATGTAATAATATGTACATCTGTAGGTACATAATCAAAAATTTTTTTTATTTTTGTACGTACTATTTCAAAAAAATTATTAACTTTGGTCTGCTGCGAGTTCGCCAGCAACATTTTATCTGCAGTTTCTTTAAATCGTCTTAAAACTAAAATATCAATATCCGAAGCGTCAACATGGCACCATATTCTTTTTCAAACCATCCTAATGATTTTCCTTTATCAAGGGTTTTATGAGCCATTTTTTTAAATTTTCCACTGTTCATAATAATAATGTTCACTCAATTCAGTTTGTCACTAAAGAATAAACACAAAGCGTGATTTATGCTGTTGCATTCCGTATACATACATATGTACATACATATGTATATTGTTGTTAAGGTACCGCTATTTTACGAAAAACTCACGAAGCAAACTAAAAATTAAAATACATATGTAGGTATGTAAATATGTATTGCAAATTTGAAAAATGTCCGGATTATAGAGTAAAAAATTTTAAACTGTCCGAATTATAGTGTTGTCCGGATTATAGATGTGACCGGACTACCGCGTGTCCGGATTATCGAGATAGTACTGTATATTGAAAATTTCAAAAATTTCTACTATTTATTATTGCTGAGTTGGATAAAGACTGAACTAAAGCCGAATAATTTTACAGGCTGGGCCATATTTTGCGGAAAGAGCAGAGGAGAGCCCCTACTAAGTTTAAAATAATTGGTTAAAAGTTACTTAGGCTACCTTGGTGTTTCCGATTCATGACTGATATGATAATTGAACTTATTTTTAAAGAACTAAAAACCACTCAAATGAAAATGATAGTATCGAAACTCCAGCATAAGCCACTTCTGATTCTAGCTCGATAGTAGCGGTAGCGAGTTGTGTTCCTCGGTGCAAGCTTAACTCCATCTCCATCTCGTTTTCCTTATCTATTTAAAACAAAAATTTTGGGAATTAATTCTAGCAGCACAGAACGCAAATTGATAGTGAGTGATGAATTTTTTTTTTTTTTTTTTTTTTTTGTTGAAATAATTCTAAAGTAAGAACGTCGCAATATCAATGGAGTTTTTGCCACTTCACATTAAATTCTTCAAAGGGGGGGTAAGGACATACATTTTTTGTTAAGTGACAAATGAAATAATTCACATGGAAGAATCCTGCCAAAAAAAAAATTTACAAAAATTCCGCTCCGAAATTTATGACAATAGTTACCTACGTTGCTGTAACTCTTTGGAAGTTTACTTAAATGTTGGCTCTTAATATGCATACTAGAGACGTCAATTTTTTCAATGGAATCCGCTTTGAGTTAGGAGCGGGATTTGTATTTATTCCTCAACACGACTGTACCCGATCTTAATTCATTGAAAAAGGAAAGTATCAGCTGTCTTACAACAAGTACGGACGCGTCTAAATGAACACAAATTTGATTTAACAAAAAATATAATTTAAAAGGAAACTAAGCTTTGTTCAACGTTGACAAGTTGAGACAAAAATATTTCAAATTGCTAACTTTAGAGTTTTTATTTTTTTTTTTTAATCTTTTAAAATTTTGAATAAAAAAGTTTTTTTCGCAATTTTTTTTATTAATATTTTTTTTATTTTTAACAAATCTCTGGCTTTTAACGATTGGGCAATATATTAAAAAAACGAAATTGTTCAACTAAAACCCACGATATCCCGCTATCCCGGGATTAACAGGCCTAGTACAAATACATAGTAAAATAGTGCATGAATATACTCTCATGTACGTATATCTGTGTATCTATGAAAATTCCAACAAACGCATGTATATTTTAGTTAACTTTTCGTTGTATTTTCCAAGAATGTCACAATTTTGCTTGCTCTCTGTACGTATTTAATTAAAGCAGAACACACCTACCAACAGCAATACTTAAGCTCACATTCTACTTCTACTAAAATTTCTTTAGCACTCACAAAGGCATCTGCTACACACATACATAGACACATTTACAGGCAGCTTAAATTCACTTAAGTCGATTCTCTTGGCTATCAGCAGGTGTACGAATTATGCGTAGTACAAACTCTTTGCCAGTCTACCCTATACGATATTCAGCAAGCAAGTGCGATATTTATTTTGTAATTTATGTTGGCTCTGCGGCTAAACCTGTAACCAACACACTTCTCACTAACACTAACCAAATAGCAACAAAGCTTCATCTGCTAAATTGCTCTAATACAAAGCAACCGACTGGCCTCAATACTCAGTCGTTGTGAGCAGGTGAAGTAACATCAACAATAATTCTATTTTAGTAATTACAAACCAAATAGTTACATACATAGTTACTAAGAGGAGTACAACAAGCTAAAGCAGCCACAATTAATATTGCTTAACTGGCTTGCGGCTAACAAAAATGTTGCTGTCGGTAAGTTTGAAGTTGCGCTCCAGCTCAGCTGAGTTGTTGGTTTAGGGCCATGTTGCACACCCATTTCTCAACTAGCAACCTCATGCTAAGCGCTTTGGTGCAACTACTTAATTGTGCATTTTTATGTTTTAAGAGTGTCAAAAGGTATGAACTCGTTTCATTTATTCATTGTAATGAGCTCAACTAGCAAACAAGGTGATAGTAATGGAGACGGAGCACTTGAGCGTCTCACGATTACCTTAGCGTCACAAAATGTATGGTTTAAAAAATTATAGTTTTGATACTTTACAAATATCCAGACTGTAACAAAAAAGTGTTGCAACACCAAAAATAAAAAATATTTATTTCAATTAAAAGGAATTTTTTTTTTATTTTTTGAACAAAAAAAATTGCATCTCTTAAGTTTTATACAGCTAAATTTTTTAGTAAATAAATATTTAAAATATTCCTTTGTATGCATCAAATTATTCAAAAATAAAATCAATAATAATTAAAAAACATAAAAAGTTATAGTTTTAATACTTTACAAAGGTACAGCCCGTAACAAAAAAGTATTGTCAAACAAAAACTAAAAAAGGATTACAATTAAAACGAAATATTTCTTTAATTTAAAAAAAAAATTGTTTTTCTTTTTTCTCTTGCAACTTTTTAGTGGAACACTATATTTTCTCTAAAATTTCATACAGCAAAATTTTTTTTAGTCAATAATTGGGCATTTTACTTAAAACATATTTAAAATTTTGGTTGTATGCATCAAATTATTAAAAAATAAAAACAACATTAATTAAAAAACAATTAAATAAAAAACAAAAATTATAGTCTTAATACTTTACAAAAATGTTTTGTCATACAAAACCTAAAAACATTTATTACAATTAAAACGAAATATTTTTTGATATTCTTTTTAATTTTTTGAAAAAAAAATTGTTTCTTTCTTTTGCAACTTTTTTGTGTGGCACTGTATTTTCTCTAAAATTGTATACGCTAAATTTTTTTCACTCAGTTGTTGAGCATTTTTCAACAAAAAAGGAAGCAATGCTAAAAAAATTATGCCAGCATTGGCAGACTTCTACAAATAATAAAAAAAAATTTTCTTTTTTTTCGTAAGCACATAGCGACTTATGAATAAAATAACATAATAATAATAATAATTTTTTTTGTTATTATTTCTATGCACGTAATGTATATATTTTGTAAGTTAAATAAGCACACGGTGAGCTGATACCAGAAAATTTAAATTTCCTTTTTGGTTCTTTTTATTTTAATTTCCCTTGAATATCAACAGCGAACTAGTCGCTTGAGAGCTAGCAACCAAAACCGTATGCTGGCTATTATAATTTTTATACCTTTCATGAACATGAAATGGTATTATAACTTTGGTCCGATGTTTGTAAGTGTGAGAAGAAGAAGTGATAGACCCACCATTAAGTATACCGAAATGATCAGGGCGAAGAGATGAGTTGATTTAGCCATGTCCGTCTGTCCGTCTGTCCGTCTTTCCGTCTGTCCGTCTGTCCGTCCGTCTGTTTGAACGCAAACTAGTCCCTCAGTTTTAGAGATATCTTGATGAAATTTTGCAAGCAGGCGCCATTTTGCATAGGATTAATCATTTGTCGGAACCAGCAAGATCGGACCGATACAAGGTATAGCTCCCATACAATCGATTGTTCCGATAAACGGGTTTTGGGCTATAAATGTTGCAAATAGAAACCTAGAAACGTAAAATTTTGCAGGTTTGGTACTTATTATATATGTGATGTGTGTAGTGAAAATCATACAGATCGGACTTACATAACATATAGCTCCCATATTACCGATTGCTACGATAAATGTGGTTTGGCTATGTATTTTTAAATTAACAGTTTTGGAGAGTTTGTAAGTAATTGTAAGTAAGGATCGGACACTTAGAAAAATTGTGCGTATTCATGAAAGGTATAAAGCCTTCGGCACAGCCGAAGACAGCCCTTTCCTTACTTGTTTTTTTTAATTTCATTTCAAACAAAATTTTTTCTAGGCAAGCAATAACAATTCTGTCCAGCATCGAAATGAAGAATATTAATCTGCAACTTTCTCCCAAAGAAAATATATATGGCCGAGCCCCTTGGGCCCAAAAATTGGCCACGCTTAACTAATCACCGATTATCCTGCACTTTGGCATCAGCGCTTATTTTTGTGCATAAATTATGCTAAGTATCAAATTTATGAAGATAATAATAATAATGAAAAATTTATATTTGCAACACAAAAAATACAAAAAAAAATATATATTTCCTAGCCAAGCATTTGGTTGCGCTACATAAAATTCGAGGTGCCAAACCTCAAAAGTTCATTGTGCTTGTCATTGGCGAGACAGCCTACATTCGTGTTTGTATGTATGTATGTATGTATGTACGCTATTGTGCGCTCCCAATCCACTTACTAATTTCCAATCTACATAAAAATATATACATACATATATGTCAAGCACAAACACAGCTACATACAAGCACATACAAATGAATGAATTTATCTGTCGTTTTCCCTGTGGTCATTGCACGACCATTCGTTGTCATTCTGACTTGGAATTTTATCAATATTGGACTTTTTTTGTTGTTGCCAATTACAGTCAATTTATTCAGCCGTTTTTACTTCTCTACTTTTACGCTGCTCTTACTCTTCATAACATCAACATTTTAACTTTTTCACTTGTTTGCAAGTATGTATGTATATATGTGTGTGTGTGTGTATGTATGTAGTTTATGTGCATATCTGCCTACGCTATTGAATTGAACATTTGTTGGAATTCATTCATTTGGTTATATCTCTCTTGTTGCCGGCATGTCGTACAAATATTGCAACGAAAATTCGATTCATTTGAATAGCCGTCAATTAAAGGGTCAATGGAACAGTCAGCGCAGATTGATAGTGTTGCAAACGAACAAAAGGAATAAAGTAAAATATAGAGAAAATGGCAAAAAAAAAGTATGAAATATATTTTGAAAAAATCGAATCGGTGAACAAAATGTATAAGCGAAAAGATTGCGAGAGATGTATGGGAAAAATAGAAGAAGGATTGTGATCGGTTATTTTGAAATGTTTTTATTCCGCTGTAGCACAGGCTTGGCTTAACTTTTGGTTGTTTACAAGTGTGTCACGAAGTGCTGAATTAACCGAAAGTTAACTCAATTTTAAATTTTTTTTTTCTTCCTTTTTTTTTTATTTTTTTTTCACTCATTTTCATTGTACAAAATTTGCATGTTAAACGAAAGCGCTGAGAAATGTAGTTAATGTTGAATATACATATATGTATATATGTATGTAAGAGTGCAAACATTTTTATCGCGTCCTTTTTTTGTTTTTTTTTTTTGCTCTCTGCTTTTATTTATATTTACTTGTCGCACGGCGTTTGTCACGTTGTAATGTAACAAATAATCCATTTTTTTCGATTTAAAGTTACTCATACGCCACGTTGCACAATAATTTATTTGTTTCACAATTTACAACAACAAGACACAAACAAACACACACACACATGTACATACATATATAAATTTTACACCACAGCACATAAATTGGAAAAGTTTTTAGCTTCATTCGTTAACTATAAATCAGTTTTGGAAGTAATATTCACAGCTCCTGTGCCATACAAAAACAAATAACAACAACAACAATCTACACGTGCACTTTGATTTTGAAGTTTATCTGCCTTGAATATTTCCATTTGCTTTCCATTTACTTTGCCTAGTTTGCTTGGCTTCAATATTTTACATCGTTTGATGAAATCTATGGCTGCTAGAAAAATATTTTTTTTTTTTTTTTCAGATTTTGAAGTATGAATGTTAAAGTTTCTCCTATCACTCATCAAAATGCATTGCCATAGTTGCCTTCAATAACACTTTTTTATACTAGCTATTGCCTATCACAGATAGTAGATTTATCTTCCTCGCTTTATAGTAGCTAGAGCGTGGTCCTAGGCTAGACGAGGGGCAGCTCATTAAAATACATTTATGTGAAATTTTTAGAAAATTTTCTGAGCTCCAATAATAACATTTGCCTGAGGGCCCACCTGAGGGCCCACATATCTTTAAGTAGACTGTAGTTAGCCAGCGGAATTCTTAGTCATACCGGTCCGTTTTTTTTTTAATATTCGGATAGGGCTATAAAAATATGTTTCCACCAAACCAAACACCGTGTTTAAAAGGGTTTGGGTTATGTAGAAATGTCAAGTTTTCCACTGAGAGTTTGCCGGAAATGGGTTTACACCCACTAAACAATTTATTATGATCGTCGTTCCGATTTAGTGGGTGTAAACCCATTTTCCGGTAAACTCTCGGTAGAAAAACTCGACATTTCTACATAACCCAAACCCTTTTAAACACGGTGTTTGGTTTGGTGGAAACACCGCGTAAGTGATGTCAGTGCTCAAATTGGTGCTAATAATCCTTTTAAATATGAAACTCCGTTTCGGAAAGAGCGCTGGATAACATCCCATCACATCACCACATATTTAATCTTGACCTTCTACTGGAAGATGCTGCAATGAGCATGTAGCCTAAGCCTCGAATTCCTCATAACACTGAGCTACCGACAAAAAAAACTGCAACGCCCCTTCTCCCCCAACTCTATCATCCTTCTCGGATCCAGGTAAACAGGTTCAGTAGATCACCGTTTAACCTATTCCGAATTTACTTGTTTATTCACTTCGCTATTTTTTTCATAGACATCTTATATCTTTAAACGACTTATTCTTGTATATTTGTATATCCACGACTATCTCCCGAACGACTTCACCCATTTTAATGAAATTTGTTACACAACTACTATGCTTTGTTCTAAGATTTTCTACTTTGGTGTTGCCACTTTTGGTGGTCCTTAGGGTTGCCACCTATATAAATTTTTTTTAAATATTAAACAATATATGGCTACCCATATTGCAAAAGAAAATGAAAGGTATTTTAGGCCGTATACCAACCAAAATATTTTCGAGTAGGATTGCCACCTAGGGTTGCCACCTGAACGCATTTTATTTATTCCTTCAGATATAGACCACTCTCTCGGGAAGGGCTAAACCGATTTCGATAAAATTTGGTAGATGGATAGTATGCTTCCTTCTTAGATTTTCTACTTGGATGTTGCCACTAAAGGAAGCTTAGAGGGTTGCCACCTTTCCGATTTTTTTTTAAATATATGGCAAAATGGGTATCAAATTCAAGGTATTTCAGGGCGTATACCAACCAGAATATTTACCGAGCAAGTTTTGGGCACCCAGGTACTATTATTTAAGAGTCGCATGAATCCGTTTTCTGAACCTTGTAGAAAAGTTCAAAAAAGTTTTGAGTATTTTCAAAAAAAAATCATTATATATTAAATCTGTTGGAGGTTTTTCGATAAAAAAAAAAAAAAACAAATCAAAAATTTTCAATTTAGTTTCTGGTTCCTGATAAATGAAGAAATCTGAGACGTCACTGTAAATCTTGTGCCAGTATTCAAAGGGAAACGTTTGTACCAATAATTTACTTAAAAGATATCTTAACCAATGAAAAATAATTTTGGTTGCCTCGGCTGTCTGCGAGCGCTGTTTCCGTCAGCCCTAAAGGTGGAATATGAAAGAGAACGGTGTATGGTATATTTGAATTGAATTTTTAATATTTTTTTTTGATCCACGCAAGACAATGTTTTGGGCTCTTTGATTATAACAAATCAAGCACATTTCTTACTACCTTGGGATTTTCACTAGTACCAACTTAATACTTTTCAACATTCGTTAACATTAACTAATATATAACAATGAACCTCTTGAGTCATTATTGTCCTTTATTTGAAGCTCTTCACACTTACTCTTTCCCACTACTTTTACCATAAGTTCTTGTTCGACTGACTGGCTACATTGCACTTAAACCTGGCTTAGACCCATTTTTTAGCAAACTTCAATAATTTCATGATTAACAAAGTGAAGCTCTTGAGCTTGATTTTCGCACACACATTAACGCACTTGCGGTGTACATATCTTTGTTATTACATATGTATGTATGTATATGTGTATATCCATGAGAAACCCACCCTCTTGCGCTCTAACCATTCTTCAATATTTTTTTTTTTAATAACTGTCAGTGGCTTTTGAGTGCAATATGTCATTGTTATGGTTAACCAAAGTTTCCAAGGCTTTTGGTTTATATCTTTCGATGAGTTCGCTTTGGGTTTACTTTGTTACTCACAAGTGCATCTTTAACACTTTAAAGGCTATTCACAGATTTAAGTGCTTTGTGAACGCTTTATGTGATGAAAGTATGGTATTGAAGTTATGGGATGTAACGTCTTAACAATGGGAGTATTTATATACATACAAACTTTTAACTGTAAAGAGCTCCATATAATGTGTTGGATATATTTAAGATGCCGGTTATTATATTAAAAGCAAGTTCACTCGGTTAAGGGCAATTTTGTGGTGTACGTACATTTTTTTTTTTTTTTTACTTTATTCTGTTTATGAGATTACCAAATTTATTTATCTTTTGCTTCGAAGCAATTCCAGTTTTTTTATGTATATTTTAATGGATTATTTAAAATCGTTTCACAAGGAAAATGAGCTCATAAACTAGACTAAAAGTGGAGCACATGCTCCCTATTCTAGGACCGTCACTTTTATAACTTTTATCAATAGAAAATAAAATTGCAAAATTTTAAAGTTATTTTATAGATCCAAATATATAGCTCATTTTCTGTAAAGTTTGTGGCTTCTTTTTCAGTTTCAAATAATTTCTTTAAATTGAACGATTTTACGAAATGCTTCTCATAGCACTGATGCGAAATACGATATCCGAGTTCATTGGCTTTTCTTCTACACCTTTTTGGGTGTACAAAGGCCGATTCCAATCTTGGCTGCTTTTAGGTTAGCCATTGGAGTTGAGGTTAGAACCTCGAGATTACAATTTTTCTGGCACCTACGAAGTCGATTAGCCTTTAATATCATGATATTAAAGCTCGTATGTGTGTTCCAAGCACTCGTTGAATACTCTCTCCCAACCCAAGCAACAGTGAGTATTTTGAAGAAAAATATTAGCTCATCCCAGTGTTTAAAGTTTTTGAAAATCTTTTAAATCCACTTTAGCTATTTTTATATGTCTTTTTTTCCTCAAAATTCCCGAAAAACAAAGTTTCTTCAAAAGAAAAAAAATATTCAAAACAAGAAGCAAAAGCTGTTCAAAATCTACGCTGCACTGCACTGCGAAAATTCTGGCATTTTGCAAAACATCAAAAATATTTATCTTTTCACTCATAAATAGACACACACACACTCGCATACACATTCCAAACTACAAATACAAAATGTCTACAAGCATATGAATGTATTTCCGCAAAACGATGTTGTATGACATTATGCTCCAAATCTTTTCAGTCCCGTTGACGCCAACTATTATCGGGTGGGGCAATTCATTTGGTTGTTGGTTACTGAAGAGTGAGTTTGCTTGTTGTTTTGGCAAACAACGAAACTTGAAAACACAAAAAAAAAACAAAAAAAAACACAAAAATTCAACATAAAACCAGAACATAAAATCTTTATGCGACATCTTCTTTGGCAACAATTGTACCAAACCGCATACCGCCCTACCCGTCTATCGTGGAGTTCAACATAATTTCTGTACTATTTTCGTATTCTTTCACTTTGTTCTACAAATTCTTCCTGGCAAGCTGCTCCAATTCTCATTTGGGCCTGCTTCCTGTTGTGTTGGCGTTATTAAGTTCAGCTGTGTTGAGCAAGCGGTACAAAAGACATTTCAGTGTGGAGTATTAGTGTTGTTATTGTTGCTTTTGTTCTTGTTGTGTTTCAGTTAATGTGCATCTTTAAATGTGTCTTTGTTTTCCACTTATACATGTATGTGTGTGTGTGTGTGTGTTTGTAGTTGTATTCATTGTTTTAAATGCTTGCTCTTCTTTATTGTGTTTGCATATTTTATAAGTTTTAAATTTTTTTTTTTTTTAATTGTTTGTTTGAATGAGTACTCATTCCAGTTATGACTTCTTTTATTATTAATTTTCACTTCCCATTATCACTGAATGCATTTTTTAGTGTTGCCCTAATTTTGAGTTTCAATTCTTGTTTTACGAATTAAGAGTGGAGACCTAATTTATTTATTTAATTACCTTATTTTATATTCAGTATTTATTCAGCATAATGGTGACCACTTCTCATATCGTTCAGTTTTCAAAAGAAATGTCATTAATGCGACTCATTAATCAAATTTAAATTTTCTCAAATTTTTTTTTTTTTTTTTTTTTAATAACAAAAATGTTCTTTCTTCTCTAACACCCCTACTCTGGAAGTTTTATGAGTAGCCACCTTTTTGATTTTTTTTTAAACCAAGCCAGGTATCCTAATACAGGTACGAATGCTATTTTTATTTATTTCCATGAAAAATATTTTGTTAGTGTTACCACTTCTTTATATTTTTTTTGTCGGATTCACCCTTATCTTTAAAACGATCTGGCCTTTTTCTATAAAACTTTCTATAAAGATTTCAAGCTTTCCTGATTAACAAGCACTCTTACTTTAATGTTGCCACATAGAGCGCATTTGCGGTATTGCCATCTATCTGATTTATTAGTTTCAACGAAATTGGATGTGGTAATATGGGCATAAACAAAAACTATTTCAAAGTATGCAGGACCATTAAATATGTTAAACTAAAAAATAATAACCTAAAAAAATAGTTTTGGTGAAAAACAAATTCCTAGAGTTGCCACATTTTTTTTTCTTTTAGAAAATTAATTAGTTATAGTTCAAAAAATTTTTCTAGAGTTAAGAGCGAAGCATATTATTTTTGTTTTTTATTTAAAGAATTTGTTTTATTTCGAAAAATATTTCTAGAGTTGCCACCTGATCATATTATATTTCTATTTTTTTTTGCTTATCCGCTAATACATATCTCAAAAACAACTTTACCTCTTTGACTTGATGACTTTTCAAATACAGGTAGAAGCTATATTTCAAGCTCTTCTATTAAAGTGTTGCCACTTAGGATATCGGATGTCGGAAATTTTTCTAAATACAATACTATATGCCAATATGGATATCAAGCCATAAATTTCATGGGGCATTTCAATAAAAGAATTTCTAAGCTGGTTCTAGGTAGCCACCTAATCCCATTAGAGCATTGGTCAGCAAACCTTACCCGTGCGGGTATTACGGTCTTCACATATATTCTTACACTCTTCTGATGACAGCGAAAAAGCACTTGCGGCACGGTGGTACGTACTGTCGCTTGGTTGAATGCTTTATGTTATAGTAAATTATTAGCGATTCAAAATGAATGAAAGGGCAATTTTAAATAATATAAACAAATTTGAAAAAACGCCGACCACTGCATTAGAGCCATTCTTTACTTGATATATCGTTTTATACTTATATACAATCTATAGTTCTGTACAATCTTAGATATTTCTGATGTTTTAAATTCATGTAACTGAAATTAAAAGAAAAAATACGCCAATTTGCTTATAAACAAAATGTAGTGTTGCCACCTTGAGCCAAAAAAACCCACAAAAATTACTTTTCCGAAAAAAATCTAAATTGTCAAAAAAAGATTGGCTTCTCCGTTTCAACGACCAATGGTGCACTTCAATACGAGTACATTCCGGAACCCGAGCACAAATTAGCGAATCCCAAGTGAATTTTTCCCAGTATCTCTAATTCCTCCAACATTTAACTCTCTGGCAGCATCGCACTCGTTGAATTGATCTTCGCATACAAACCATAACCTCGTTAGCTGCAAAACCACGCGTGCTAGGTGGTGTTCCTTGCATTCTCGCTGTCGCTAACCCCACATCTCTAGCCGAACTTTATATTATCGCCTGGTTTCTGTGTGCTGCCCTCATTACCGCATAGGATTAATGTATTTGCAAGTCGATGTTATTAAATGGTTCGTTGAACGCGCACAACACTCGCATGCGACGACACTTTGTGTGCAACTTTGTTGTACATAATCCATGGCGGGGATAAATTATATTGCAATATGGCAATAACAATTGTTGCTTACTTACACTGATTTACTAATGAGAATTATGAGTGCCGTGAATTATGTAACTATTAATTATTAGCAATGGCGTGTGTGGGGTATTTTGTGTGGGTTTTGTCTTTGTGGCTTATGTGGAGATTAGACGATTAATCAATATTTGTCTCACTTTGCAATTGTATAAATGATAGCTGCCGCGGTGCACTGTGAGAAGTGAGTGGACAAATTTTGAGATTTATTTAACATAGCTTTAAGGTTGATCTACAGCTTGGGTGCGATGGTTATATACAATCCTCCATACAACAGTTGGCCTAGTATCTGAGCATTCTGGGTTTAGAAAAAATATTTATAGAAAGCTTTTCATGATAATTTTTGCCAAGCTTTCATTCATAAGCTTATTGACTTTCGATTAAAAACGCTTACTTACAAACACTTCGTAAACAAAAAATCAGCGTTTTGTAAGCAACTTTAACTTCAGCAAGCTTCTCAAAAGATTTCTCTATGCTTACTTCACTTAAGCTTTTGCCATGCTTTCATCGCAAAAGACACTGGAATTAAGCTGTACAGTATTCAGCGTGTGGTCCATTATGCTTTCCAGCTTTAAATCAAATAACACCAGCGTAACAACTGCTCATCAATTTTCTCACCAACTATTTTACACCAACTTCAATTGTAGCCCCATTATTCTCACGCTGGCTCATATTAAACATCTTCACACTTGCATTTTGTTTTGTTGAATCTTTCTGACAGACTTCTGCATGTTGTTTGCTTTTTCTTTGCACTGCGCTTAGTTTTAGCTAAATTAAATTAAATCAATCCGCTTTGATGCTGAGGCCACTCAAATACCAACGGATGTCCTGTGCAACTGTTATCGCTGCTACTGCAGAAACTGAGCCTGATGAAGACAGTGTGTACGGAAAGGAATGGAAAAATAGCAACGCGAAGCGCAATCAAGAGCAAACTCACATAGCTGTCAGAGATCCCATCTGTTTGCCATCAAATGCCTTGCTGTCATGGCTCTGCGTAAACAATTCGCCATTTTGTTTGGCTCCCGCATCATTTCCACCTGCTCTCATTCTGCTCTTCAACTACAAGTTCGTTATGCTTCTTTGTATTTTTGATTGTTTTCTTTTACTTTTGCTTAAAATTAATTCAAGAATTTTTTCCTTTTTACAATCTCAAGTTTTGTTAGCAATGGTCTGCTTTGATGTTTGATAAATGACTTAATTATTATGCGGTAATTTTGTTTCGGTATTTGATCTTATTACTGAATGTCTAATATTATTATATTAAGAATGTCTGAACAAGTTATATTATACCTGAGAGGAGATTAGAGGCGAGCTTCTTTACTAGTTCTGATTCAATCGAAACAGTGAAATCTAAACTAAACTCGAAACCGAAAACAAATTCGAACTAGACATCGAAAATGAAAATGAAGTCGAACTGAAATCGAAAGTAAAAACTGAAACGTGTTCTAGGCCGTAATCGAAAACGAGTTCGAACTAGAAAGCGAAATTGAAGCCGACTTTGAAATCGAAACTGAAACTCAAATTGAAATCGAAATGGAAATTGAATCTGCAATTTAAGTCGAAATTAAAATTTAACCGGAAATCAAAACAAATATTATAATCGAAATTAATATTACAATATAAAGTAAATGAAACCGAAATGGAAACAAAAAAGTAAGCAAGACTAAAACCAATAATAAAACCCAAACTTTTAATGAAATCAAAATTAAAATGCAAACAGAAATCGAACTGAAATATAAACCGAGTTCGAAAATGAAAGTGAAGTCGAAACTGAAATCGAAGCCGAAATCGAATATGACATCGAAGGCAAAATCGAATGGGCGAAATCGGATGATAACCACGCCCCCTTTTTCGATATCGAAAATTTCGAAAAACGTATAAAACGGTTTAATTCCATATCAGAAGCAGCTATAATGATAAAATTTGCAATATGTATTGATTTATATGTTCTAAGGCGGATTTTATCAAATTTTTTTAAAAGGGGCGTGGCACCGCCCACATATATTTGAAGAAATTTTAAAATTTTGACTCTTAATAACTTGAGAACAGTTTATGCTAGTATAACGAAATTTTGTAGAGGGCATACTATTGTTGTGTTAAATTCAGATATAGAAAATAAACGAAATCGCTTGGCGACCACGTCTACTTTTTTATAAAAGTTATATTGAAAGGAGGTGGAAATATTGAAAAGTCCATATCTAATTAACTGATGCCGCTATAATAATATAATTTGGTACATACATCAATTTTCACATTCTTTACATTATTTTTGCAAAATTTTGGAAAGTGGGCGTGGCACCGCCCACTTATGAGTCAGGCAATTTTCAAATTCGACTGCTAATAACTTCAGAACGGTGTGAGATAGGTTTACGAAACTAGGTACCAGGCATGTTATGTTTATGTAGAGTACTACCACAGAAAATAAGAAAAATCGGTGAACGACCACGCCCCTTTTTGGACTAAAGTTCTCTAAACGAGAGTTAGGAAACCGGAATATGCAATATCTGTTTAACTGATAAAGATATAATGCTAAAATTTAGTACACTCATTCACCTGATGATGTTATTAGTGATGTTTAAAGGTTTTTTGGTAATATTTTGGAAAATGGGCGTGGCACCGCCCACAAGTGAATAAACAAAATATCAACATTTCACTATTAACAAGCCACTGTGAAAGTATCATAAAGATCTGCAATGAAAACTGATCTTCAAATAGGGACAAACAACATAATAAAATCCGTGGGCGTGCCACCACCCACTTTTTTAAAATTAGGTAAATATTGATCAATGGACACATATATCCTTACATCGAAAAATTTCACAAAATACGTTAAAAGTTATGGGCATGGCACGCCTTCTTTTCCAAAGTTATATATAGGACATGGTATAACCCTTGAAAAGATCGATTCAGTACTTTTGGCTCATGTAAGCGGTTAAAGCTTTATAAGCAAGGAGCGTGGCCGCGCCCACCAAATTCGCTATTGTTTAGGCTCGGAATAGATTGGTTCTTAAAATGGGCTAAATCGGATGAAAACTACGCCCCCTTTTTCTGAAAACTAACGCTGGGTATTTAATGTTCGGCTCACCCGAACTTAGACTTCCTTACTTGTTTTTTTTATTTTTTTTAGAAATTTTTTTGCAATTGCCCATTACTCATATTTTATATTCTAAATGCATATACAAACATATTTAGTTAAGTTAATATTAAAATAATAAATAGAAAGCATGAAAGCTTTTAAATGCTTAACTCCAATTTAATTTACAATCCATTTTTCTCATCCATTCAATCCATTTTTAGTCTCGGCTATTCGTTGCTAGGAGTTCGCCATTTAATTTTTTCCAGCAAACTGAGTAATGCTTAATTGAACTCAATTTCATACAGACCCCAAACAACGCAATTTTTCTGCGAAAGAACTAATTGCCAAAACTCAAATTGGCTGCCACATCCAACATTAATGATGTCCAATTAACGCCTTCTGAGCCAGCATGAAAGTAATTATCCAGTTTTTTATTTCTTGAAATGCGTATAATATCTACCATTTGCCACAGCATTAGCCAGTTTGTTATATCATCGCCCATAACTTGGATACGTCGATTCGTTTAATATGCTAATTTACAAATACTTTTCGCACTTTTTTCTTTAACTCACTTGTTTGATAGTTAATCGCATTAGCAGTCTATTTTGCTATAAACAATGAGAATATTCAGTTTAATTAGTCAATTAATCGCGCTTTGCTAGCTAATAATGTGAAATCATTAATGAAATGTGGCAAAATTAAAAACATTTAAATACTTCCTGCATACTCAGGATATACAGCTGCATACATACATACACAAATACATAGATACACACATACACACATTCCATTGAATGCGTACATTAACCCTCTGCAGCTGACGTGACAAAATTGTAGCGATATACCTGACGTGAGGTCCATCAGACCTCATTTTTAAAATGATTTTATGTGCTGAAGATTCTGATTGGAGCTTTCTTGGTTATATTTTCTTAAACAATACATATTTGGTAACCTAGCATGTTATTAAAGTTTTAAAGGAAATATTTTTTCAACAAATATGATTTATTTCATTCAGTTTCATAAAAACAACAAAACAATACAACTCACTTAACAAAAACAAAAAAAATGGCAGTATTTATTAAAATATTAAAGGATTTTTTTTCATTTTCTTTAAAAAAACATTATAAATAAATTCAGTCTCCATTTTTGGCCCATTCGATCGGTTCGATTTCTTTCTATGCAGTCTTGAAGTTTTAGATTTTTTGTTGGCAGTCTTCGCAAAGGGGACAAGAACATTGCAAGCAAACTGGTTTTATGCAACGACAGCAGCTGTATTTCGTTTTCCTTTTTATTTTAGGTGGACATATATGGCATAGTTTCCTACCACTAGTGGACTCCATCTGAGGTTTTGGAGGTGGTGGCGGTAAATCTTTTCCCAAGACTCGACTTATTGTCATGCGCAGTTCTCTTGGTAGTCTGTCATTATATGCACGGGATTTTAAATGATCTAGCACCATTTCTCGAGCCATATTTATTAAAAATTCTCCCCTCCTCATTTTTTGATCCATGTTTTCACAGGCTTGATATGCAACAAAACAGTTGATCCCTATCATATCCAGCATTCTATAAAAAATTGCCATCGGCCAACGTCGAGTTTTGCGGCTGCACGAATATACTGAGCACTTTTTGTCGATCTCATCAACGCCTCCCTTTGTTTGATTATAGTCTTCTATCATTTGTGGTTTGCCTGACTCAGTGTTGGATTCTTGAGTGTGATGCATGGAAGAAACTAAAAGAACGGACTTGTTTTTCTTTGGAACAAATGATAATAACGTTAAGTCCTTTGTGAAACCATAGAGTGAACTTCCTACTTCCCTCTCTTTATTAGGCAGAAAGCATGCCGGAATCTCTCTCTTATTCTTTTTCAAAGTGCCGAGATATGACAAATTTTTTTGCAGTAACTCCGTAATTAGTGGTATGGAGCTAAACCAGTTGTCAGCTGTAATGTTACGATTTGATTCTTCAATACCTTTCACAAGTCGTAAAACTGATTGCGATGGCACAGATAATTTTTTTTCTTCTTGATTTAGTCCAATTCCATCGGAGCCCTTGCCATGGTAGATATAAGCATTGTACGTATAAAAAGTTCGTGCGTCACTTAAGATCATGATCTTCAGCCCATACTTAGCAGGTTTTTGTGGCATGTAAACTACAAATTTGCAGCGACCTCTAAAGGGAACCAGCATTTCATCAATACACATACATATTACCTCCAGGTGAATACTGCATTTGTGAATTTGAGATGAACTTGTTAAATATATTTGATATAGGGGCTAGGGCGTCTTCTTTTAAACGTTCTTTTCGGCTCTGAAGGTCATCAAATCTCATACAGTTGACCAAACATGAAAATCTGTACTTTGACATAACGCAGCGAAATATTTCACGGCCTGTACCGTCATTCGCAAATATTGAATTTAGATCGCAATCGTTGCATTTTAAAACCGAGGTATAATATAAGAGTCCAATAAATGCCTTCATTTCATTCTCATTTGTATTCATAAGTTCTGCTCGGTTGCTATTTTTAAACCGCCTTCGATATATATCAAGCTTTTGGTTTGTATTTACTAGTTACCAAAATCGAAAGCATTGATTCATCAAAAAATTTGGTCCACAAATCGCAGTAAGTTTCAAACTTTGAGGTAGTTACAAGGTTTGGTAACCTTAAAATGTTATGAGCACGGACTCTAGAGTTGCGTGGACTTTCTTGATCAGACCATATAAAGCCATTTTTACCTTTATATAAATGCTCACTTATCAATTCTTTCGTAAATAAAATGCATTGCTCACGAACTTCTGCTTCCAAAGAAATTTCGTCGTCGTCATATGTTATTTCTTCTGGCTCGAAATTTGGATCTTCTATATCATCGTCGTCGCTAAAATCGTCGTCTTCATCAATCTCCTCGAGCCACTCAGTGATCTGCTGCTCACTGCTTTTAAATGTTCCGGCTGAAGTTCTTTTAAGGGAACTCATTTGTTCTGAGCTTAAATACTGCAAAAATAAAAACTATGCTATCAGTTGAAATACAATTTTGCTGTCTTGAGGTCTGAGAGACACTATGATAGTTTTGCAATGTAACTGACGTGAGGTCTGGAAGACACTATGAAATATAACAATTATACTGACCTGGTGGTCTGCTAGATACTTACACTAATACTGACGTGGAGGTATCACATACACTTTACTGCGAATCTAGACACGTGCGATGCGCTCGATCGCTCTTTTGGTACTGAACGACGTAGAAATAACAAGAGAAAAGGTATAGAGAGTATAGAGAGCAAATCTAAAATATTTTCTAAGATATGCTCTGAGTTGTTATTTGCGGTGTCTGTCAGACTACGACGTCAGCTGCAGAGGGTTAATTCACTCATCATACTTTTTACCCTTGACATCATTATTTATTGCCCCTTTTTTAAGCCAGCGAATTATTTGCTGGAGCGCGGCTTTTCTTTCAAGCATCCATCATTTAGCGGACGTGTTCAAGTCTTTTTAATTAAAGGACTTTATAGCTGCTCACTTGCATTACTTATGGCATACAATTGCAGAGTTTATATTTTCGCGCGACTCCACTTCTTGCTGTGCTATTTTACCCCATATCTCCCTTACATATTTATATACATATGTATATGTTTGTCTTACGCACTCCATTACCACTTTCGTCCTCTCATTGCTCACCACTTACATTCACTTTTTAATAGCTCTTTGCAGTGGCTACTCGCATGCCATCTTACTCGACGCCACTACGGTTTTTAAATTTTTTTTAATTTTTTTTGTTTTAATACCGAATTTTATAGCTTTATTAATAGCCATACATTAGCTCTGAAATCAGAATCATCGCTATATAATTTTTGAGAGAAATATTTAATGTTCGCCCTCTGAGTGCATATTTCTAAAGCCTTAAGCAAAAGTTTCAAATGAAGGCACACATTTTTTACAGTGTGTGATAACATTTCAACTGATTTACTTTCGTTTTCATGTTTTGCAGATAAATTAGTAAGGTTAAATAACTCTAATAAAGCGAGTTATGTGCCTTAAAGGCGAGTTAATTGTATTCTGAGTGCGATATTCCACTTCCATCACATCGCATCACATCACATCACTTCATCACAGCATATAACACTTCAACACCATCCCATACACTTGACAAATTGTTTTTCAAGGCCTTTCCAAGCAGCTAAAGAACTTGATTAAGAAAAAAATCACTTCACCACAACATATCTCTGCACATCACATCACCTCATCACATAATATCACATCATCACATCAGATAGATAATTTCTTAAGTTTTAAATGGTTTTAATTTATTTTATTTTATTTGATTTTAGAACATTTATGAGCTTGAACACGTTTGTGAACTTAATCATCACATCACCTCATCACATAATATCACATCATTACATCAGATAGATAATTTCTTAAGTTTTAAATGGTTTTCATTTATTTTATTGGATTTGATTTTAGAACATTTATGAGTTTGAACACGTTTGTGAGCTTGAACATGTTAAAAAGAAGGACTACCTGTTTTTACTTTGAGTCCCTTATATGCTATGATTCAGCTTTATTGTGAGCAGCAATTCTCTCACTTTTCATAAAACAACTAAAAAAAGCTGCTAATACTTGGGTCACAATCTGTATCTGTAATCTAACCTTTGTTTAAGCTAACACACACAACAACCAATCCATGTCACCCGAGCAATGTTTAACAGAATTTAATGCGCGCTGCGTATGCACTCGGAAATCTGAAGCGCCCATCAACACCACGACACCATGGCGTATACGTGATTGTGAAAATTTAAAACGGAAAATCATCAACAAATATTGTTAATGCCAATTTTCGTCAAAGAATGGAAGCAAGGAAGGAAGGTGAAGCTGAAGGTGGCACAAAAGGTAGCAACAATAAAATCTGATAAAAAGTCATCCGCAAACTGGGCGTACCCTCACACAAATCTACTGCTTGGGGGCGGTTCAGTGTATGAGTCAAAGCGTGCAAGTGCACAAGCACTTCAATGCGCCACGAGTGACAGCTAAGCAAACCCCATTTTGTAGTTTTTTGATTTTGTTCACTGCTAGTTTGGTATCCGATTACATGCTTTTTTTGCGGTCTCGTTTAGCAATTTTATTTTACCAACGATTTGTTGCTTATTTTCGTACGTTTTTAAGCTACTTTTCTGCGGTTAGCAGCGAAATTCGCACATTGAAGTTGAAAGTTTAAAATTGCTTTTGTTATGATTTTTTTTTTGTGCTTATTAACTTTTATTTTGTTTAAGGATTACCTGTACTTTCTGCGTTTTTATTGTTGTAGTTTGTAGTTTTCTGATAGCGTTCATTTGTGTGGGTACTTCAATGGTTTATAAAAACTAACTAATCCTGCATGCTGTAACATGCCAAAGGGATGGTTGTATGCACATACATACATACATACATACCTATATTATTATTATCTAGTCACATGCTATGCTATTATTATGTTGTTATTATATTTTCAAATTGAATTTGTGCGCCCCAAATATTTTGCGATTGGCTTTTTAGTTGGTCAATACTCGTAGCGAGTTCGTCCGATAACAGCGCGCTAGTCAAACGGAAAATCACTAAGAGCTTATTATTTGTTGTTATATTTCTATTTACTTACCTGTACGCTATTTTAGTGCACACAAAGTATGCGCTGAGTGAGCATGGCAGTGATGGCATATCGATTCGTAAATCTGTTAAGTTGATATAAATGCGATAAAGTTTGTGTGTGGGTTAATGTGTGTTAGTGGGAATATGTTATTTTGTATGTGTATGTCTGTGTGTGTGTGTGTAAATTGAATGTAACTATGTATGTCAAACGCAGATTTAAGTGATTGTGGACTGGTGGTTTATGTATATTGATCTCTTTGTTATTTTGGGAAGAATAAAAATGGTTAGCGACAAAAAGGATAACGACCGGGAAAATTTATTATTAAAATTTAAGTAGTATGAGCGTATTAATTTGTTGTTGGAGTGGGAGAAAGAAAAATCTCAAGGATCACATTGGGTAAAATATTTTTTGTTTAGAAAAAATCTGAGCTCTTGGCTTACTTTAAATTGTTTAAAGAGTCTTCATAATTATTATGAATAATAATATAAAAAACCAACGCTGAATAGTCGTAATTTAATAAATTGTTTTTGTTTTTTTTTTTTTTTTTTTTTGAGAACAAATTACTAATATGTGAATCTCTTGGATTTTAATGATTCTCATTAATTTGGATTTATCTTTGGCCTTCCAAACAGAATAACCAAAAAAAAAATTCCAGAAAACTTCTCCAAAAAAAAGGAAAGAAAAGTTTCTCTACATTTTGTATGGAGCTTTTTTACAACACCATTTTGATAACCGATGAAGCTGAGGCTTAGACAACATCGTAAAAATATTTTTTTTCCAATTTTGTTGCGATAAAGTTTTGTTGCAATTTTTTTTAGTCAAAACGCTACAACTATTGAGTGTGGATTGATTTTTCTCCCAGAGACATCTTTTTTTTTTGTAATTATTTTTCAAGGTTTAACGCTTGCTTTTGCAAACAAAAAATCAACGTTTTATAAGCACAGTTATGTTTTTGTAAGGTTTTGAAAAACTAACTTGACGTTACTTTTGCTGGTTGAAGATCGATAAAATGAAAAAAGGAACTTAAAATAATATTACACAACAACAATAGCAATAGGAACAGTTTAAAAAAAAATATTTAAATGAAGATTCAATCAAAGGAGTAATCGATACAAAGAGCTTTTATGCAGAAATTTGCATGAAGTTCACCTAAAAAAGAAAATTTTAGGGACTCAAACCCAAACAGCGGACGCCTGATGCGGTGGTGACTTTGGTTTATACAAATATCGCATAGCTTAGCCGTAGCCATAGCTTAGCTTATGTTAAATTGAGGGACGAATATTTAAGTTTTTCCAATGGCAACATTTCCCTTTCAAAAAATTTGTGTTTATTTTTTCAAAATTTTAAAATTTATTTGAAAATCTGTTAAGAAACTTGAAAAAAAAATTATTTTAACTTATTCTATACATATTTTTTTTGTCTCTAAATTGTTCGATTTCTCTATTCAATAAAAATGTTTAATAAGAAAATAAATTATTAAAAAACCAAAAACAATGCTCATTTTCGCTACAGAAAAATTATTAGTGGCGATGAACTCTTTATAGTCATTAAACTTATTTAGAAACTATTTAAGTAACACAAAAAAATAATTATCTAATCAGTAAACCCAGTCCTTACCGTCTCGAAAACAAACATTCTAAATGAGCTCTTTCTCAGCAACAAATACGGGTTCATGCCCACTCTTTTCGAATTTCTATAAAATTCATTTTTTTTTTTTTTGCCACTAAATATTTTTATAAATTTGCTTAATCATCTCTCTTTTTTTCTCATTTTTAGTTTGCACAGCCGGCCCGCATGAGAAACGCCTACTGCACGCTCTGCTTGACAACTACAACAGTTTGGAGCGACCCGTTGTTAACGAATCCGATCCACTGCAGTTGAGCTTCGGCCTGACGCTCATGCAAATCATTGACGTGGTAAGTAATGTTTGTCTTTCCTATTCTATGACACATACAAGCGCAAAAAGCAGAAATCAACACATGCCATATGCGACACACTCACACACACACGTGCGATTTTTTTCTCGTCAAAGTGAATTATATATTAATACGCCCTGAGGTATGCAACACTAAAAGCATTAAATTAGCTAACAAAGGCAATCACTTGGGTGTAAAATGCAACAACAAAAAACATTATTTATCTTTCAATTATGCTGGTGAGGCGCGCACACTTGACGTTGAGGCAAAACTGAATTTGCTTGCTCTGTTTAAGGTGTGTGTTGACTAAAATTGAGTGCAAAACTTGTGAGTCGAAACTAAAAGAAATTTGACACTATAATCCGTAGCTTGAGGTGTTATTGCCAGTGATGCGCTAAATGAGCTTAATTAGCATTTGTCAAGGCTTAATGATTTTCGAAGATAAAAATGTAAAAAAAAATTTAGGATATAAGTACTACTATAAGGGGTTTGGGGGAGTATGCTTTGATACTAACAACGAAGCTCTACAGGGCAGATTGCATATTGTTCAGTGAAAAGAGACATTGGGAAGCGTGACAGCTGCATTTAAAAGGTCATGTTTTATTAGAAGCCATCTATTGAGGCAGTGATTGGCAATGCCCTTTTCTTGGACTATATCAAATGCTTATCCCGAATGAGAAGGGCATTAAATCTGTATTGGCTAATAGTCCCTAGTAGCGCAATAAACCAACGGTTCCAAGAGATATAGTGAATGAGAAGAGCGCCTACGGATCTGAGACCCTGAACGATCTAGTATGTATTAACAAGCTATGATTCAGCGTAAAGCCTATACCAACTAGGGTGGAAAATTGTGATAAATTGTGCGTAGAGACTGGGTAGCTTTTTCCTTTTAAAATCATTGACCGCCAGGGAAGACATACGCAGGCCCTAACGAGTTTATGAATGCTATGTTTTCAACTAATCCCTCTTGTTTGAGTATGTCCTAAGAAGAGGCCAATTAGTCCCTTTCAGGCCTAAACGAATAGTGCCAGACAGATTTACTTTGTTCCACTTCGAAACTTTCTAACAATGAACGCATTCTTATCCAACTCATGTTCGGGATGAACTAATAGCTAAAACTTGATTACCATCTAGATATTAAATTGTTCACAAACTGAAATGAAAAAAAAACCGTTTTAGTACCTGCTCACAACTGCTCTGTTAAATATAAACACACTCGAGTAAGTTCATATTTATTTTGACTGTATTGAACCAACAATACAAAATCACTGCAAGCAACCTCAACTCCCATTTTCCTATTTCCTATCGAATTCAAAGCAGCTGAGGGAAGGAAATGATAAATATGAAATGCTTCCTACCAGCGCCAGCAGCAGCACCAGCTTCCCAAAAAGGTTGCACAAGATAATAGGATAACAAGTTAACACAAATTTTTGAATTTAATTTGAAAGATAAAAATGTGGAAAAAGGTTCAAACAAACTTTACGATCTGCTATTTGCACTAAATTTTATGACGATTAATTTGGTTGAAGTTTTCTCAGGCATACAAAACGTAAAAAAAAAAAAAGTAAACCCCAAACGTCTAATAAACTTAGAGTAAATATAAATTTAAAATTGGTTCAAGATAAAAAAAAAATAAACACATATGACCTCAAAGCTTAAAAAAAGGTAGTAAACAGGTGATTGATAAGATTAACAAGCGAAAGCTTTACATTTTGGTGAAGTGAAGAAATTTATTTTTTTTTGCTTTTATTGCGTGATAATTGCAATTTTGTGATTTATTGAGTTAAGAAAATTTAACACAAATTTCATTGGAGCGAGAAATTTTTTTTACCTGCAAATATTGGAATGTGCTGAAAATAATTCAAATGGCGTACGCTTCAATCACTATCATACCTCAGCACCTTAGCGGAAAGACCACCCTGTTTCGAAATATAATATAATTATAAGAAACACCCTGTGTCGCAATTTTAAAACCTACTATCGCCGAATCTTTTTAAAAAACGGCCTATCTCAGCTGAATTCTTATTTGTTTTTCATTCCAATAGGTCGTTCTTTGAACCTTGGCTGAGAAAAGGCATTGCTAAACCATTTTACAACAGGGTGTTCCTTAATTCAACATTCGATATATTTTATTAAATAATCTCAATAAAGAAACAAAATTTTTTCAAAGGTGGGACCTTCTTTTATATAAAATCTATGCTTTACTCATTTATAAATTCAAACTTAGCAAGCTATAAAAATATAATTTTAAAAAAGGTGGCAACTCTTAAATGGAAACAATAAATGTCCTATTCCAGACAAAAAAAAACTTCATAAAAAAATAGATAAAAACTTGAGTTATAAATGTTGTAAATAACAAATTAAAACTAAAGTTTGAACATCTGGCAACTCTTTTCTTAAAATTTATATGTTTTTAGTCAGATGCGGTCTCAGCCTTATTGCTCATCATTTTTTAAGGCAAACTGGGTACGCCATAAAAACTAATTTTTAAAAAGGTGGCAGCTCTTTTAAGGAAAATAATATATTTTAATGTTAAGCTACATATTCCAGATGAAAAAACCCCTCCGAAAGATACATCAAAATTTGTGCAACAATTCGTGAGTTAAAAATGTTCAAGCTAACAAATTAAAATCAATGTTTGCACATCTGGCAACACTTCTCCTAAAATGTATATGTAGGCTCATTTTTTCCTCAAACTCCAATATTAAATAAAAATCAAAAAATGGCCAATGAGCTCAGAGAAGATTTTAAGCCTTATTCGCTTGTCTCGCATCTATCTAGTAAAAAATTGCGTATTGACTGGTAAATGCTGAAATATTTAAAATAAGCTTCTTGTGGCTAATACCATCTTATGTTCAATTTCAAAGTATTGAAATATTTTAATTTATTCGATCCTCTGTGTAAAACGTATACACAAACTAAGCGTGCTATCAAAAAATACCGTCATTTTATTCAATCCACTCACCTCATCCCATCCAACATTTATCTGTAATCTGAAAGCTTCCTTTAATATTTATTGAACTGCTGCATGGCTAGTTAGTTACAAGAAGATTTACTAAGCTTATTCAAACTTTTGCGTCAATATTCCGTTTTCTGCAAGTTATGAATCAGCACCATTAGTGGCAGTGACAGTGGCACACAAATTTCTGCTGCACTTGAACTTGCTGAACTATGGCTTTTATGTTACTCACACACACACAAACAGACGCATACGAGGAAATGAAAACTTACGCGCACTTACATTTAGCCGTACTGTCACAAACATAAACCTGCGGTCACAACTTTCTTTGTGCTATGTTTGTATGTGTTTATGAAGGTATGAACCCAGCGGTGGAGCCAATTAGTTGTAAATTAGTACGAAACTTGGAAAATATATTCATATCGTTTGTTTATGGAAACAAATTTTATTTTATTTTGTTTTATTTTATTTTATTTTATTTTATTTTATTTTATTTTATTTTATTTTATTTTATTTTATTTTATTTTATTTTATTTTATTTTATTTTATTTTATTTTATTTTATTTTATTTTATTTTATTTTATTTTATTTTATTTTATTTTATTTTATTTTATTTTATTTTATTTTATTTTATTTTATTTTATTTTATTTTATTTTATTTTATTCTATTTTATTTTACTTTATTTTACTTTATTCTATGTTATTTCATTTTATTTTATTTTATTTTATTTTATTTTATTTTATTTTATTTTATTTTATTTTATTTTATTTTATTTTATTTTATTTTATTTTATTTTATTTTATTTTATTTTATTTTATTTTATTTTACTTTATTTTATTTTATTTTATTTTATTTTATTTTATTTTATTTTATTTTATTTTATTTTATTTTATTTTATTTTATTTTATTTTATTTTATTTTATTTTATTTTATTTTATTTAATTTTATTTTATTTTTTTTTATTTTATTTTATTTTATTTTATTTTATTTTATTTTATTTTATTTTATTTTATTTTATTTTATTTTATTTTATTTTATTTTATTTTATTTTATTTTATTTTACTTTATCTTATTTTATTTTATTTTATTTTATTTTATTTTATTTTATTTTATTTTTTTTATATTATTCTATATTATTTTATTTTATTTTATTTTTGAACACTCTAAAGTTCGAAATTGTGAATTGTAGTGGTTAGGTTTGATCGTTTTCAAACTAGTGTGGAGTGAATTCCACAACTCAATTTAAGATTTGTTGTTAGTAGTGATAAGTCCAACACCAGAATATTGCGATATCGCCACCACTGCGCTCGCTTATGTTGGTTTTGCTTTGGTAATTGTCGCCTTTGGCTGTATTTGTGTTTGTGTGTGTGTGTGCGTGTACGTGTAAATGCATTTGGCTTCAACTACTTAGGCTAACAGTAAATTACAGGCATAAATCACGTGATAAGTGACACTTTTGCTTTTCACGCTTTCCACTTCACATTGCGATGGCAATGCAGCTTATGCGGCATCATGTCACGCTGTGTGTCTGTTTCTCTAGCTTTTTGTTTGTTTTGTAATAGCACCAATTTGCTTGTATGTTCTGCTGTACTTGAAGCTCATCGCTTCGTGCATTTTGTGTATTAAACGACTTGTGGCACTGTTAACTGCACGTTCTGTTGTCTACTTGCTGGCTCACCTTCTTCTTTATTTCCAAGTTTTTCTTTCCTCTTCCATTTTCCAAAGTTCAGACACTTTTGGTTCAGATTGTTGGTGTAGCATCATTAGTGTTAGGGAGCATCTTTTCTTTGTATTTATCAATGCGAGTGTGTGTAAAGATGGGAGCAACTTCTGTACTCTATTGGCAGTTTCTACAACCACGAGAGCATACTTATGCCTTGGGTACTTCAAAAATCTATTCGTTGCTGCCAACAGCTGCGTTGGCATGTTGTGACTGTAATAATGGCGGAAGCGTGAGAATTTTTCTACATTTGCTTGAATAGCTGCATGCTTGTTAGTGTACTTAAAGTATAAAGTTCCACTACTGAATTACATACAAACATCGCAGATTTCACTGGCGCTTTTGATATTGGCGAAATTTGGGGGCTTGGAATGAGGGTTTTGGAGACTCTTGGAAATTTTTTAGAAACTTGACAAAAGAGAGGCTAAGACACCATCTAACTAATGTTGATTTGAAAGTTGAATCTCTGCGCACTTATGCTTACACACACATATGTACTTACATACAAAGAAAGGTAGTCTCACTCATACACACAAAAAGAATCAAAAGCCGGCTGCCGAGGTTTATGCCGCTGAAATATTTAAGTGCAAAAGTTGCAAAGAATTAACATTTTTCTTCGTTTGCTGGTCGTGACGCAAAGTTTGCATTGCTGAGGTACTTGACATTGTCTACTTTATTGCTGATAACCTCAGAAATCTTTCATGAAAACTTTTAGCGCAAAATCTTTAGATGTTGCAAGTGTGCTGATAATGGTGAGCAATGCTAATGGATAATGATGGCAAGAGGCAAGAGGAACGACAGTAGCAATGAAATAGTTATGTTAAGTTAAATTGTTAATTAAAGATTTTAGCCACTTAAAGTTCGTACTTTTTTGACAATTTAACTATGATCATGTGAGCTTGTTGGGAGTAACACACGAGCCGAAGGAGTTTGGAAGTAAACTTTTATGCTTCGAATATTAAAAAAATAATAAATAAGGACTTCTAGAGGATAAAAAATGCTAGGAAATTAGTTGTTCTTGAGGCTAATACGTGTTTTTTTTCGTTCTAAAATTATATATAAAATTATTTTCGAAGTCTCACCGAAAGTCATCACTCGATGACTCGTAGAAACCTAATTTATCAAAAATGTTAATGAAAAGGTGTTTAATATATAATCGCAAGTGGCTTAATAGCAAGTAAACCAAATGGGGTTGTGACACAGCAGATAGGGTGTCAGTATCAAACCGTTTGACTTGCAGTTATAACACTGCACGGTAGTGTCATAATACCAATTGGCGTTATGGCACTTTTGGGTTTAAAAATGGGGTTATGACACAGCAGATAGGGTGTCAGTATCAAACCGTTTGACTTGCAGTTATAACACTGCAGGGTGGTGGCATAGTACCAATTGGCGTTATGGCACTGATAAGTATAAAAAGCCAAAAAAAATTGTAACTCACCTAAAAGAAGCTTCTATGTCGATAAACTTTCGATCACAAAGCCTGTGTTAAATCATTTCTACTTTTCTAGTGCCCTAATCCCAATTTTTTTACTTGGGTTTGTGTCACTTGACATTTTGTCATATCACCCGAAGATTTGTAACGTTTTGTATATTTTGCCACAGTTTGTGAAGTGAATGTGTATTTCAAAAAGTTTTTTGTTTATTCCCTATCCAATTTGGCACTGCAGGGGGAGTGTCATAATAGCAATTGAGGTTATGACATCTTTGAGAACAATTGGAAAAATTTAGCGGTACCCGTTTTAAAAGGAAAGGCTTTATTTGAGATTGCTAATATGTCCTTTGCCTCCATCGGCTTAGGACTACATCTGATTTTTACTTGAGCTTATGGCAAGAAGTCTGCAGTGTCATAACATCAATCTAAAATATTGGGTTCTGCAACAATATCTTTGAGCTGATTACTCATACATATAAAAAAAAATTATGTAAATAAAAACTTAATTTCATATAAAATTGTACTTCGCTTGGCAGCTTCCACAAATACGAAACTCTTTAATTATCCGCTTTCATGAACTCATAAACTCGTACATAATTACATCTTCCCCCAATTGAGTCAGCTTGATCATTTGACCTTAACATTTCGTGACCTGTGCTATACTCCACTAAGCTTCACTGCAGCATTCACATCGACCTTGCTACTTTCTTTAATCTAATTAGCAATCAACCGTAAAAGCAAAACTCATTTACTACACAATTCATTATTTCACCACTACACTTGCATTTCAAATTAAAAAAAAAATTTACTTCTAATTAAATGAAAATCGCAGCAAATGAAATTGAATATAATGAATTTGTAAAAGCAACTACACTAAAATTGGTTACCAAAACGATAAAGATAAAAGAGATTGAAAGCAAGAAAAATGCAGGAAAAAAATCAAACAAAAACAAAGTACCAAATAGAAGCCTTGAAACAATTTCAATCACAAAAAAGCAAAAAGAAAACGAAACGGAAGCCCACACTCACACTGCACGTCACGGCAACTAGTTTTTTACTCAAGTTTAAGTTGATGCACTAAAAATTAGTGTAGATAATCCTAGCGTAAGCAAGCCCTCGTCAAGGTGCGTAACACAATAGTTGCTATAGCAATAAAGCTCGTGAATGCTTTCATTAGTCAAGCAATGCCACGCAATGCCGCTCATTCGTTTGCTTATTCAGCGATGGTGTCGTTTATTCACTGTTGTTGCTTGCCTTTCATTTATGCGCTTTTGTTACTTTGTGGCTTTGTAACGAATTAGAGGCATAGCCGCGTAGATTAAGCCATGCGAACACATACATACATACATACATACATATATGTTCGTACACCCCTATATACACACACAAACCCTGTAGGGATTTTATTAGGTGGTGAGAGAAATTTCTAATTCAAGAATTTTTATATAATTTTTTTTAATTTCATTTCATTTTATTTTACTTTATTTTATTTTATTTTATTTTATTTTATTTTATTTCATTTCATTTCATTTAAATTTATTTTATTTTATTTTATTTTATAATATTTTATTTTATTTTATTTTATTTTATTTTATTTTATTTTATTTTATTGTATTTTATTTTATTTTATTTTATTTTATTTTATTTTATTTTTTTTTATTTTATTTTATTTTATTTTATTTTATTTTATTTTATTTTTATTTTTACTTTATTTTATTTTATTTTATTTTATTTTGTTTTACTTGATTTTATTTTACTTTATTTTTATACCTTTCATGAACATGAAATGGTATTATAACTTTGGTCCGATGTTTGTAAGTATGAGAAGAAGAAGAGATAGACCCACTATTAAGTATACCGAAATGATCAGGGCGATGAGGCGAGTTGATTTAGCCATGTCCGTCTGTCCGTCCGTCCGTCTGTCTGTTTGAACGCAAACTAGTCCCTCAATTTTAGAGATATCTCGATGAAATTTGGTATGGAGCCGCCATTTTGCATTATATTAATCATTTGTCGGAACCAATAAGATCGGACCGATACAAGGCATAGCTCCCATACAATCGATTGCTCCGATAAATGTGGTTTGGCCATGTAGGACACTTAAAAAAGATATGCGTATTCATGAAAGGTATAAAGCCTTCGGCACAGCCGAAGACAGCCCTTTCCTTACTTGTTTTATTTTGTTTTTTTCAGGTTCAGCATTTTAAATTTTCCCTACAGGGCACACACTCAAATTCGCTCATTTAAGCACACACTCAAGTCTTTGAATAGCTACTTAAGTTGAGTAGCTGGCGCGACATTTACGAGTGTAATTAGAAGATGGCAGCGCCTCCGTGAGACTGTTTCAAATTGCGCGCATTGTCTACTGAGGGTGCGGGCAGCAGTTTCTCAAATGTCGCTTAAAAAGCCGCAAGCCCCTAAGGCAAGCATGCAGACAAGCACACTGACAGGCGACCGGAAGTACTCAAGATGTTGGTTAACCGCTGGTGTTGTGCACTTTACGCACATGCACTCACATACACACGTTTAATTTCATGACATATCCGTTAATTAGTGCACTTTGTTTGTGATTTTTTATTTTTAGGTTTTGAGTTACATGAATTTATTTAAAGGTTTAAAGGGCTGGAATCAATTATCGCGAAGCAGTGTGAAAATTCGCTTGGACTGAAGCGCATAATTTTAATAAATTTACAAATTTTTTAATGATGATGTTTTGATGGTTTTTTGTCTAACGAAAACCTTTCAACTTCACAAAATTTACCCACAAAAGTCTACCTTGCTTACTGCCTTCAGCAGCTGCAACGAGCTAATTACAATTTTGTTGCGTTTCATTTATTTTTCAAAGCTACCTTCATTTTGCTCTTCTATTTTATAATAAATATTTTATAAATTTTCAATTGTGCGCTTTGGTCTTTGTTCGCTATTTTCGCTCTGACCATAGCGGCTTCATTGTTCTAGCAACATTTGTCTGACCCAGCTAATTACCAACGCGCACAACCTTTATTCCAATCTCCAGCTCTCACAAATCTCCACCAAAGCCATTATTTTGCTATGGAAAAAAAGTTTTTGTCGCTGAACTAACAAAGCTTGCTTGTTGTTGTTGTAGTAATTGTAATGAAGTTTGGTGTAAAAATACTAAAAATAATTCCATTTTGTGGTGTCGCTCTTTCTATCCACGTTTACGTTCACCTCGCCAGGTATTATTTTAGCCCAGGAAATATTTGTTTTGCATTAACTTTTAGCCAATTCAATTCTTTTTTTTTTTGTGTTGTTATTGCTGTAGCTAACTTAACTGACATCATGCACATTTAATGAAGTCAAAATTGTTTATTTTAATCCAACGCCGGTGACTTCATTAATTTAATTCATGAAATATTTCTGAATGCTTTTGTCAGGCTTTTGAGCTGTTTGGTAGACAACAGATCTGGACATTGATTAATAGAAATTTGAAGAGAGAAGCACGTATGTATGTATGTATAGCAATTTTCATAAATTTTAAGCTAAAGTTCTATCAGAAATTTAATTTTGTTGCAAATTTACATACTTTTGTATTTTCATAAAATTCTAATTAAAATTTTGATGAAATTCAGTTCATCATCGAATTAGCCTTGCCACATCTGAATGTACCTTCGGATTTCCGAGTTAGTTTTTAACTGTTACCGAGACGCTGGGTTGACAGTTTCTTCCATATAAATTTAATATCTTTGACCTTTTAGGTAACCAGAAAAACAAAAACAAACAAATTGATGACATTTCCATGTTCTCAATTGTGCAGCGCTTCTGTGCTAAAATTAAAACGATAAATTTCGAATCGAAAAAACACACAAGAGAGAAACTAAAAATAATTGTTATTTGCCTTATACATGAATGACTTTTATTGTAAGCCGAAATACTAAAAGCAAACATAATCAATGTTAGCTGAAATAAAATAAATGTTTTAGTTTGAGTGGAGAACGAAAAAAAATCGTAAATTCTTCATTACAAAAGATGCGCAGAGCAGTGAGCCTGCCTTAATTGTAACTCTATAGCTTCTGTTTCATGACTTCAACACAAATGCTACGAGCATATATCAAATCTGTACGTGAATTTGAGCATTTTCGTAACATTTTCTTGGCTGAGTATTGAACTTATATTGACCCTGTAGGGAGAACAATAATGACTTGACCAAGTTGCAAGGAACAAACATTTATTCACCATTATAAAGATTTGCTTTAAAATACCTATTTATGTATGTACATATATGATCCTCAAACTATATTTCTTTCAATAAAAAATGGCAAATCTGATAGATTTTCCCTACAGGGTTATTGCTCGCCTAGAACCATACACAGCCATACATGGCCACCATGACGTATGTATGCGTAACATTTTGCAGCAACCAACTACGTTCATTGTAAGGGATGCAATTGGCGTATTGCTATGGTTGGAATTGTGTTGTACAAGTATGACCTTAGTCCAGAAGAAAATTACGTGCTTTCTTACAAGTTGTAAGTAGCCAATCGCCTGTTCAATTGAAACGTGATTTAGTTCATTTTTCTGGTTGTTGATTTTTGCACGTCCTGTCGTCTCATAACCAGAGCCATAAATCAAACGAACTTCGACAAGTGAACATTAAGAATATTTAATCGCATTAATAACACATGTTAAATGAAATCTATTTAGGCATAAAATGGCATAAATAGTTTTTTTTTTATTTTTTGAGCAATTCAACAAACTGGAAGGCATTTACTTGTTACATATGTATGTATATGTTTTGGTGGTGTGGTGATCTTCGTATAATTAGCTACAAATCGCATCTGTCACTAACTTATTAATGCATGAAAACTTAATTACACTTTTTAATTTTTGGTTTTGGCAGTTTGAAATCAAAAAGTAGATCAGTCTCAAAAAATATTTTTTTTCCACTCAGCATAATATATCTACATTTATTTCTGGCTCATCCAAATAGATATGCACATACATACATACGCTAATGACCTAGAATATCATATGATGATGCTTCAAGCACTAATTACCCCATCTTCCGTTGTTCCATATCGCATTGTTCTTTCTTTCATTTGAAGCCAAGCCCATGAGGATGAATAAACACTTTGTTTGTGTGCTTAATTCAGCATGTGCTTGAACTAATATTTTGCTTAAATTAATTTTCAATAACAGCGTCTATATATTCAGCGTGAAAAATGAGCATTTCATGTTTGCCTATTCTTTATGATGGGCAGCCGTTTACTATTTTCTACTTATTTTTCCACAATCACAAGTTATTATTACTTAATATATTACAAACGTGCTAGCAGAGGCGGTAATAACCATATCTGTAATCGTATATGACACAAACAGCAGCATCACGTAATATATTTCCCACGCCTTGAACTGAAATAGGCACAATATTAATGGCGAATAGAGAAAGAAAACTTGCACATATTTTACGTGAGCAATAAGCTCACAATAATGCGATGTAAGGCAAATCGCTACAAGACACAAGAAACGGCTAAAAAGATCAAAAAAAAATAAAATAAAATAAAATAAAAAAAAATAAAATAAAATAAAATAAAATAAAATAAAATAAAATAAAATAAAATAAAATAAAATAAAATAAAATAAAATAAAATAAAATAAAAGAAAATAAAATAAAATAAAATAAAATAAAATAAAATAAAATAAAATAAAATAGAATAAAATAAAATAAAATAAATAAAATAAAATAAAATAAAATAAAATAAAATAAAATAAAATAAAATAAAATAAAAGAAAATAAAAGAAAATAAAGTAAAATAAAATAAAATAAAATAAAATAAAATAAAATAAAATAAAATAAAATAAAATAAAATAAAATAAAATAAAATAAAATAAAATAAAATAAAATAAAATAAAATAAAATAAAATAAAATAAAATAAAATATAATAAAATAAAATAAAATAAAATAAAATTAAAAAAAATAAAATAAAGTAAAATAAAATAAAATAAAAGAAAGTAAAATAAAAGAAAATAAAATAAAATAAAATAAAATAAAATAAAATAAAATAAAGCAAAATTAAATAAAACGTCAAATTGAAAGCGGTTCCCTACCGGTTTCCAGCGCTGCACATAATCCTACGAATCGCTGTGTATTTGTAAATGTACGCATACCTAAGTTAAAGTTCGGAGTAGCTACCAGCTTTTGTTGTCACATATGTCGTATGTATGTACGTGCAAACCCTGTGGATAATGAGGGCAATATCAAATATGAGTACGTCGTTTTGTAAGCCCTAGTCTAATATAAAACATTCGTTTATTAAGGTCAAACCATGACATATATGTATATAATCATTGTATGTGTCACCATAAACTACCCTCATTTTGTGCTTCAAACATTTCCTGTTTTGTGAACTTTTCAAAGTTTTTTTTCTCTAATTATTTCTACTAGATACTAGAATACCTCGTTGCTCAATAAAAATCGCTTTTAATGACGAAAAAATACAAAGTTCGACCCTTAAAATCTGTGCTGAAACCATTTAAAACAAAATTTATACGAAAAATATGCAATAAAGCAAATAAATCATTTCAAGTTCAGAGAAGGCAAAATTCGAGCATGTGAGTGACAGCATTAGACCGGGATAAAAAAAATTATTTTGGTATTCAGAACTTTTTGTATGCCTTTTTTTTTATTCACAACCACTTAACAACATGCGAATAAAATAACGATCTGAATTTTTGTTTTCGCAAACTTTGTATTTTAAGAAATTTCGAAAATTAAAAAAAACAAACACGTTTTGGGGCCCAGTTTAATGTACTTCCATCTCCGTAGCACTATCTGTGTATCTACTATAATCGCTTATATTGCGCATAAATAAATATTTTATATCGACCTGATTTCACTACCACAAATACACATTGGCCATCTAACAGTGTATTTACTTGTGCACAGCAATGGCACTGCATCACATAGCACACGATTAAATATTTTCACGAACTAGATATAACATATGTTTCCTCATATATTTGTTTAGATGAGAGTCAATGCACACAATGTCCTTTAGAACTCATAAAAAATGGTTGCTTAACAAATATGTCAACTAGTTACATAAAAATCCACTTTATGGCAGTACAAACATGCCAAAGCAAAATGAAACAGTTGGCCAACATAATGATTGGGCTAAAAGCTATGAACATAGCACAGCTGATGAAACAAGCAAATAAAAAAAAAAATATTCACACATATGTATGTAACTATGTATGTACATATATGGAGGACTTATGTGGGGTGCTGATGTATTGCACACTAGACTGGTTCTAAAAATAGGATATTTCTACATTTTTGATATCAACATTTTGCTTTCTCTTCTTGCATTCAACAAGGGAGTCTCGGGTCCAAACCCCCATATTTTTCAGAAAATATGGATAACAAATGTCGTCGAAATTTCAGGCTATTAAAAGAGCTCCCGTCAGTTTCAGTTTATCAGTTAGATATGAAATCGTCAATTAATGGAAAAATTAATGAAGAACTTTTTTTTTTGAGCAGTCTAATGCATGCAAAAGAAATCTGAAATTTATTTTCCTTTGCTATATCAAATAGGCACCTCAAAGAGGCATAGGAAAAGGAAGGTTTTTGCTGTTAACCAAATATTGGCCACATGAATTAAAGGGGAGAATTTGTAATTTAATGTTGGTAAAATTAAAATGTGGAAAAGCTAAAAAAAAAATGGTGGCTATGACATGATAGAATGTTAAGGAAATTGTTTTTATACTCAGTTACACTAGTGCATAAAATATGCTAATTTTTCTACATTGGGGTGTTTTGAAGTGACATACACTGGGTATGTTGGGCATAGCGTCCGAAGTTAAAGGTGAAACGATGCTCTTAATTTGAATGAGTAATGAAATTGCTTGAGTACTCTCCATCTGTCGTCTGACAGTCTGTTCACATGTAAGCTTGAGTAAAAATTTGAATGTTTATTTCAAATAACAATAAAATTTGGAATGAAGCCTTAATATCGTTTCACATCTACTGCTGTACCTTATATCTACTATGCTATCATATTGATAAAATATGTTAAATTAAAACTTTAAATTTCTGAACAGTAAAAATAAAATTTCGACCAACTGGCAACCTGTTTCAAAAATTGTGGCTTGCTATTGTTCATTGCCAGCTCCACTTCTTTTTCATGCCTTAAATTCAATCAAAACAAATGCGAGTTAAAAATAAAATTTTGAAGAGGTGGCAACCCTTTTCATGACTATAATATTTTCTTCTATTTATTATGCTATTCGCGCTAAAGACATTTCCGAAAACCAAAAGCTATTAAGAATTGCCCAATCGCTCTTTTGACAGGCCCACGCAGAAATCTCGCTTATAATAACAGTGTTGCCAGCTCAATAATTTTTCTGACATTAACATTTTCCACAGTAATTTAAAAACATTTTTATTCAAGAAATGCTTCTTGACAATGATCTTGATTTTGAAAAAAAAATAATTACTCGTCGAAAGATGCCTTCCTCGAGTTAAATTTGATTAGCAATTACTAATCAATTGATTAGACGAATTTTTCAATCGGTAATGATTATTTTAATTGTTTTCATGAAAAGGCATTATTAACTGAAAACGATTAAAATATTTAAAAAAAACAGTATGAATTTTTCACGATTGTTAAAAATAATCAAAAATAATCAAAGACATTTCTTTTAATTTTGATTATTTTTGATTTTGTTTGATTATTTTTAATAATAGTTAATAAGTAGTTAGTAATTGATTTTCTTTTTTAATCATTTCTAATTCAATTGGGAATTAATCATTTAAAATTTAAAATAATTGGTAATAAGTCATTTAATGTATTCTCAGGAAAATAATCAATCAAATTGGTAATCATTACGATTTCTAATCATAATTTACCGGGTCTGTCACGAGCCTTTTATTCGTGGGACCGAAAAAAGATTTGGATATTCGAGAACATTTGTATAGCGAATCAGTCTCTGGTTAAAACTCTTAACAAACTAACAAAATAAAATTTTCAATTTCAAAGGAATATGTAGTAAATGAAAATGAAAATTTAGTAAAAATCAAAAAAGTGGAAGCTGACTGGAAGCGGTTTGGATCTGCAAAAAGATCAGGACATTTTATTCGAAACTCGAATTGTATTAGTATGTAAATTAAATCTTTGTACTCAATATAGAGACTTGTCCCACATACTTGGCTTATGTTTAACAGTTATGAGCACAAATTACTGACACATGTGCTGCATTCAGAAAAAGGTGTGCGGATCCTCGCAATTTTCTTGCAAAATCCTATTAACTTCACTCGTGTCTCGAATTATTTGCTATTACTTGAATAAGATATTTCCGTTGCCAAGCAAAATCCACATTACATTACAAGGCGTTTACCATTTGCAATTGTCATTTCATTCAAAACACGTACAAACTCAAACATTCAAACATAAAATTGCAGAGCTCAACATAACAGCATCAACATTGACACCGGCCATGCCATGCCCGCGACCACAGCATCAATTTCATTTTGTCATTTCCTTTAGCTTGGCTACTCTTTTCAGCGCATTCACAATCATTTCCACACGTACAATGTACATACGACCTTTATCGATGGTCACTATCAAGACAACCATCTAATCTTTGTGCCAACATGGCACAATAAATTAGTCATGGAGCAATCATCAGCACAGATGTACCTCATTAAGTCACACACACGCAAACACAAATATGTGAACTAACCCAGTAGTAGAAATTTGTAAGACTATTGGAAATGGAGTAGTTACATGGATGAAGTTATGTGCTGTTCGAGCTCATCATAGTGCACTTGGATACCTAGTAAAGAAGTTCGAAAGAGCTGCGGTACAACTCTAGTTTCTGTGTTAGGACTGTAGTGTCCCCTCTACGCGTCCATGAGCCAAAATGGTGAACCCACATCTCATTATGAAACAGATTTCCTGTACTCAATAACAATTGAATGCTTTGAGGCACCAGCCGTCTGTAAGACTTCCGTGCACTCATGCATTAACCATTCCAACTGCCTTGATATCATTACCTAGATATGTATGTACCTACACATGTATGCCATTAGTTATGTGTATGCACTTATGTAATGATATTAATATGCTTGTCACGTTCAGTGTTTCCACTGCTAAGATAATAGAGCAACATGGAGCAACTTAGTCTATATCTTATTTTCTCTCAGTACAAAATGGAATCATTTTTCTTTGGTAATTCAAATAAGGAGGTATGCAGCGCCCTTCCATATGTCTACTGTCTTAAACAATTGAAGAAATTTTAGACATGAAGCTTTCCATTGCAGAAATACTCTAGTAGAGCTTTCCAGACTGCAGCCGAGGTGATGTTTCAAGCCACTTTTGATACCACCTTGAATACTGAAAAATTGTCCCTTCGATGTATTAGGCCAACAACACTACCACCACACCACGCTGGCCGCCAAGGGTATGACAATCTGGAAAAAAAATTTGCTTAATTGCAGCTCATCATAATTTGGCTAGAAAACAATCCAAACTTTTGACAAATTAATTACATGCCATCACACGCATAACGCATCAACTTGTTTTGTAGTGAAATGCTTCCGAAACTACCGCTAAATGTCATAAATAACTAATTATGTACATGTTTAACATATTCACTCCAATAAATATCCCTAATGTATGTGTATGTAACTACACATTGTAAATACTCGTATGTTAATACTTTTATTCATAGAAAATTTTACATAAAAGAATGCTTGTTTTACAACAACAAAACAACTGACACGCAACACTCTGACATGTTTGTTTTGATTTTGACACATTATGTGTCAACATCTGTCAACACCAACAAATTTGCTTACATGCATGCGTGCATAAGCAAGCACACGTGCTATTTGCCCAAAACATGTTCACCAGGGATACTACGAGAGTTTGCTTGCTTAGGCGATAGCTCTTCAATGTTTAAAATAAAGTGAAATAACATAACATAACATAACATAACATAACATAACATAACATGACATAACATAACGTGACATAACATAACATAACATATCATAACATAACATAACATAACATAACATAACATAACATAACATAACATAACATAACATAACATAACATAACATAACATAACATAACATAACATAACATAACATAACATAACATAACATAACATAACATAACATAACATAACATAACATAACATAACATAACATAACATAACATAACATAACATAACATAACATAACATAACATAACATAACATAACATAACATAACATAACATAACATAACATAACATAACATAACATAACATAACATAACATAACATAACATAACATAAGATAACATAACATAACATAACATAACATAACATAACATAACATAACATAACATAACATAACATAACATAACATAACATAACACAACATAATATAAGTCAAACTGATCGAACCTGCATTGCTTCCCTCGTTCAAATTTAGACACATTTATTTTAATTTCAAAAGAGAAATACATACACGCTGTCTAGAAAATTGAATAGAATATTTATTTTGTCATAGACATACAATGCGGTTCAATTCAAAGGATTTTCTTAGTAAGAAATGTGATTTAAGCAAAGAATTTAGAATCAAAAAATTATAGAAATTTTAAATATGGGAAATCAACCTTAAAATTTATCTGAGGGCTCAATTTGGACCATTTTTTATACCTTTCATGAGCATGAAATGGTATTATAACTTTGGTCCGATGTTTGTAAGTATGAGAAGAAGAAGAGATAGACCCACCATTAAGTATACCGAAATGATCAGGGCGACGAGCTGAGTGGATTTAGCCATGTCCGTCTGTCCGTCCGTCCGTCTGTCCGTCTGTCCGTCTGTCCGTCCGTCTGTTTGAACGCAAACTAGTCCCTCAGTTTTAGAGATATCTCGATGAAATTTTGCAAGCAGGCGCCATTTTGCATAGGATTAATCATTTGTCGGAACCAGCAAGATCGGACCGATACAACGCATAGCTCCCATACAATCGATTGTTCCGATAAACGGGTTTTGGCCTCTAACTCTTGCAATTAAAAAGCTATTAGAGCGAAATTCCGCAGGTTTAGTACATATTATATAAGTAATGTGTGTAGTGAAAATCACCTAGATCGGACCAACATAACATATAGCTCCCATATAATCGATAGTTTCGATAAATGGGTTTTGGGCTATCAATTTTGCAGTTAAAGAGCTAGGAACGTTAAACTTTGCACGTTTGCTACATATTATATATGTAACATATGTAGGCAAAATCAGCCAGATCGGGCCAACATAACGGGCAGCTCCCATACAATCGATTGTTCCGATAAATGTGGTTTGGCATTCATGAAAGGTATAAAGCCTTCGGCACAGCCGAAGACAGCCCTTTCCTTACTTGTTTTTAATTAAAAAAGAAAAGTCGAACTCGTTCGTGATTCTGATTTTCGGGCTTAGTATTATTCGAAAGTCCGATTTAAAGCTCCAATAAAAATTAATAATAACATGTAAAAGCTGAGATGCACCGACGTCCCACTCATAATGTTTCATCTCATTGAACGACCCCAACTGTCATTATTTAGCAACCAAAGTGAGCTTTTGTACAACCAAAAAAAAAATTGTTAAAAGTAGGAGGAATAAGATTTTATCTACAAAAACACGCATTGCGAATTAATTACACAAAACCAAAAAGTGTGGGACCTTTTGATAGTTAGGCGAGAGTTAACGCTGAGCTCATTGTTCACTGAAGGGGAAAAATTATAATAAAACTCATATTCCCATTGGTCAGTGCGCCAAGAGTGATGGTGAGTGTTAAATAGTCGCACACACTTACATACATGGATATGGTTATTTTCAAAAATTAACAACTAAAATTTCAGTTTTACAAAAGTTATAATTTTGTTGCCCTGGCAGTAATGTGAGGAGTCCAGCATTAGTCCGGGACTAGTCTCAAAACAACAAACGGCCAGTTATGAACTCTTTGTATGGGCTGTTAAGTTCACATTTGTTTTAGCATGTTCTATAGGGAGACCAGAGACTAATTTTACCCCCCTTTGCTCCAGCACAACTGAGTATACAAAAAATGAGAAGGAGTTAAGCAATTACTTTGCCTGGTGCGGGGGGATATCATCTCCAAATACTAGACAACATACTCTTGCAAATATTTTAATAAATTCTTTCACGAAAATATGAAAAAAAAGAAAAAAAAGAGTTGCTGAATGCTTTGAACATGCTCATGAATGACGGCCACACAAAGCAAATGAAAGTTGGGATCTCTTTTCTTTTGTACTCAAAAAAAAAAAAAAACAACAAAAAGCACATTAAATATGGCGCAGGTTCTGCCTTTGCAAAATTCTGTGCTGTCACTGCATATTAGCCCAAAGTGGCTTACTTTTTTGTTGCTCTTTGTGTGTGCAATGACCATAGATTTCCAACTTTTTATTTCAAATGAATGTAAGAGATTAAAGAGGGGTTTGAGTATGTACTTGTACAGCCGAATTTAGGACATATTTTTACTTGTTAGCTGGGATGTGATAAGAGAAGGAGGGTAGCGCACATTAACGAACAAAGGAAAACAATCACAGATTCATTTCTATATATTTACATGGTAATTTATAGAAAAAGGAGTGAATTTGCAAATACACATTCACTCAAAGGGAGAGTAGGTCAAACATTTCTTTTTCTAAAAATAAAACGCTTTCAACAAACTCTTTCTTTAGCTGCCTCGTTTGCAATTAAAAGCGCTACATTACTCCGAAAAACAAAAACAAATCGATTATTTTAAGGAAATGCTTCAATCAAAGCAATACAAAATATGCGAAATGGGTTGTATGACGCAAAACTAGAGAGAGCTTTTTCAAGGAAAGCGAATTCGAACTCTTTTTTAGACTAGTGACTTATAGTGACGTCACTCAGGCTAATTTTTATTTTTAAGCACAACCAAGTCGGCTCACAAATTTCTTGGCTCTAACTCTAAGATCACAATAAATTATATTCGATCTCTACAAGAGATAACCAAGCAGAATTGTGTGAATCTGAGATGGAATAGTAGTTTAAACTGTGGAGCAGATGAACTTATGAGGCAGAGGACGGCCAAGCAGATTATTCTGGGCAAGGAGCATTTTGGTATACCCATTTCCACAGGCAAGCTTATGCCGAACAAATACAGCTAAGGACAAGCTAAAGAAATAAACAAATCAAAGAGTATCGAAAGTCTTCGAAAATATTTCCTCATGACCACACCCTAAGCATGCTACAAATATCTAAATCAACTGGAGAACTAATATGACATTGCCTTATTGGGAGGCATGCAGAAAGGATTAATGTACCCCATTGGCGATGGTACTGGAGCAAGGAGAAAGATAGGAAAACTCTTCTATTCCTTGGACAACGTCGCAATTACGGGTTCTTTTAAATGGTTCGAAGAGGTGGCATGCCTGGTATCGCAATGGCTTTTCTGGCACAGGGTTAAGTGTGCCCCCAACTCTAACCTGAACTTTTCAGCTTCAGATTCAACAATTCTATTGCATATTTTTTGTTGAAACGAGCTTAGTTGCATAGCAGTAAAAGACATAAAATAAAATTTACCAAAAAAATTTCAAAAAGCTTTATCTCTTAAAACAATACATCTGCTATCGTTGTTTTCAGCTCCAACTAACTCTAAAGCTCCTTTAAACTTTTAAGCCATTGCACATAAAAAGCTTACATTCATACAATAAACAATTTATTTCAATTGCTTAGCGTGGCACTTTCATACGTGCGCTTGCACATGCAACTACCTTAACAAAATGCTACAACAAATGCAACAACAACAAACAAGAAATCTCAACGCTTCAGTTGATAGAAGTACGGGCTGTGACCAATGAGCCACTCAACTGCCGCTGTTGCTGCTTGCAATGTAGTGCTAACGATTAAAAGTCGAAAAATAACAACAACAACAACAAAAATGGCAATAAATGCTATCAAAAAAAAACCTCCCAAACAAAGCAACCTGAAACCGCGACTATGCCCAAATAGCGCACGGCAAGCGCAATGTGAGCTTGAGCTCTCATATTTCCGCCACCACAACTGCAAGTGTAACGGAAATGGTCTGGCACGCGTACTGCGGCAAAGCCAATCTATTATACATGAACGCACGGACACAAAGCTACAATTTAACTTTTCAGAAAAATGAAATGCAAAGCTATCGTAACTGGAGAGAAACGAGTAAGTCGTGGATGGATTGAGAAGTGGTGTCTTTTTGGGGATTGTGAGAAAGAAATTTCGTGGATGCTGCAATCGGCTTGTGCTTGGCTAGTTTTTAGTATCTCGATACGGAAACTTCACACTTAAACAGAAAAATGTAACCAGAGTCCTTCATTAATAAGATGGCTGTGAAGTGCTGGAGCTTCATATATGTAGCAATAAAAATTTCGAAAAAATCGCAGAATACCCACTACAACTCGAAGTCTTGATCTCCCAGATTTTAAAATTTTTAATTTTTTTTTGTTTTTTGTCAAAAATCCACTTACCGCATTCTGCTTTAAAACGCGAGTAGCTTTATCAAGCTGCCTACATACATATATATTTACTTTTAACAACGTTTGCACCTTTTCAACAACATTGTGGCGTCGGCAGCTCGAAATCTAATTAAATGCCGCTTTTTTACAATTTCATTTCCTTTCTATTACTTTCTACACTTCTTTACGACATTATCTTTAGCTGCTGAATTTTTTATTTCACGCTGTTTATAATTCTTTTTTTTTTGTTTGTTTTTTTTTTTACTTTTATTTCGGCTTGCAAAAGTTCTTAATGAGTTGAGTTGCACAACACAAGTCACAAGTAAGTCATCCAAAGTAAGTTTGTGTAACGTGAATTATATGCTGTGTATTTGCAATTATGTACCAACAGCAGCAACAACAACATTAACAACAACAACAAAATAACCAAAACCAAAAACATTTACTTAGAAATAAGTGTTGAAAATTTGTCATGAAACTTTTGGACACTTTTTCGCTACAGTACCAACTAATAACAGCTTAAGTCAACAATGGCATGCAGCAAGTCGCCGCCGCATAAAACTGTCGCTGATGGCATTTCTTAAGCAAAAAAAAAAAAACGATTTAATTGCGTTATGCGAAGTTATGCGGAAGAAAAGTAAAATAAAATTAACCACACAAGGGACGCAAAAGGGAGTGGTCACGGTTGTGAACTGTCTGCAGAAAAAGGTGCACAAAATGCTAAGAAAAAAACAACCGGCTGCTAATTGCTATTTGATGAGTTTGTTAAAAAAAAAAAAATTAAAAAAAAGACCAATAGAAAAAGTCAAAAGCAAAGGACAAATTGCTGACTCACCCTTTAAAGGTACTAAGCTCTAACGAATTTATTTAATTTAAACTCAAACAATCTTACATTTTCAGTTTTCAAAATAATAAATGAAATTTCAGCACATGGACAGCGAAAGCCACAGATTATAGCAAACTAATTAAATATGTATAAACAAATTGGTTAACAAATTAATTGCAATCAAAATTTAATGCTTGCCAAAATTATAAGTCAGTCAACATTTTTAAGAAATTGATTGCACTCACATTTCGCTTACAATCATTAGTTGATTATCGATTATTGACTAGATAAAAAAAAACGTTCTTTAATCAACTGCATTGATTGCAATCCTGTTTTGTTGGCAATCAAAGATTTTTCAGTTTTGCGATTGCAATCTTTTAATAAACAAAAAAAGATAGCATAAAAAATATCAAATCCAATTTCGACGAGACTAAGTGATTGATTTTTTTTTATGGGAGATTGCCATTTTTACTAAGCTTTGTTTCTAAATTGATTGCAATCAAACTAATTTAAAGAATTAAGCACATTAATTTTTATTCTATTGCATGCTAATGCCTGTAAGACATCTTAGTCGCGAACGAAGATAAAAGATATGGCTAATAATATACTCTCCAGAAACAACGATTTCACAGCTTTTGTGATTGCAATCAATAAAAAAAAAAGTTATGGTTGCAGTTTTTCTCTTTCAATAAACAAAAATTAGAACCTTTCAATTTCAGTCCCGAATTTACTCAGTGATTGTTATTACTTTTATTTTGTGAGATTGCAATCATCTATTTAGTTTAGTTTCTAAATTGATTGCATTCAAACTAATTTCAAAACCTGAGCAAATCTTAACTTATTATGTTCTACTCTGAAGTCTGTAAGATACCTTATTCGTCAACCAAGATAGCTACGAAGATGGCTGGTGTTATGATCTCCCATAGCAATGACTTCACCGCTTTTGGGATTGCAATCAATCAAAAAAAATTAATGGTTTAATTTTTTTTTTAATAAACAAAGAAATGAAACCTACCAATTCCATTTCCGACCTCACTCAGTGATTGCTTTTTTTTTTTTTTTTTTTGGATTGTATTCATATTTTTAGCTCCAATTCTAATTGGAAAGAGAAAGGAGACAAAAGCTTGATTCTACTGTTGTATCAAAATTAAACATCAAAAATTGTTTCAGAAAAAGTTTTTTTCAAAACATGGCCTGCAGTGTACATTAACCCTTCTAGAGTGGCTGGCAACGGAAAGTAAAGCAGATTCACTTCTACAGCGAAGTCATCGGTTGAAGTCAACCATTGATTTGCCAGCTTTTACTCTGAATTTTATAATTTGAAAACCCACGAAAACTTTCACAAGTATTTTTCCAATTTAACTTATTTGCTTAGCATACAAAAAAAAAAGTTTGCCCACAGCGAAATTTTGCTTAGTCAAAATGAATTGCAAATGCGACATCTTTTCATCAAAGCGACTCAAGTCAAGCATTTTTGGGTAAAACAATTTTAATTTGGCTCAAATGCGAATTTCGGTATGTAAATTTTGGCATAATTTTTGCATATTAAACTTGAACTAAAACTTGTCTATCCGGGTGTTAAGCACACCAAATGTTTGCTCTTTGCATATTTGAAAAAGAATTTTGAAGAGCATAGAACTAAATTGCGATGCGATGGGACATTCGTGTGACATTGCGTAAAGCGGTTTAGGTCTGCTCAGTATCTCAGTGTCTGTGTTGAAGGGGTTTATTGCATTCCTGAAAATGTGTTTTTTTCTTATTAATTAAAATTGTAGTTGTACTCCCATACTACTGGAGGCAATTCCATCGAAAAAGACAACGCTGGTAAAAAAAAAATAAAATTACGTAGAAATGAAGATGAAGGTCGCACAGCGTCTATCAATACTTTAGCCAAAGTACTGGTTTTGCACTAAAATATTTCCAAATCAAAAAAATTCTGTAGCTAATTATGTAGCCGAATCAGTCTTAAGTTTACCTCTATTTAAGGTTGTATACTCCAAATTAAATATTTATGTTCTCTATTTTAAATATTTTTGGTAGAAAATTTTTTATTTTTTTTTTTGCTTTCATATAATCATTTTTACTCACACAATAAGCTGTTTCAAAGTGCTTTGAGTGATTGGCTGAAATAATTTTTCCATTTAGATTTCACTGCACCACAATCGCATTAGCTTCTTTTGCCATCTATTTGACTGTGGCACAAAACTTTGTGGTTTTCCGTTGTTTGTTCAAAATACTCGTAATTGCATAAAAGGGCCACAATGCGATAAATTCTTTGCCAAAAAATTTTCGTTTGATTTGCATACGAATTCAGCTTTTTCACTTATTTGCATTGAATTTGGCTTGCTCTGTTGGTAATTTTCGATTTTGTGCTTTTGCTTTGTGCCGAAATTAATGCCAACGAGTTTTGGGTGCAAAATTGCGTAGTCACACAGTCAAACGTTTTATTGAGCTAATATGGATGTGGAATGAAATTTAGATCAAAAATTGGAATGCAAAATACTTGGTCCAAATAATTTAATATTTTTTTTGTGGGATGATAAAAATTTTAAATTTTTCATTTTATTGCAAGAATTTTCTCAATAAATATATTACCATTTTTCAATTTAAAATATTTATGTACATATTAAGAGTTTTCTTCGTTCAAGAAAGAAAACTCAAAAAAAATATGCGCCTTTAAGTATGCAACGGATTTTTGTAACACTTAAATAAACGCTTTAATGGGCTTTTGTGTCAATAATGCCGCAACCAGTCGCGTTATCGAAGTAAAAGATATCTTATATTATAAGTTAGATGTCTAGTGATATAGCGGTGAAAATTCTCTTCAATTCCATTGAGCAGTTTTTGAGTGATGCGCGTACAAACATACAGATAGGAAAACAAAAATTCTCAAAACTGTTGCTTTAGCTTCTTTTAACTCAATAATGAACCCTGCTATCAATTTTTCTTTAATATCTAAAAAAAATTTATATGCAAAGCTTGAATTCAAACCAGTTTAAATCCCTCCCCTCCCTTACATGTTTTCTCTTATCATCATCTATCACATCAATTTAAAACTAATCTATTCATTTTAATTAATTACCATTTCAATAGCATTTGTTTAATGAGATTAATACATTCATCATGTGTGTTTTAATAGTTCAAATCCATAAATGTGTATGAAAAATAGTTTTGTTTGTTTATTTAATCAACAGCAAAATATTATAAAATAGTCACATAAATATTCAAAGAAATAAATAATTCAATTCGCCAAACATACAAATAGCAACAAAAAAGAATTCGAAAAAAATTGTGAATTTAATTTTGCATAACGACTAAAGTCGTACAAATTCCCGCAAGCAATTCAACCTTTTAGCGCTTTTGACATAACAATACAAACACATACATACACACACACATACACATACACTTGTTCATATATTTGCTTTTATTTATTTAGTAGCGCATCAACAAACGACAATTTGCGAAAAATATTTCATCTCTACTGAATGTTTTTGTTAGAGCTTAAAAATTTTGTGCTAACAATCATTTGACAAACTTTAAATTGCAGAAGCTAGTGTGGATGTGAGCATAATAGGGTGACCCAAAAAAATGTATTTCCGTTCAACGGATACAATTATTGGGGACAGCAAAGTTTGTAGTTATTATTGATTAAATATTTTTTGTTTGTTATGCTATTGGCGGTTATTTTGATGGAATTCAGGAAATAATTAGGAATTTCCCAAAAGGCCTGCACTCGCACAGAGTTGAGAGAACTTCACATTGTGATCCCAGTTTTGTCTCTTTATTCACTCAAATTTTCAAAATCAGTAAAAGCTGTAGGACATGTTGCAAAAAACTGACTTTGCTAAAAAATTGTTTAACCCCTTTTGAGCCGTTCGAATTTTCGTTTACAAATTTAGCAATCAGTAAAAACTGTCACGTAGCAAAAATATGCCTTTGATAATATTTAACCCTTTTTGAGCCATTCTTATTTTTGTTTAAATACTCTGTACTAAAATATTGATCTAAAACAATTTTTTTTTTTAAATTTCTCAATCAGTAAAAACTGTGATGGAGCAGAAATATTCCTTTGATAAGAAAAAATGTTTAACCCGTTTTGAGCCATTCAACTGTTTTCTTAAATACCCTATGCTAAAATGTTGATCTAAAAAAATTTTTAATCGTTAAAACTGCCACGTAGCCAAAAAATAACTTTGTTATAAAAAATGTTTAACCTTTTTTGCGCCGTTTGAATTTTTGCTTACATACTCAAATTTCTCAATTACAAAAACTCCTTTGCTAAGATAAATTGTATAATCCTTTTTGAGCCATTCTTATTTTTGTTTAAATACTCAATACTAAATATGTTGATCGAAAACAAATTTTTTTTTTTAATTTTTCAATTGCACGCAAAATGGTTTCAGCTGTAACATATATTTGTTTTAATCGATCTGAGGTGTCCTCTTTAGTCATAAACTGAGTTTTAGTATAAATCCAACGAGACTTTCATAAGCGTCAAAAAAATACTTTCCTCTCCAGTTTGGCACCACCTTAATATATAACAGCAGTATATGTGTATATATGAATATCTCTATGCACTTTCGACACTTTAACTGCTACTAAAACGCAAGTACAACAACAAATGCGCTCAGTTGACAGCAAATCAAAAAATGCACAAACAATTTTGTAGCGAAAATTTGCCGGTTATTTGTGAAAATCATTATGGCAACCCTAATTAGACAACATGTCCAAATTGCCATATGGCGCATATGAAAGCGAAAATCAACAACAATAAAGCAAACAACATGTATGCACTATTTGTATTGTAATAATGTTTCGGTGTGTGTGTGTGTGTGTGTGTGTGTGTTTATGCCGCTGTGTCCATTGTGTGCCATACGGCCTTCACTTGTTTTATTTTCCAATGAATGTGAGTATGTGTGCGTTAGTGTGTGTGTGTCTGTGTGTAAGCGTCTATGAATGAATAGCCTATTGAAGCTCACACGTTTTTAATTTACTAACTAATTGCGCAACCGTTTTGCGGTCGAGTTTGTTAAAGGTATTTTCCGTTATTTTCATTTGTTTTTCTTTCCGTTGCTTGTTTTTGTTTTACTTTAGGTTTTTTCTGTCACTTTTTAATTGTAATTTTTTATTTATTTTAAAAGCCGTTAAATGAAAACACGCTCGTCAAAATGTTACCACAATTATTTGTAATTACTCTGCTTGCCAGCTGAATTTCGTTTCCCACTGCTGCAGCTCGTTTTGTTGTTTTTATATTATTTAAATTTTTTTTATTTTTATTGAGTGGCAGCGTATTTGCGTGTAATTTATTTTCAAATAACTGTCCGGAAAAAAACAAAAAAATACAACAACAAATGTATACATTTTATTTAGAAAAAAATACATACATATAGAAAAGCAATTAATTTAAGCCTCACAAAATCGAATTTCTGGCAAATAGCCAAATGAATTTTATTGCGAATTTTAGTAGCTCATTTTTGTTATTGGTTTTTGGGGTCGTTTTATTGAAATTTTTTATAGTTTTCACCAGCTCAAGAATAAATGACAAGGTAGAAAATTCATCAAAATACCTCTTTTTTACATCGATATATCGAGTATTCGGTTTTTTTTTTGTCGATATCAGTATTTTTTACTATCGAGTATGATATATTCATTGGCTCACTTTGGAAAAAAAAGTTAGAACTCATTAAAGGACACTTAAGGATTTCAAAAAAAAAATCAAGCTTTTTTTTAATTCAGAAAAAAGTTTAATCCTTTTTGAAACATTCGAATTTTTAAAAGTACTCAAAACTGAAATAAAACGCAAAAGTTTTGAAAAATTACTCAATCAGTAAAAGCTGTGAGAGAGCAAAAAAATTACTTTGCTAAAAAAAATTGCTGAACCCATTTGAACCATTCAACCTTTTTTTTAAATACTCAAAACTAAGATAACGACCTGAATAGCAAAATTTTGAAACTTAATCAATCATTACCACATGTATAGAGAAAATAAATGGCTTTTCTAATAAAAAAAATTGCTTAACCCTCGTTGAACCTTTATAATTAAAACTAAATTACTAATCCAGAACTCAAAGTTTTAAAAATTTCTCATTCAGTATAAGCTATAACATAGCAAAAAAAAAATGCATTGCTAAAAAAAATTTTAACCCATTTTGAACCATTCGAATTTCCAAAAATATCCAAACAAGATATGTATATTGATCTAAGGAGCAAACCTTTAAAATAACTCAACCAGTAACGTAGGCAAAAACAAAAAAAAATGTTAACCCTTTTTGAGCCAATCTAGTTTTTATTTACATACTGAAACCTGAGATATTGATCTAAAAAATAAATATGAAAATGTTTCAACCAATAAAAGTTGTCACGTAGCAAAAAACTGCTTTGCTAAAAAAAATGTTAACCCTGTTTGAAACATTCGATGTTTTTTTTGAACACTCAAAATTAAGATCTAAAATAAAAACTTAGAAAATTACTCAATTCGTAAAAACTAAAACGCAGAATAAAATGGTTTTGCAAAAAAAAATTGTGTTTAACCCTTTTTGAACCATTATAAATTTTATAGTACTCAAAATTTGAATATTGATCTGAAAGTAAAATTTTTTAGAATTTCTTAATCAGGAAAAACTGTCACGTATATGGGTCTTCAAAAAATGTTAACCCTTTTTGACCTATTACTTTTCTTTTAAATACTTAAAATGAAAATATTCCCCAAGGAGCAGACAAAGAGAAATTTTAATGTATAGAGATGCCATAATTTTAAAAAACCGTTTAGGCCCTTAGGAGTGTAAATTTTGTAATAATAGAAGAAACATTTGTCAACTATAATTTGACAAATTATCTAGCAGACTTAGCAAAGTTTGCCTAATCGGGGGCATTACTTTCTGAACTACTCATTAATTTGATAAGGACCAAAAGTAACTGCCTCTCAAATACTCGCCCATATAAGATTAACGAAAATCTAGAAATTAAATTGCTTTCGTCACACATTTAAATTTTAATCAGTAGAACTAATTAATTGGTCAAGTCGTTTTAATTAAAATTTATGGTTTGTTCTTATCAAAAAAAAAAAAAAAAAAAACTAAATACAATTACCATCAAAGCAAATATGCCAGCATACCAGTGAATATCCAACGAAATTAAATTTAATTGATTTGTGGCATGTAGCTCGTGTTGGACAGTACGTCAGTCAGTCATTTCAACATTGCCAATAAAAGCCATGGATTAGAAATGAGTACTTAGTATAATGAAATTCATAATCGATTAAATGACCATTTGCTGAAGATTGAAATAAGATTAATATGAAGAATTATTAGAGCATTACTAAGTATTCCGCCAAAGGCCACAAGAATGTCATAAGAAAAAGGAGTGAGGAAGTCTATGTAGGGGTGTGCAGGTTTGTTATAGGCAAGTAGTTATAGAGGTGGGAGTACATACATATGGCTGTTACTCAATTTCACTGAACACAGCTAGGAACTGAACTGAAACTTGATAAAAGCTCTCGTTGCTAATGTGGGTGTGGTTATACACCGATTTCTTTGCTATTACCATAAAAACCAATATTTTCGTATCAGAGAGGCTCTAGTTGTGCTCAGCTATACCTTTCAGAAAAGAGGATAGACAATTGAGGCTTGGAACATAGCTCCGTACCCCAAGTGAATAGTAAAAAGCTCAGCTAGATGGCGCCGGGATCGAGCTATGTAAAAACCTCTTTAGAAACCTTCTAAATGAATTTAAACCAATTTTCCAATGACTTAATGAAATGAAATTTAGCTTTAGTTCAGACCACGATTACAGTTCTACTCTTGGGAAAAAGAAAAATCCGCTAGGTGGCGCTGTTATGGAGATACCTAAGAATATCAGCAATCCTAAGCTAACCTAAAATTTAAACTTGACATAAGCACTCGTTTATAATGGAATATTTAAGCAAATCAAACTTATAAATAGCTAAGAGGCTAGAATATTGAAATTTGCTGAAAAGTATACTCTTATAAATATTTTTTTTTAAACGTATGTAAAGTCCGCTCTTCTTCCTTTATTTCTGTTTTGAAAAATAATTTTTTTATAATTATTTAAAATATTGATTTTCGAAGAATATAGTACATACTTAGACATGAAAAAATTTTTTTTTTTTTTTGTTATTTTAAAAATTTCTAAGTTTTTAAAAAAAATCCAAAAAATATTTAAATTCACCTTTTTTGTATTATATTTCTGAAATTACTAAATAAAACCTAAAATTCTAAAGCGAGTGCTTTTTCTTGTTTTTTTTTTTTTAATATTTGAAATATTGAATTTTAGCCCAAATTTTTTTTTTTATTTTTTTAACTTTCTGCGTCAGAAATACTCAACAATTTAAATACAAAATTACTCAAATTTGAAAACAGAGAAAATTTGTTACAAGAAAAAAGGCAAAGCTTTAGGTATTTTAAAATTTTTCTTATAAAACTATTTACGATCTCCGCTCCCTGACACAAACACACACTTTACGCCAATAGTCAATTTTATATACCAAAAACATTGTAACTCAGATAAACTAATGTTCCACATTCTTTCTCTCTCTTTCTCACTCTATTTGCAGGACGAAAAGAATCAGTTGCTCATAACAAATATTTGGCTTAAGTTGGTAAGTTGGCATGCAAAATTGAAAGCTTTTGCAAAAGCAATAAAATATTTCCATACTCAAGCAATAACTTATAAAATCATTCGATATAACTTCAGAGTAAAAATATTTGTGCTCGTGGCAATAAACAAATAAATAAACAATAAATCTGTATAATAAAATCACAAAATAACAGATAAATGTCGAGAGAGATATTCTTACACTCGAATAGCAAATGCCTGTGGGTGTTGATTATTTGTACGTTTGCTGAAAGTATTTGCCTTTAGGAATACTAGAAAATTACACAAAATCAGAAATATTGAAATACGAGTTTTAGAGCTTTTCATAGTTCGATTAGAGACGCATTAATCTTCAGTGTCGACAAAATGTTTGTTGGGGAGGGGGCGGGGGCGGTATTAATGTCAACAGCAATTTGTAGCAAAGTTGTAGACAGCTTAATAAATATGAAGGGTGTGGACATTTTGAGTGGAGGCAAGAGTTTGTGTATACCTAACTTTAACGGTATTAAGAGCTTACTTTCATCCCGAGGCTAGATTTATGTGTTATGAAATATTCAATTTTGATTTGCATATTTTGAGGATTCCATTTGTGGTTGTTGTTGCTTTTGCCATGCATAAAAGCTCTTTAGACTTATTGACTTTAGTTTAAACAACTATCACCTCGTGCGCCATCTAGCGGAAGGGTTTGGAAAGCAATATTTTCCACTAGAAGATGACAGACCGCATAATCATGAACTCAGCCTCTTCTCAATATATTACTCTGTGAAGAGTTAAAAGAATTCTGCCACACAGAGGCAGCGGATCTCAAAAAATAGTGTGTTCATGTGGGACGCTATGACCCTACGGATCGATCAATCAATTGCCACCAGGAAGCAATAAAACAGTCAAGCGTCATTGAAATCATTCGAACGGAGATCGAGGAAATCTAAGGGCTTCAAATCTATGGGGAAAGAACTGCTGACAAATAGAAGCAAACAAAGGTTGATCCACTACTAAAGCTTGGTGAAACAGCTCGCCCGAAATTCGGCCATCTTTTTTAGGACGTGAACGGTTCCACAACCCAAAATCTTAATTCAACGATTAAGGGTTCAATTCGTCCATTCTCTCAGAATTGCTACAGGTTTTAGAAATTCTATTATATCTTGAAAAAAAATCTTAGTTTTTTTGCAATTCTTCACACATATTTTACTTCTTTTTAAGTCTTAACCCGTTCTGGCCCGTGCTCTTAAAAGTCAATACAGAAAATGTTCCAAAAATATTTAAGAAATTAATCTTCGATTTAATTTTCTCAACCATCCTTCAAAAAAAAAAACACTTCTAAATAATTTCACGGCACTAAAAGTATTTTATCATAATGAATACTTCAGAAAATTACAAACGCTTCTTGACACAAAAACGTAGCACGACTAACAAAAGTATTCATGTACAAAGGAGTTAGCAAAAAGCAAGATAAAGCATTAGGCTTCCATATCTGCCGTTTAAACTTCATAAAGCAGCGAGAAGCCTTTGTCGAAATGAAAACATAAAAATGCCAAGAAATCGGAGTGAAAGATAAACTGACAGCTGAAAAGGAGATTAATGAAGCAAAACGGAAACGGAAACGGAAACGTGTGAAGGGATGAGATGAGCAAGATATACAACAATATTTCATGGTTTTTTGTGTCCGTTTCGTCAGCTTGCTTACCGTTTAGTAAGCTTTTGAACACTTTTGCTGTCACAAATGGTGACAATTACAATCCATAGCAAAAGGAAGAGTTTTACAAAAAAGGCATGAAACCAAACTTAAAAGATTGCGTTACAAATACAAATTCACAATTGATTTAATCGCTTAAGCAGCTTTTAACGTAATTTGATGTTGAACCACGATTTAGCAATGACGGGAAGTGGGGGAGGCGGCGTAGGTGTTTACTAGTAAAGCGTTTTAAATTGTCAGACAATTACATGTTAGGCAGCTTGGCTTGCTATGCTTCTTCTTAATCGTTTCACTCTCGCAACAAATGAATGAAAGCAATTGCATTAACATGACATGAATCAGCGTATTAAACAAATTAAATTCAATTACTTTGTGGAAAAGACGACAAGTGTTCATATATGTATGTATAATCACAAGTGCACTCGCGAAAAGGTATTCGTCTGAGGGTGTGTGTGTGTGTGTCAGATAAGGGCTGGCTCTGTAGGAAAAATAGCTGACTCAAATGCAATCAAGTGGTTAGTATAAACTTTAAAGTGACGAGTGCCAATTGTCACCAGTTAAAATCCATTCAATATTTTTCAACTATGTAATTAGAGATGCTACTAAAAGGTTATCGATACTAGGGGACTCCGTTTTTGTATACCCTTCGTGAACGAACGTGAAATGTTATTATAACTTTCGTTCGATATTTGTAAGTATGAGAAGATGAAGAGATAGACCTACGAACAAGTATGCCGAAATGAGCACCGCGGTGAACTGCGTCGAATTAGCCATGTCCGTCAGCTCGTCCTTCTCTGCGTATGTCCGTTCCTCTGTTTAAACGCAAGCTAGTCCCTCAGTTTTAGAGATATCTCAATCAAATTTGGTATAGGGCCGCCATTTTGTTAAGCATTAATCACTTGTCGGAACAAGCAAGATCGAATTAATGCAACGCACTTCCCCCCATACAATCGATTTTTCTGATAAACGGGTTTTGGCTTATAACTCTTGCAATTAAAAAGCTAGGATTGTAAACTTTTGTAGGTTCGGTACTTATTATATATTTAATGTCTGAAGTTAAAATCAACCAGATCGGACCTACATATTATATAGCTTCCATACAATCGATTGTTGCGATAAATGTGGTTTGGGCAATGTATCTTTAAATTAACAATTTTGAAGAGTTTGTACCGATTGTAAGTACTTTCTTTGTTTTATAAATAAATTTTTTTTTTTTTTTTTTTTTTTAGTTGTGTCTCAGTATTTTTTCCTTTTTTTAATTATTCTATTACTAATATAAAATCTAATAAAAAATTTCAAAATAACTAGCAAAATGTTTAATCTGTCATTAGTTACCAACACCCTGCAGGGTATGCTTGCCAAGCGCTTCTATGAGCATGCGGTATGACGTTGCGTATGAGCGACATTAATTGTTTGTCACTTTTGAATGTAACTGCTCTCGTAAATCCTTCTATTTACGCCACTTATCAAACGCTTTGTTTGCATTTTCACGCCATTTACTTTATTAGTTCTACAACTGAAGTGGTGGTGAAAAACAATGAGTACGCTTCATAATTCTTTTGTTTTCACATTTTCGCAATTACCGATCACTCATTTTTGAATTATGTATGTCGCGTAAAATTGCTGTGAAGCAAATTGAGATATAAAGCATAATCACATTTGTCTTCAGCTGATAAATAATTGCAGATGTAAGGGTGTGAATGTGCTTATTTGAATATAAAAGTAGGAAATACCATATTAAGCTCTATGGCTCTTAAGGGGATTTGTGTGATTTTTAGGTTTTTAATTTGCTGTGGTAATGACACTAGATAACGAAATTATTGGCAAAAGGAAGCTAATGAAAATTTATAATATTTCAATTATTGTTCAGTGGCGGATAGAGGTGCTTGGCACTAGGTAAGCCATATATCCCTCTCAATATCGTAGAAACTCGCGGGCAGCTTGGTAAGACTGATACTAGACATATACGCATGTGGATGGTCAGGATTTGACAAGCAGCCTTGGTATAACTTGGTTGTTATTTTTATTTTCATCAAGTCATCTAGATGCTATTTGCTTTCTTCTTCTGTGTTCCTTTCTCTCCTAACTTTGTTTCTGGATCATTCCACCTCTGTATTCATCTCTTCTTTTTCCTTTCTAATTCCTTTTCATATCCTTCTCTCCAATTATAATATGGAAAAAAAATCGTATTATGTCCATGACCCCAATTTGTTTGCTTTGTTTCGTTGTTTGACAGCTGTCATCTACCAAACTAATTCCTCTCACAACTTTGCTTATCGCTCTCATGTGGGATGCTGGTGTTTCGAAAAATAAAACAAACCCTTTTCAAATCGTGATTACTTCAAGTTTTGCAAAATTTTAGTATAGAATTTTGCATTTAATTCTAAAATCCTACCTTAAACATACATATGTATATGCCAAATGTGCCATAATGTCAATGGAATTAAAGTCACTGACATTAATTCACATCTCAAAATGCCTTTAAATTGTTTTACAAAGAGAATTAATGTCAAATTATTTTGAGAATTAACGTCATTGACATTAATGCACTTTGAAAAAGCGAAGCGTCACCTATGCGAGAACTAAATAGATGACGTGTCAATTTTCATCGGTGGATCCAAACCAGAGCCGTAGGAGCGGTCATACCGCTAACCATGCAGCTATCCGTTGTTCAACTGCGCAACTAGGTATACAATGTTCGATTTATTTGATTTCTTTTTTTTTTTTTTTTCAACAAACAAATTTTATTTCTTGAATTTTGCATCCTTTCACCAGCAAAGCAAACTGATTTAATGCTTTCCAATGCAGCCATTCAATGCTGCTTTCTGTGTCATCTCGCCGGTGCCAGTGCACGTCGCAAACATTTCCATCATTCAGCATCCAGCGCTGCTTTCTTGCGATTTGTCTTTGTGGATTTGCCATTGTGTGCTTAGGGCGCTGATTATTTGTTGTTTATTTTTTTTGTAAATTCATTTCAAATTTAGCTCGCCATGCCAAAATTGCTTTTTGCGGAAATTGAAAACCTCTTTTCGTTTATATTATATACAAATACACAAATACATGTACATATGTACGTATGTATGTATGTATCTCAAAGTCGTTATTTACTAGAGCGGAAAAGGCCTAGATTGTTAGGGCACATAATTTTTTTCGTGAAATTTCGGTTTGATATGTTTGTGTGTCTGTGAGTGTGTGTGTGTGTATGTAGGTGTGTATGTGTGTGGGCTCATGTGTTACCACACACCAACGCCGCTACTAAATATTTAACTTCAGCTCTCGATAATCATGCCTCGCTATTTGCTTTAGTCCCACTCACAACTTTATTGTATTCGTGCCACCAACAACAGTCAAATCAACGCTCTTAACTGCAATACAAAAACAATGCATGTAATGGAAATTCCCTTCTCAATTCCTGCAGCATGCGCTTAATCCTGCTCCTCCAGTTGCTCCCTGCGAAAATCCATTCACTTTGCAATGTTAAAAAGAGAATTATGTAATCAATACCATATCTTTCTAAATTTAATGTAATTGATTATTAATCGTAATCCAAATTTAACAGCTCTGCTAAAAACATATAATTTCCAAAACCAAAACCAAACAAGCTTTTAAATCGGTTTCACTCCTTGCTTTGTCTTAAATAGTTACAACACTTTCGGTTCCTTCTCCATTCGACATTATTTGCTGCAACAGCAATTTTCGCTCTGTTTTTTGTTTGTACAATTTTCCCATTTAGCATTTGTTTATAATTTGGCGGTTGCGCCAAACGCTTTTTGATTACTTCTGCCAGCGCATTTAGAAGATCGTGTTTTAGCGAATGCAACAGCCAAGCTATTAATAAAAATTTGTCGAAATTAGGCCACCATAATGGCGCATAAAACAAAAGTGTTGCTAACTAATTGTGCTGCAATTAAAAGGAAAGGACGGAAGCAGTGAAGGAAAATTAAAATCGAACAAAAATTTGTAGAAATGTTGAAAATATTTAAAGGAAAATGATGGAAGCGAAATGGAAAGATTTCGACTAAGTTGTACTAAGCACAGTTGGAACTAAATTTGGTTAAAAAAATACAAATCGCTTTAAAATTATTGAATTGGTTGCGAAAGATTTTGAAATATTGTACATGTCACGCTTGAGCAAAAAACATTAAAAAACCAAACAGTTTTCTTAGAATTTTTTTGACCCATCAGCTGTTTGTACGTACATCACTTGAAATCTATTCCAGTGTTTTAACAAAAAAAATTTGTTTGTGTATTTCTGAATGTCTAACAAAAAGTTTATAACTCCTTTCAGATAATAAGAATGCATTTCTCTCTATCGCTTTATACAGTGGTGGCAACAAAATTAGGCTCAAGATATTTTTATATATACATATAATAAAGTGTTAACAAAAACTTGAACCCTTTAGGTACATATGTATGTAGGTAATACTCCTCTAGTAGGGATAATCCCATAAACCCGAAATACCCTTCAATTTGGCATCGGTTAATAAAAACTTATTATGTGTGATTTATTTATAAATCATGTCTCAATATTTTGTTGAGATGCAATAGTTGAAATCACTTTAACTTTCTTTGCTGAATGTGGCCCTTACATCATATGAGATAATTCAAATTATCATAAAATTAGGTTCCGCCACTAAATAAACGAATAAATTTTTTTTTTTAGTTATGCAAAGTTTAAAATTTGACTTACTCCTACCTAATCTCTCTAGTTAAAGTTTAATTTTTTAATATTCTAGAACCATTTACTTATAATTATTTTGCCACTTTCAAAGGAGTTACCTGAGTTATAAATTCAAATTTTTCCCTATACAAAGGTGCAAAGATATCCTACAATTTTGATTAACGTATTTTTTTAATTTTCGTTAAAATAAATTTTGTTAGTTTTTCTTTTATTAGTTTCCTTTAGATAAACAAAAGCTACACAATTTTGAGCTCAGCAAATTTTTTTAAAACATTTTTTTTTTTTGTTAAATGCAACCAATATTTCTCATTAGCAAGATAAACAAGTTGAAAAAATAAATTTGGAAAGAATTCACAAGTTCAAATTTTTGAAAAACAAAAAACTGCAAAATATGTTTAGATAAAATGTTACACAAAAAAATTCTAGTCCTTTCAGGATTTCGAAAAATTTTAAATTTTCTAAAATTTTATATTTTAATTTTTTCTTATCAACATATTTTTTTCAACATTTTTCTTATAACTTTATATATCCACTTTAAAGGTGACTAAATTTTTTTTTACAAAAGTAAAAAGTTCAGTTATTAAAAAAAAAAAGTTTTTTTAACAAACTATGCTTAGAGTCGTATATTTGAAAATACAAAAAAAAAATTCTAGTCATAAATTTAACGGCAAAATTACTTTTGAGGATTTTGCAAAAAAAAATGTAATTTCCTCAAATTTTAAATTTAAAAATTTTTTTTTGTACACATTTTTTAATTTAATTTTTTTCCTTTAAATATTCCCTTTGAAAGTGACTAAGTTTTTTTTGAACTAAACTAAAAAATTTAGACAGTTAAAAAAAATGTTTAGATAAAATTTCGTATATTAAAAAAAAAAACAAAAAACACCTCTCTAAAAAATTTAGTTTATCTTTAGATTTATAAGAGGTAGAGCACGAAAAAATTGTATTTATTGACGTACTCTAATTTCCACGATTTTAAAAATTTAAAATTTTGTACAATTTCGATTTATACAAAAAAAAAATTGTTTATGTCTCAAAACTTTGAGGAAAGGGGAAAAAAGAAAAAAACTGAAGTTTTGGATTTTTGTATAATAAAAAACAAATTTTGACATTGAAAGATTCAAAACTTATTGGATTTTTTCAAAAATTCAGAACATTCACCTTTTTTTTTAATTTGGTGTATATTCCACTTTTTAAGAGAGATCATTTGATCTAATTTTTAATTTTTAGTGACGACTTATTTGTTCTTGATAAAGAACTTAAAAAAGGTTTTAGAAATTCCCTACTCTCACACCTTCTTCTCTAGCTAAACCATTACCTTAACCCTCCTCCTAAGCATCAATTTTTGTCCTAATATTTCCTGACCCAGCTCCTCTTTGACTCTGTGGCATTCTACGAAAGTTATTCTCCTTATCAGAGAGGTGTAGTGATGGAACACCGTACTGTTCCCACCTTCCTATTATAGACTCTTGGATTTGTGGAAAATAACAAATAAATATTATATTTAATCATACGAATTATAAATCTTTTTTTTTCATTTTCTTTTACTGCAGGAATGGAATGATATGAACTTACGATGGAACTCCAGCGAGTATGGCGGTGTCCGCGATCTCCGAATTCCTCCGCACAGACTGTGGAAACCGGATGTGCTCATGTACAACAGGTAAGCAAAACACTCAAAGCTAAATTATTTTGAAAACAAATAATTTAATATGCCAAAGTACAACGAACAAGGTTGATGCAGTTCTTCCATATCTTTCTCTTAAACCTTGGAAGGTATGGCGCGCTGTATCTTCAACATTTATTTCTTTCAACTATTTTTCCCCTGAAGATAATTCTCTGCCGCATGATACTAATTGCAGCAATTTACTTTTTTATAGCTTCTAACCCTGACCGCAGTCAATAAAGAAACGTTTAAGCTCACCAACAGCAGCATTGTGTATGTGTGTGTGTGTGTGTGTGTTCGTGAACTTTGTCAGTGGCTGTTGTTCGTTCCCTCAGGCGACTTTACAACTAATCTGTTAGATGCAGTAAATGTTTTGTACATAAGTGCATACACACACACACACACACACACACACATACATATAAACAAATGTGTATTGGTATTGGTGTGCTTATACAAGTACGGAGAGTGAATTTTATTTGCTGCCTCGAGCATGCTGAAGGTTCAAGGCAATCAAAGCTGCCCAGCACAACATGTCTCACTTTTGTAAATGTTCTTTCCGTTTTATTATTTTTTTCTATTTTTTTTTTATTTTGCTACTCTGCGCATTGCGATGGGTTTTGGATTTAGTTCGAGGCACTGTATGCCATGCGCTGTTTTTAATAATATTAACTTTTGTGTTGTAATAATTGTTAAAAAAAAAAAAAAACTCGATATTGGTTGGAATATTGCGCAGACACATCCATTTAGTAGTCAAACAGAGCATTTGGAGAGAGGGATGTGACGAGATGTTAAGACTTCTGTGAGAACAATCTCTTAAAGCACTTTAAGGAACGTACAGATTAGGTAGGGCGAAATACTATTACTACAACAACAACAGTCCCGTGATTTGGTTTTATTTTTCTGTTTCAATTGTAATTATACTTTCATCGATTGAGAAAAATGGCATGGTTGATTGTGGTAGGCCTAATGAAAATTGCTCTCGCTTTGAGATCATGTGACACGGGAGCTCGCACTTCTTCTTTAAATGGCCATATAAACGCCTCATCGATTTTGACCGACCATAATAAATTTTTCGATTCCAGCCATGGTTTCATTTGAGGCATGCTTTTGATTCACCCCTTAATTCTTCCACTTATTCCAGACAGGCAGTTCTTTCAAAAATTTTGTAATTTGATATGATTTTTCTCTGCGTTAGTTGCTCTCTGATCTCATCCCTTAAACCACTCATCTAAAACAGACTACCGAAATAATAATTTTCTCTAATCGAATGCATAATTTGTGAGAATGTTTCACATAATAACGGTATTATTTCAAGCGACAATTACTTTAGCCACAAAAGAGCCAACAAAAGGATACTCACGGTTGGGCTAATAATGCAAATCGAAAAACAAGTAAAAATAAAACAATACTATTTTAATTAAACAAATAATAAATACCTATCTATGTTTATGTGCTTAGACGCAAATGCATTTTAATATTGTTGCTGGACCAAATTGCTATGAAAATAATGACGCGATGCAGCAACAAAACACACGCACGCCAGCATTTCGTGCGCAGTGAATGCATCAAAATGAAACAAACAATTGCCCGCATTTATGGTAAATTGCGAATGGTATTTTAAATTTGTAATCAGCGATAATTTAGCATACAATTTTGTAGGAAAGCGACTATGTAAATGCTGACGGGTAAATCTATTTACGTGAGTAGCAATAAAAGTTTGCTGATATGATTGGTCCAAAATCTTGAAAAATAGCGAAGAGTTCGAAATTTACAAAATATCTTTCAAACAAAAATTTAACTAAAAATCAGTTGCACGAAATTCTTTGTATATATAAAAATTCAGTCCACTATATCTTTGCTGCTCAAAAAAATGAACTTTTATTAGTCCGCTCCTTTATAAATTTCCCTCTGTATTTATGAGTTTGTACTACGGCATACAGGCAACTGCAAATGCATCGTAATTAATATTTCATTGAAAACTTTAAGCCAACATCGACATTAATTACGCATATTGTTTTGGTTTTTTTTTTCATCTCTGCAATTGTAAACAACGATACGCCCATCCTTGCTTGAACATCGATAGCTTTCGTATATACACACTTACATATATTTGTTGTTTTGCTATCGCATACACCTTTTTGACTGCATTCCGTTAATCCAAACATTGAAAAATCAGAGGAGTGGGTGTTGTTAAATCACTGAAGCGCTTACAGTGACATAAATTGTTTTAATCCATTGCACACAAACACACAGACAGGCAAATGAATAAATTTCCCTGGCAACGTTGTGTGACTAATGCCTAAAGAGAGTGATACGCGATTAATCCTTTTAGGCTACAGTTGGCTATAATTCAATATACATAAGTATTAATAAAATAAAATAAAATAAAATAAAATAAAATAAAATAAAATAAAATAAAATAAAATAAAATAAAATAAAATAAAATAAAATAAAATAAAATAAAATAAAATAAAATAAAATAAAATAAAATAAAATAAAATGAAATGAAATGAAATGAAATGAAATGAAATGAAATGAAATGAAATAAAATAAAATAAAATAAAATAAAATAAAATAAAATAAAATAAAATAAAATAAAATAAAATAAAATAAAATAAAATAAAATAAAATAAAATAAAATAAAATAAAATAAAATAAAATAAAATAAAATAAAATAAAATAAAATAAAATAAAATAAAATAAAATAAAATAAAATAAAATAAAATAAAATAAAATAAAATAAAATAAAATAAAATAAAATAAAATAAAATAAAATAAAATAAAAAAAAATAAAATAAAATAAAATAAAATAAAGTGAAATAAAATAAAATAAAATAAAATAAAATAAAATAATATAAAATAAAATAAAATAAAATATAATGTAATAAAATAAAATAAAAAAAATAAAATTAAATTAAATAACATAAAATTAAATTAAATAAAATTAAATTAAATAAAATAAAATAAAATAAAATTAAATTAAATTAAATTAAATTAAATTAAATTAAATTAAATTAAATTAAATTAAATTAAATTAAATTAAATTAAATTAAATTAAATTAAATTAAATTAAATTAAATTAAATTAAATTAAATTAAATTAAATTAAATAAAATAAAATAAAATTAAATTAAAATAAATATAACAAATAAAATTAAATTAAATTAAATTAAATTAAATAAAATAAAATAAAATAAAATAAAATAAAATTAAATTAAATTAAATTAAATTAAATTAAATTAAATTAAATTAAATTAAATTAAATAAAATTAAATTAAATTAAATTAAATAAGCAGTGAGCCCGAAAGCACTAAAATCACACCATGGCAAATTTAGAGTTTTCTCCACATTATTCATTCAACTGTACACAAAAATTCTACTCGGTGTGTGTGAAACTGCCTTTTAAGCTATTTTCGATTACTTTTATGCTATGCTGATTTATTGTTGTTGTTTTGGATTTGGTTTTTTACACACGTTTGCACTGCGCAAAGCTATAGAACATTGGCATATAAATCATCACCAGGTTCGTAGGCAACTCAATATCAATGAAGTTCTGCGTTTTCCGATAAGAGAAAAAAAAGTAGTTTTCATGCTGTTCGGTGCTGCTGTATTTTTGTTTGGAGTTTTGAGATCATTTTTTATGAAGTTGGCTTTAATATTTAGAGAAAACATTTTTAACTGATGAAAATATTTCGTTAGGTGTCGTTTGTGTCCTGGATCGGATTGTTATAAATAACAAAGAATTTTTGCGAATCCCAACAGCTCTATAGCAGTAGTTGCCTGACTAGACCTTCTAATATTCTAAGCTCAAAGCTCCATAGTCTACAAAATACTAAATGAATTCAAGAAAGGTAAAAGTATAGTTCCGCATCACGATATTCAAGAAACGCTTTGCTATAAGTAAAGATCCCTCCGTATGAGACGTGCTACTCTATCAATCCAATAAAAATATTTTAAATTTCACATCAATTTTCCCTAAACACTTAAATGTTTTCTGGATCTAGTTAAAGCAACAATAACAACAATAACAATGCGAATAACGAGTCACCTGTGCCATGCAGTCTCTTGAACGCATTTCATCTTTTGCAGCAATTTAAATTCGTTTACATACACGAAGGTAGTTATTGCCTTTGGTAGTTTTCATATTATTTTTTTATTTTTTATTTTGCAAAACCTTGACTTTCTTATACAAATACGACAACCCGCATCCCTGACATGTGTGTGACATGCTCGTATAAGCACACTCACTCACTAACCTACGTATTCACGTGCCATACAATGGAGCACATCATTCCAATTTTTCACTTACTCACTTTTCAGTATGTCACTCACGTTAAGATCTGTCGTCGGCCACATTAAATGAACTTCCTGTTGTTATTACATTTTTTCCTTCTCTTCTAGCCAACACTATTACTACCTATGTATTTCTACCTTTGTGAGAACAATCATATTGTTGTTCTTGTTTATACTCAGTTGTGTTTGAGTATATTTCAAAGAACTCGTATGGAATATCGAAAGGAAAAAATAATGCCATGACCTATGTATGTATACCCAAGTGCCATAAAACCAAGTAGAAAAATTTGGCTAATGACACTCAACCTACAGATCCCAAAACAATATTTTTTTATTTATATTATGGCACTGCAGGTGTGTCATAACCCCCAATTGGCATTAATTCACTTTGAATGCCCTGACATTGCCACCCTGTAGAGTCATAACCCCCATTTTTTTTTTATTTGGGCTTGTAACACTTCGGTGCCATAATCCCAAGTGGTAAAAACTAAATAAAAATTAGGATTAGAACATTTACCCTGTAGAGTTACAATCTCCCTTTTTTACTTAGCATTATGACACTGAAGGAGGTGTGTCATAACGCCAATTGCCATTATGTCACCTATGGGCATAAAAAATCGGAAAAATTTTGAACAAGTTTCTAATTTTGTACAAAAGAACTCTGTAATCCTAATTAAACAAATCGTAGGGGAGTGTCATAACGCCAATCCTTTTATTTTGTATGATCTGATGTCACGAGAAAATTTTTTTTAAGTAGCCCTCCTAAACGTGCAAGTTGTGTTTGGCAACCTCTCCAAGAGTATTTCTTCAAAAAACACGACTCCCACCCGAAATTCGATTTCCTTACCTTTTTTTTTTGCCCTTTTTTTATTTGTCAAAACGTTTGTTGTTTGTAGTTTCAACAAGTTTTGTGCCCTTATTTTCCTTCCATTTTACTATATTTTTATTCCTTTCACACTCTTCTTATTGCCTTACCTTTTATTGTTGTTTGTTGTCGTTATTGTTTGTTTTGTTTGCTTATGCACTCAAATGTGTAGTGTGTCCTTATGACTATTGTGCGTTTGCTTGTTTTCTTGCTTTTCTTGTTTTTATTGTTATTTGACATTTCTTGTTATTTTTCTCCTTGCTGTTGTTGTTGTCGCAAGCATCTAAAGTTGCTTGAAGCGATGTCATTTCATTACATTTTCTTCTATTCTTTTCACTCATGCATTCGTTCTTTTGCTACACACTTTTTGACACAAACAAATAAATGGGGAAGAAACAAAACGAGTAAATGGTATAATGGAGAAAGTTTTCCATAAACTACAGGAGCGAAATGCGTTTTTGTATTTACCTTGCGGCTGCGACTTTTAAAAAGTAAATATGTATGGAGTATCCCAGTAGACGAAACAAATAGTCGTCAACTATCGGACGGGTTCTTTAAGTCACTGGTATTTTTTTTTAAATTTGATAATCCCTTCGAGATGTTAATGATGCGATTTGGCACTAAATATACTAGTTCCAAACTAGTTCAAAATTGTCTATTTCAAAAATAATTTCATTGCAATTTCTGCAACGCTGAACTCTCCAGCACTTTCTAAAACGTCTCATTATTGCTGGTACACATGTGGTCTCTTTTGGACTAGTTTGTGTCCAGTCAGAAAACAGTAGTCTTGAGCTTGGTTTTTTCTAAGTATTTTTGTATTCTCCTGCATGAAAGCTTTATTATATGAACTCAAGTATTTCGTTATGCAACAGCAGCCATTTCCGCCAATTTAAGTCGTTTTTAAGTTTCCGTAAGAAGTGAAGCAAGATTTGTGACATGTGAGCAGCTTTTTTTAATACTTTCAAGTTTTTAAGTTTTTTGTCATGCAAGCCCGAATTAAATTTTTTATTTTTTTGTTTTATTTGTAAACCTCTCGACTTTGTATCTCCGTCAATTTCGCCTACTTTATGCGCTGAGCTCATCTACACCCAAAATCTTTTTTCAAAAGCTCTTTCACTTGAAAAAAGCTTGCCGAAATAAAATGTGACAGTTTAAATTTTGCTCTGCGCTTATCTGCAGCAGTTTTCAACTTTTTGTTTTACATTTTATACCACTTTATTGATCTAGATTTTCTCTTCAGTTAGGTATTTACAATTTCAAGATATTGTCTGTTGATGCACCACTCCAACTACTATCGTCTATTGGTTTTTTGTTCTTGTTTTCAATTATTTGGATGATAGTCGTTGTGCACTGAAGTAGTATTGGCAATATCAATTATTATTCTTTGATGTTTCTTCTTTGTTTGCCTTTGTTCCGATTTTAACAAACAAATTGAAGCCAAAGCTGATGATGATGATAAAGCAACGGATGGATGAAGTTTAACAAAGATGGACTGATTGGCATTTTTAAATCACTTTAAAAGGCATTTTTTTCAGATTTCTTCTAGAATAAAACAGGGCAAGAGCTCACTGTCAGATTTTTTTTTGCTGAAAATTTAGTTGATAGGGTGTTCTCCTATCTAAAAGAAACCCCAATACGCAATTAGCTGAAATAGGACGTTTTTGAAAAATTAAATTTAATTTATGTTTCTTTTTACTTTTTTATTACAGCGCTGATGAAGGTTTCGATGGTACCTACGCAACCAATGTTGTAGTACGAAATAATGGTTCGTGTCTTTACGTACCACCTGGTATTTTCAAATCGACTTGCAAAATTGATATTACGTGGTTTCCGTTCGATGATCAGCGTTGTGAAATGAAATTCGGATCATGGACATATGATGGTTTTCAGGTGAGAAAAAATGTTGAAAAATTCTTGAAAATGTGAAGGCGACTTGATGATGAGCGAATAAAACTAGTATTTCCATAACTCATGCATACACTCGCTGTAAAAGTTTTAGCAGTGAGTTATGCTACTTGACCTTTTAGAAAAAGTTATAATATTAATTTTTAATATATTAGTTAACCAATTTAAAAAAATAAAATTTAGAAAAATTGTAATCTTTAAGTTGAAAAGAATTAGGATATATCATATCCATGAAATGGGTTGCCACATGCTAAAAAATACATTTTTAATTTGTTGAAAAATTAATTTAAATTTTGATAGTTTTAGAGACCGTTTTTTACCTGATTTTCGTGTTTCTGCATGTACACTTGTGGTAAAAATTTTACCAGTGGGTCATATGATTTTATCTATTTGAATGAGTTTAAATGTTAAAAAGGTTTTAAACATTAAAGTGACTCGTGTTAAAAAAATTAATATTCGTGAAAAGGGTTGCCACCCTTTGAAAAATATATTTCTCATTTTGTTGAATTTAGTGACTACTTAACTACTTAATTTCGTGATTTTTTTGAATAATTCCAAAAAAGGGTATTTCTATCAAAGTTATAAGCAGTCAAATAGCATCTTTATAAATAGAGTTGCCATCTCCAATGTATTCGGTACAGCATTTAAAAACAAAGTTGTATTATTTTTTATTTATTTTAGTTCTTTGCTATTATTGAAAAGATGATAAAACAATATCAAACTAACAACTAACAAATCCATGAACAGGGTTGCCATCTGTATAAAAATTAGTCCTAACCCTAAAATTTTTTTGATTTTAAAATTGAAGTAGTAATAACTTAAAGTTTGGTTAAAAAAAATTTTATTTTAATCAGAAAACAAATAAAAATGATCAAAAAATTGATTATTTAATTACTCAACCATATTAATCGCAGAATTCAAAATAATCAGTTGGCATCAGTTAAATAAATATACAAATTAAACGACATAAAAAATAGTCCCAAATCATCAAAAAAATTAAGCATGCAACTAAAATCAATTGATTAATCAACTCACTTAAACTGTACAATTAATCATTAAACTCAGAAGATTGGATAGTTACAAATTTTGTGTCAAAAAAAGATTGCAAAGAAATACTCGAATAATATTACCACTAATAATTGACAGCACAATGAGCACAAATGCATTTGGAGGTCGAAAGTGTCAGTTGTTAGCTAACATCCACAGCAAACGCCTGCTACGCGCTCCTACAACTAATTAATCAGCAATTAAACTTAAACACTTGTCAAACGGTTACTCTTAATTGAACCAAATCAAGCGAAATGCGCCAATACATTTGTTCAGGAAAGCACTATTTAGCTTCAGTCGCAATAACAACCGTTTAGGGTTTGTCGCATTTCAAACCATTTGTCGTGTATACCAACATTAATCTTTACGCTTTGCTTTGCTTTGCTTTCCACGTTGTTGCAGTGATTTTTCACATTTACTTCTCAGCGCGTTTTTCTTTTATTTTTATCAATTACATTATTTTGCAATTTGTCACTTCTCTCACACTGAAACACAATCAGCTCCAAATCTGCGAAAACATTTAATTAGCAACAAATTAATACTGTCACTCTCAATTTGTATATAGTATTGCTCAATAGGATTGCCATGAAATCAATTTTTTTTGTACCTAAAAATGTGTTAAAAATAACTAAAAATGTGCGAATTCGGATTTTAATATTTGAAATCATGATTAAGAAAGAGTTTGCAATAAATAATTTACTAAAACTTTGAAACTTTGAATGCCATCCTTAATAAACATTTTTTTTGTTAAAAAAAATTTAATCGATCGCAGTAAAAATTGATAATTTTTTTACAACTGCCACTATAGTTCAGATTGAATATGTTTTGGAAGCCTGAATTTTTTATTTTCTTAAATTTAAATGCATCCGAATTCAAATAATTTTATCCACACGGCAACCCGGTCTCCGCGCAACAAAATAATTGTTTACTCCAATTACCACAAACGTATAACAATACTCAAGCCACAGTCAATGGGCCATAATGAACCAGCTGTGAACGTGATTGACAACGAAACAATTTTATTGTTGTAATTTGTATAATTAATTTTAATTGATTTCTAATGCGTTCAAAAATGAAAACAAATATGCTGTTGATGTGCACCCCCAAACAATGTTGCCCCTTTTCACTATTTTCTGTGTAGTTCATTGCCTAATACGTGTTTTTGCAAATGCAATTTTATTACTTTATAAGTTTATTTATATTGAATTGTTATTCACTTTGTTTTGCTCATTTGTTTAATTAGACTTGAAAATAATTGTGTAGAAAATGTTTTGAAAACAAAATAATTAGGGGATATTCATAATTGCAGCATTGGTTAGCAGCTAATTGGTTATGAATGATAGCATTTTTGAGGGTTGTTCGTTTTATATAATTTTATATTTTAGGTGTTGAAATGGAGTGATTGTGTAGAGTTTAATTCAAAATTGTTTTCGGGACTTCTTCGGAGCTTCTTTGGTATAATTTCGATTTCAAAACAGAATAATTTTGTTACGGTTTTTGAGCATAAATAAATTTAGGATATTTTCAGTAATCGAAAACACTATGTCTGGGTCATTTCAATATTTTATTCTTCAATTTTTTGAGATTCATTGTTTTCGGAACTTCCTCTGATTCATTTCGGGATTTTTGGTATTCTTACGGGGTCTTTCCTTTCAATTCGCTATGGCTCTCTAGGCCATTTTCGTGATCATCTTGAGGTCATTTCGATAGAGTATTCGGAATAATTTGGAGATCATTTGCAGACTTTTTCGTTATAATTCCGAAATTGTTTTCGCAACTACTTCGGAAACATTTCGGATTTGTTTTCCAAACTTTTTCGAGATCGTTTTAGAATATTTTCAGGATTTCTTTGGGATAATTACAGGATTATTTTGTTACTGTTGCTGTAATTTTTATGGAAACATTTCGGAATTGTTTTTGGAACTTCTTTTTACTATTACTTCTTTGCTGTTTTCTTGACTTTTTCGGGATCACTTCGGGACTCTTTCATTATATTTGAATTTCATAATTTCGGGACTTTTGTATTGACTTTTTGACATCACTTCGAGATTGTTTTCTACATTTTCGGTATTATTTCAAGATCACTTCGAGATTGTTTTCGGGAATATTTCTGGACCATTGCGTCACTTTTTCAGCATTATTTCGGCCTTGTGATCTTTTAAATTTACACAAAGGCAATGCAATATTTGATTAAACAATTTTTTTTTTATTTTTTTTTATTTATGTGCAGCAAAATTTAAATTATAAATTGAATCTCTTGAATTTTTGAATGTAAAATTTTAAATCTTTAAAGTGATTTGGAATAACAACAAATGCAAATCTTCTTGCTTTTGAGCATCTTTAACAAGCTAAATGAAACACTTAAGCCGGATTTTATACAACTAAGATGTGATTTACATAACAACAACAACGACATAAGCTTTTACAATACAACAAATGTGAATATGTTCTTTATTCTATTTTAAAAGTTTTCTTTCTATTTTAAGTACTATAAGGAAGTTTCTTGAAAATTGTTTGTATAAAAGTGCAATACAAAATCTAATGCAGTTTTGGTGAAACACGAGGTCCGATCAAAAAATATTGTAATAAATGTGCATGAATTCTCTATTAAAGAGGTTTTAATATCATCATCGAACATCTTTCGCTGACAGAGGAATTAATTTGCAAATTGGAAAATTCAGAGTAAAAGCACTTGACCTTTTGTGATTTTGTGAAAGCGAAAAAAATTTGTATTGAAATATAACGGTTAACCACAGTATCCTTGGATATCGAAGTGCTGGGAAAAAGTTTAAAGTGTGCTTGAAAAGCTGCATAAAATCGTCTTTTACTCGAGAAGCTCTTAAATTAGCTCAAATTATTATAAATTTTAAATAAAATAACTTACCGTATTTTTCGAACAAACCTCGTACAAACTTCATATGTCTTGCTTGCGCATTAAATAAAGCAAATCGACTACATTCCAATAAACACAAAGTAAATTTGTTAAAGCAAATATAAGAAAATTTCGATTTTAATCTCAACTGTACAAATCTTGAAGCTTTGCCAAAGCCTTCAAATGCACTCAAATTGACATTGTGGTAGAGTGCTGAAAGCTGTTTTGGCTGCTTTGGCTGTTTTGGCTGTTTTGTGGCAAACCGCACATGCTAAGTGTGTTGGCTTAAGCAAGTGGCAATCAAGTGGAAGTACGACTTCTCTTGCATATTTATTAGCTGTCTAAAAGGAGCAAAATTCAAGAATTAATACCCACATGTGAATACATACATACATATTTAACACTACAAAGCGTCTGCACCACATTTGCATCACTGACTCGCATTTTCATTACGTTTCTCTTGCGGTTGCACTAAAGATTGACAAATGTTGACAGTTGGTGGCTGGGCGTAAATGCGAATTATGCAAGGCGAATGAATATGAGTATTTTGTTAATGAAGGTAACGAATTCGGCCCGAGTGTTTATTAAAACTTATTAGGGATGGCATTTTTTGGATTTCAGAATTTTCGGGATTCGGTTAAAATGATTGAAAAAATTATTTCAAACACGAATTAGCCTTGAAATATACGAAAAATTATTAAAGAAGATTACACATCAAATCCCGAAATTTTGGTACCTAAAAAAGCATAGCCTCTTCCGTGATTAGAATACCTGGAAATGTTGGTAATAATATTGAGCAATCAAATTTAGTTGTGGAAGCAGTTTAAAACAAGTTTGAGATTATTTCCGAACTGTTTTGAGGAATTCTACGTACGCTTCGGTATTACTTTCGGGATACAGTTTTTTACATATGTACATGTCGAAATTCATAATTCATTTCGCTTTTATTGAGTTCATTCGGCACTTGTGTTTATTAAAACTCATTAGAGATGTCATTTTTTGTATGTTCACAATTTCGGGATTTGGTTAACATGATTGCTAAAATTATTTTAAACGCGAATTGGCTTTAAAATATAAAATAAATTATTCCAGAAGATTACACATCCAATCCCGAAATTTCGGTACCTAAAAAAGCATAGCATCTCCCGTGTTTGGAATATCTGAAACATTTTATAACATGCTTGAAACCATTTCCGAACTATTCTGCGGAATTCTTCGTGTTAATTGGTTTCGGTATTATTTTCGGGAGACCGTTTTTTAGATACATATATAAGTTCGTTTCGATTTTATTACTTTGTTCATCGCATAACGATTAATTCAATTTATATTCGATGTCCTCTTAACGTTCAACTCTGCTGAGAATACTGAAAAAAGACTCATAGCATCCGGTTCTCTAAGTCCGCCAAACTACACAACACTAATTTATAGTCTCATAATCATCTTGCAAATTTTCAATTTCCTCATTCACCCCATAAAATTTACTATAAAATATTTAACCAAAGTTTACATAAGCTAACTGCTTAGGACAACCGACGAGGACACCGAAAAGCATAAACTTGGCATAAATATTTGATTTTGGTAGTTTGCTATAGCCGCAGAAACAAATTTGGTTTTAGCCAAAGTTACTGAATTAGAAAGTGCGATACGTTGAGGTTGGCTGTGAGTTCAAACCATTGTTGTTTGTGGTGCTGGTTGTTACACACCACAATTCTCAATTTATTTCTTTTGGCATGCGAGAGATTCTTTTTCGTATTTTTTTTTTTTTTTGGCTTTTTTGCTTCAGAATTAATTCAATTGTAATATTTCACGTACAAAGTTTTTGTGGCAAAAGTGGCACCAAAACTGTGGGCGGCCCCAACAGTGCTCAGTTACAAAATACTTTAATGCGCTTGTGAATCTCACGAAAAAATCTAAATAAGTTTCTTTGTTGTTGTACGATTTATGCCAAAAGCTTATTGTAGAAAAATTAAACTTTTTTCTTTTTAAATTTGGCTGGAAATAAAATCGCATGTTGTTGTTGTTGTTCCTATGCAAATAATATTTTGGCTTGCCACGTACTCATGCTGTGAATATGACCAAACCGATTTGGCTTGCGGCGTTGATTTCATCGCTCTATGCTGCATTGAACATATTCGCAATTTAGCTAAAGCTTTCTTTGTGTGCGCACAACAACTAAATTTATGTGCACACGCACATACACGCAAACATATGGAAATATATATTTAAATAATTCTATAAAGATTTGTTGACATTTACGAGAATGCTGCTGATGTGACCTTCAGCGTTTAACTAAGGAAATTAGAAATGTGGTTTTGTAAATTCGGAATTGAGAAAGACTTTTCTGGTTTTTGGTTAAAAGCCAAATGTAAGCGATGACATTGTCACAGCGCTGGGTAATTGATTTGCTTCTTGCGTGGCGAGAAATTTTTCCAAAACCACTAATGCAATTGGTAGGCTTTGAAATGGAGCTTGTGGTTGTCATAAATCAAATTTATTTTAAATTAATATGGGATGATAAGTAGAAATAAAATATCCATGGACTTTGAAACGTCATCACTTGCGCTACAAAAAATTTAAGTAAATCTTCTAACCAAAATAAAATAAAATAAAATAAAATAAAATAAAATAAAATAAAATAAAATTAAATTAAATTAAATTAAATTAAATAAAATAAAATTAAATTAAATTAAATTCAATAAAATAAAATAAAATGAAATGAAATAAAATAAAATAAAATAAAATAAAATAAAATGAAATGAAATGAAATGAAATAAAATAAAGTAAAATGAAATAAAATAAAAGGAAAAAATAAAAGAACCACAAAAAACGAAATTAAATAGAATTAAGTTTAGTGATTGAACTTTAACAACTGTACGAACTCTACTATGTACATATGTATATGCAAATTAATATTCTGTTTTAAATGATACAACTACAAAAAATGAAGGGAGGTCAAATCACCCCAGAGGGCAAGTAGCCATGTTTAAATATTGACGAGTACTTCATTGTCGATAAGCTGGCACAAAAAGCGAATATTAAACTACAAAAAGAAAAACTATTAAAACGCAAAAGCAAAAACGTTGCTGAGCAAAACCCAAGCACAAACGGGGAGAACATAAAAAGTTTTATCGAGCATGAAATACGTGTTAAGGTAGGCAATTTTAGCTTTTTTTGGCAGATTTTCATGCCACGCATATTCAGCATTAATTTGAGTAAAATGTCCAACAAAAAACAAAAACAAAGAAAATAGTATGGCAGATATGTTGGTAAGAGTGCGCGGAAACCGGAAATCCGGTAGCGCAATTTACGCGCACTCTTGGGAGCGATGCGAAGCAAGACTGAACTCAGCGCTATTTACCTGTAAATGTTTATTACAAACGGATGGCAATTGCGTCCCAGTGTAGCATTCTCAACGTGGTGAGCCTATTGGTTTTTTTAATTGCTTCGAATATGTAGTAAGATATTAATAAATACTCTGGGTATTGCACAATAATATTGTACGCAATATTTTAATTTTTACTGCGAGTTGAATAAATTTGGATGGTTTCCTTAAAGAATTTTCAGTTCCTTTGGGCACCTCCTCGAATATATACATATGTTCTTATCGAGCTGGTTTACCCATGCTAAGACTTTCTCTAATAGTTAGCTTCCTTTAACTTTCTGTTTAGAGTTTTGTTTTCAATCAGAAAGTTTTGCTAATACATATCATCATCACTCCGTCATCACTGACTAACTCTCAACCATAAAGTAAAGTAATAACGAAATAATTATCCCCAACCACAACAACAGCAAACAAGCAAGCAAAAGAACTCTTGACAATAAATCATGCTGCAGCAAATTAAAAATGTATAAAAGCGCAAATAATGAATATCTCCATATAAATTGAAAAATAATGAGCAAACGGCAGTAATCTAAAAGGCAATAGCAACGTCAGAGGTAATAAGACTGGAACTGCTTTGAAAAATAGAAATCCATAAAAGCAGAAATAAATTTGTGACCCAAATAAAATAAAGGACATTACAAATAAACAGCAAACTTTTATTATTTTCAACGTTAAACTGCAATGAAATTAGTTTTATTTGCAAATCCGGCAAAGCGCCTAAAAGTATGCAATGCGTCTGAAGTTGCATATTTTATGAAAATAATACGGATGAACGAAGAAAATGTAGATTTTCCAATGACTTGCAGCTATGCTGAGATAATCTAGATGCATGCTGCAGCATTTCCTGCGTATTTAGCAAAAGAATGAGTTTGAAATTTAATTTCGCAGCCTAGTGAAGCAGAGTTTAAGAGTGGAATAGCTGTAGGTTAACAATTTACCTCAGCATTGAATGTTGTCATGCTAATTTCGCATCAATTAAGAATTTTAAGGAAAACTAAGCTAAGCAAATAGTTGAGAATTTAATAATTTTTCTTCACAATCCTAACAACAAAGCAGACGTGCCAGACATCAATATAGTAGAAGAGCTTGCAGCTGGCTCGCTTGCATTAATCTTGGTCAATTAACCAAGCAAACTTGGTAATGCACAAATGTTTTACGCACAACCACAAAGCTGATCTCGATTTAGCACATTTGAAATTCTGCTTCATCATCGAATTAGCCCTGAAAATAATGAAGCCCAATTGAGATTCAATATTTCAATAATCATCCAAATATGTATATTGAGAGAAGAGTTTTCATCCCAGTTACGCTTATAATGCTTCGCTGTTAATTTTTCTCCTCAAGCGCTTTAAATGCCAAGGCTTTCACTTCTTTGTGAATTGCTGTGGACCCAGCTTTTAGTCTTACGTTAAATGTTTGAATGTATTAGTGATGCCAGACCCAATAATATAGAAATCTCGGGACTCCGGAACAATAATTTGGGGGAGTGCAATGAAACTCAAAAAGATTCTCTCGTGCGAACCCTACTTCCTTATGTTACTTGCGAGATTTAAATGTTTATTGGGCAGTGAGAGCTAAAACATCGAAAAACCGGGATTATTCTTCAGATCCCGGAAATGTAAAGACTATAAAAAAATAACAAATTGTCATGCCTGGCAAGCATTTACCAGTTTAAATCAGTATAAAGCCACATACATACATATCTACGTACGCTTGGGGGAATATCTCATTTCAAGCGTAATTCATTGTCTGCTGCTGATGCTGACTGAATGCAGCGCAACGAAATTGGCTTCGATTGCAAGCACTAACACACACGCACACCAGCACACTGCACTCATTACAGCACCCTGCAGCTATATGTTTGTATGCATGTAATTGACTTACAACAATTTCTTTTTAAACTTAATACCTTTTTCACCGATAACGCTTGATTGCATTTTGAAGTTTCCATTAAAGCTTCACATAGCTCAGCTACAGAAACTTGAGCCTTGATTAAATAAGCGTAGAAGTTTTAAATAGAATTCTTAGCATCGCTTGGAAAAGTGCTTTTTGCAATTGAATTGAAAGTTTTAAAAGCAATGAATTGGCAATTTCTCTTTGCAATGAAATGCAGAAAATTTATTTAAGCTCGCAAATGCAGGGAAATATTTTGTATTTAACTTATTTGAATTTAAAGCAATAAAAAACAATGAAATCTCTACCTTATAATGTGTATGGGTGTGGTAAAATTCCTTTAGAGCGTTGGCATGAAATTTTTTCAATATGCAAAATCTTTTAATCCGAAAATCATGTTAAAAGTTCAACAAAGCCGAGGAGCATTGAAAATAGCTTTAACATGTGTCCAAGTGGAAGCACATGCGTTACAACTTTTATGCAGCTACCTTGTGGTGGAACAACAACCCTATAGTGAAACCTGAAGTACTTGTGTTTTGTAACCAGTCGCGAACTAGTCTGAAATATAGTCGTGGGTAACAAGCGCTCCTTCATTGCAATTTTTTTAATTTAATTTAATATAATTTTATTTTTATTTTATTTTATTTTATTTTATTTTATTTTATTTTATTTTATTTTATTTTATTTTATTTTATTTTATTTTATTTTACTTTATTTTATTCAATTTTTTTATATTTTAATTTATTTTATATTGTTTTATTTTATTTTATTTTATTTTATTTTATTTTATTTTATTTTATTTTATATTATTTTATTTTATTTTATTTTATTTTATTTTTTTTTTTATTTTATTTTATATTATTTTATTTTATTTTATTTTATTTTATTTTATTTTATTTTATTTTATTTTATTTTATTTTATTTTATTTTATTTTATTTTATTTTATTTTATTTTATTTTATTTTATTTTATTTTTTTTTATTTTATTTTATTTTATATTATTTTATTTTATTTTATTTTATTTTATTTTATTTCATTTCATTTTATTTCATTTTATTTCATTTTATTTTATTTCATTTTATTTTATTTTATTTTATTTTATTTTATTTTATTTTATTTTATTTTATTTTATTTTATTTTATTTTATTTTATTTTATTTTATTTTATTTTATTTTATTTTATTTTATGTTATTTTATTTTATTTTATTTTATTTTATTTTATTTTATTTTATTTTATTTTATTTTATTTTATTTTATTTTATTTTATTTTATTTTGTTTTATTTTATTTTTTTTATTGTGGAACTAGATTGAGCCTGGTATATTTCTACTGAAAATCTGAAAAAATATTTTTTACATCCTCTTTATTTTATTTTATTTTATTTTATTTTGTTTTAATTTATTTTATTTTATTTTATTTTATTTTATTTTATTTTATTTTATTTTATTTTTTTTATTGTGGAACTAGATTGAGCCTGGTATATTTCTACTGAAAATCTGAAAAAAATTTTTTTACATCCTCTTCATTTGACTGTTGGGTACCAAGCCCGGCATATACGAATATATGTCTGTATGGTAGTACGTTCCACGCTGCATGTGAAAATCTTTATAACATGGCCTTGTTCGAAAAGTTACAAAAATTTTATATGAATATACAAATATTTTTCGAAAATAATTTTATTGAACATATGCATGTATATGTGTCTGTGTACATTGCCAAAAACTTCCATTTTTGTAGAGTCATGCCCCTTTGTACCTGCTTGCATACACTAGGGATCTAGTACAAAAAGCAATGCACACAAATAAACGAGCTTGCTGTACTCTTCCATATTGTCAACAGTTTTGATATATGAAAAATTTTTAATTTTTGAAATATGCGAAACTCCTTCAACTTAAATGGATTACCTTTTATAATTTACTATATTTGCAGGACATTTTTATCTTTATATTTAAATAAAATTGAATATATGTTGTGTAAACCGCATTCAAAATTAGCGTTCTGGCTATTCACAAGTAAATGGCGACTAGAAACGTTCCCCACATCCGTGTAGCATACACAGCCTTAAGCTCCAAGCAAGTTATTTTATTATAGATAAATACCAATAACTCAACAGCAAAGCAAAATGTCTTTGTCTTGCCAAAGAAGTGTTTAAAATTCCCGTCATATGTGAGTATAAGCAAGTGGAGCGCCATGGCGTATACGTAACAAACACAAATTCAATACGCTCAAGCCGCTAAAATCATGCCAACAAGGCACGTGAGCAAATAACTCACTTAACACACTACAAAAGAAACAAAATACTTTAGCGCATGCATTAAGGATGACGTGGGATGCATATGCATATATATGTATGTATGTATGTGTGTGTGTATTTCATTACATGTAAATGTGGAAGGAAGGAAATGATGGAAATGCAAATTTCAAGTTATAAATGCAATTTGTATGCAGCGATTGATGTGCGACAAACTATGCACAAGTACCAGAAATTCACACACACACACACGCAAACACATATGTGCATGTGTACGCATATTAATGCATGCATTTTGTCAAATGTTCATAGTAACAGTTTGCTGTTAAAAGTGGAGTAGTGAAAGCGCGCTAGCGAATTACTTTATTATACAAAACATAAATTGCTTGATTACATACACACGCTCACATACAGACATGCATACATACAAACGTACAAATGAATATAAGCAATTTCTATGCAAAATTGCTGGCACAACATAGCACAGGTGCATCAACTAACCTGCGACACCACTTCACCAGCAATGACAAACATTTTCTGAATATTCATGTTCTAACTGAATGGAACGTCTGTCTCGTATGAATATGCAAATGTGTGTGTGTGTGTGTGTGTGCACGATGCAATCTACTCATTTGAGTACATTTTATAAACCCATAAACGGAGTATGTTGCTGGATTGACAACACCGGTGCTTAGTTAGTCGGCGTGTTTCATGCAAATCACGAATGTGTTGACGATAAAGCAGTTTGGGAATTGGAATCGTGCAATTTCATTACATAAAAACATGGATTTTATCTGGACGTAAATATGTAGACTATTTATACCATGTGTTCATGTTGGTGAGCTTGAGTTCGCAGTTTAGAAAGGGCAGCTCTAACTAGGCAGTTGGTTTACTTATTGTTCTGTGGAGTTAGCGTTGGCTGTCAGTTTGATGAAAGGTTTGATGCGTTTGAGGTACCGAGTGATGGAGTGGTGCACAGCGTTATTGTGTTCGAATTTGCCGGATGTGCTGCGTAATTTGTATGACTAAGATTTCAATTTACAATAATAAAATAATTGAAGTACTTTGATGCAAAAGACCATTCTAGGTTTAAGGGTTTCTTCTCACGTAATAAAAGGAGTCCCAAATATTTTGTTTTTTGTTTATTCAGTCTATGATTTTTACATTACTGACAACATGTATGCTAATTCTTTGAATAAATATTTATTTTTTTTTCTTTTTACTGCTTTTTGGTATTGTTGCAGATTAACACAAGTACATGCAAAATAATTAAAAATAACCAAAAATAAATAATTATCAAAACAACTAAAACAGTTTTTTTTTTTCTTTTCATTACTTTTGGTATTGTTGCAGACGAACATAAATACTTGCTGAAAAATAATTAAAAATAATCAAAAAAAAAATTATCAAAAGTTGTCCAAAAGTAATCAAAATTACTTTTTGGTATTGTTGTAGAAGAATATAAATACTTGCTGAAAAATAATTTAAAAAATAATCAAAAAAACTATTAAAAGTAATCCAAAAGTAATCAACATTTTTATTTTTTTTTATTACTTTTTGTCAATGCAGACGAACATAAATACTTGTGTAAAAATAATTAAAAATAATCAAAAGTAATCAAGAATAATCAAATAGTTTTGTTTTGATTGTTTTTTGGGGACTTGTATTTTTTAAATTTTTTTCATGTTATTTTTTTATTTTTATTTTTTTGTTTTTTAATCAATAAGTAATGGTGAATTTTTTAAAACCATTAAAGTAATCAGTTGTTTACTCAACTCTAATAGGATCCGGGTATGGAGTAAAGAGGTAAAATAATTCGGTCTCTGAGCTCTGACTCTTCTATGAGATCGAAATGGATTTCTTTTCGTTGAACCCAACGACATAATAAATAAATAAAAAGTTTACTCTAACTCGCATAAGGTCTCATTTATTTCTCCTCGTATGCAGCTTTTGGCTTGTTTATTCCGAACATATCAAATTCTTTAAAAGCCACAGGTGGTCAAAGGAGCAGTAAAAAAATACCAAGAGCAACAACAACAACAATCATAATAAACAACATAAAATTTATGTAAAACGTGGTCGATGTCATTGCGTCACCAGCGTACAAGGATTAATGTCTCAAAGTTGCAAAGTAGCGAAGTTGCTAAGTAGAAGCACGACAATGCGAACAATACAAAAACAACACAAATCTGTTTAGCTGATGATCTAGCACTTTTTGTTTGTTTCCTAACGGAACGCATGGCGAGGAATGCATGTGCGTGTTGAATGCAAAAAGTGCTACCCACACCCACACACACACACACACCGTTGCTCAAGAAAGAAACTTCAAGGTTGCAATCACTGCAGAGTTCTTCCTCCTTCGCTTACCTGCATTGGACACCTTTTGACGCACAAGGTGCGACCGCTGTTGTTGTTTGAGAAGTTAGTGGCAACGTACACAGTTTTGCCAAGCAAAGCAGCTGGAAGCATCGTTAGGTGCGTATGTGAGTGCACGTAAAAGTTATTCCGCACATGCAGATTATTATTTATGAGCGTTATGCAAGTGGTAACAACATCCTTCTCAAATGTGTTAATCAAAGGCACGTACATGCGAATGCACAAACACATATACATAAACATATTTCATAGATTGGGAGACAGGGAAATTAGTTATTGATGTGGAATAATCTTCAATACTAAAATAAAATAAAATAAAATAAAATAAAATAAAATAAAATAAAATAAAATAAAATAAAATAAAATAAAATAAAATAAAATAAAATAAAATAAAATAAAATAAAATAAAATAAAATAAAATAAAATAAAATAAAATAAAATAAAATAAAATAAAATAAAATAATATAAAATAAAATAAAATACAAAAAAATAAAATAAAATAAAATAAAATAAAATAAAATAAAATAAAATAAAATAAAATAAAATAAAATAAAATAAAACAAAATAAAATAAAATAAAATAAAATAAAATAAAATAAAATAAAATAAAATAAAAAAATAAAATGAAATGAAATGAAATGAAATGAAATAAATGAAATGAAATTGAATGAAATAAAATAAAATAAAATACAAAAAAATAAAATAAAATAAAATAAAATAAAATAAAATAAAATAAAATAAAATAAAATAAAATAAAATAAAATAAAATAAAATAAAATAAAATAAAATAAAATAAAACAAAATAAAATAAAATAAAATAAAATAAAATAAAATAAAATAAAATAAAATAAAATAAAATAAAATAAAATAAAATAAAATAAAATAAAATAAAATAAAATAAAATAAAATAAAATAAAATGAAATGAAATGAAATGAAATGAAATAAATGAAATGAAATGAAATGAAATAAATGAAATGAAATGAAATGAAATGAAATAAATGAAATGAAATGAAATGAAATGAAGTAAAATAAAATGAAATTAAATTTAATTAAATGAAATTTAAATTAAAAAAAAGTTTGGCCCAGTCTAATACACATACTCATATGTATCAAAATGTGCATGTTCGCATATCACCTGTGTGTGAATCGCTTGAAATATTACCTGCAATATTTATGCTCGAGTAGGTGTAAAAGCGCTTGAATATGCAATTTATTGCTTACGATTTAAGAAACGTGTCGCACATTTTCATATTTGAGGCTGCTTTATGTTAAGTAATTAATACATTAATCACGCGTGGATATGTATGTAGGTGGTAGTGGCACGAGTTTTATATGAATTAAAGTTATACAGATTTAATACCAATATCACGTAAAGCATAATTATGGTTAAAGGAAAACTTTATCAAACAGACGACGATGTGCTAAGAATTAATGCTTGACTTGAAAAACGTGTGCATTTGTAATGCTTTGTGCAGTGAAAATATAAAAATCAACATTTTAAGAATTTTTGTTTGTCTGTTTGTATGTTTGTTCGCGCATCACGCAAAAAATGGTACATAGTATTGAATGGAATTTTAAAATTTAGCTTAATATTTATTTTTAGAGAATACTATCATAAAAAATACTCGCTTTCGTAAAACCCTCAGGCCATCTCTATTGTTTTGCGTAACAGTGTGAATGAATTACATATTTCAATAAACTTCTAGTTGAGTTGACGCATTTTTTTTATAAATTTTTCTTGTCATAAAGGTCATTGTAATAAGTTTTTAATTATAGAACAATGGACATTTTTTATTCTGGAACAGACATTTGAATATTTTTTTTTGTTTACTCTACTGCTTTTGAATTGAGTTCTTTTCTTTTTCCCTTACTTGAAACTTGTTTCGACTTTGAAGTGGAATAAGGACAACAAAAGCAATTAATTTGAAAAGTGAATTCTCTGCAACTACTTATTTGAGTTTGAATGTATGTATATATGTATGTGTGTGTGTAAAGTCTAAGGGAATGCCATTTCAACTTTTTAATGTGTAGAAGTTGGTACTTGAAAACTCAGCATTTAATGTGTGAATTTTCTTTTATAAGAAGGACTCCTGAATAACAGCCAACTTGAAATCACATGGGTATGGTAATGAACAATTTCCTAACAATGGTTCCCCTCTTAAATTTATTAAGGAAATTTATTTATTCGCAAGAGGAAGAGAAATCAATAAATCTCACTATTGACTCATTTACAATAGAAAACACCCATTTATTTATTATAAAGAAATGTGTTTGCCTACAGCCGCAGGTTCCAATTAAATGAGTCAATAGTCAGTTTTATTAATCGAATCTAACGAACTGAACTCTCTGCTCACATACTGTGATAAATTTATTTGCTTAATTTTGGTTCTTAACGGCATATGGAAATGGCGAAAGTTGTAAACTTATACATAACAAAGTTCTTAGAATGAATGGCCTAAACCACTCAGTCAGATGCGTCCACAGATGAGCACATTTCAAGATTTCTCGAACGCCGGTTTCTCATCTATCCCCACGTCTTAGTTTGGGCGAAATAATATAGTAGCCAGGCCAAATTTTTTGTAAACAGAATATTTTGCAAATAAAAAAGTATGAAATCTGGGTGGTACCACGCCCATACAATAAAACTTCAAATTATGTATGTATGTATCGCTTGGTGTCCTATACGATGGGGACCAAATTAAAAAAAAACGCACAAGATATTTTACAGGGATGGTCACAGGTTAAAAAATATTTTAATATATGTACATATACAGGGGGCGTGGAATCTTCCATACGTTTGGAATTTTTTATATGCCATATCTCTTGAAGTATTTATGTACGTTAGACCGCTGAAATTTGGTAAAGAGTTATATGAGATTAACCAATACCACTTCCAAAAAAACTGGAAATAACGAAAAAGGGGGCGTGGCACCTCTTATACCAATTGATTTTTTTATAATCGGTATATCTAAATATATTTACTTTAGACTACTGAAACTTGGTTAAAAATTTCATAAGATCAATTGCTACCAACTCAAAAAAAGGGGGCGTGGCACCTCCCATAGAAATGGAATTTTCATTAGTCCGTTTACCAAGATGTATATTTACGTTAGACCACTGGAATTTAGTAAGGGGTTTCATGAGATTAGCCCCTACCACCTTTAAAAAAAAACTGAAGATAACGAAAAGGGGGTGTGGCACTTCCCATAGAAATGGAATTTTTCATAGTCCATACCTCTTCAAGTATTTAGGTGACATCACTGAAATTTGTAAAGTGGTTATATGAGATCAATACATAGCACCTGCTTGGAAACTGGAGATAACGGAAAAGGGGGCGTGGACCCTCCCATACGAATGGAATTCTTTATAGCGGTAATTTTGGATGAAACCCACAGGTCTAAGCTAGTATCAAAATAAATTAACAACTTTGAAAGTTAAACCCTGAGTAACCAACTTTGGTGTGCAGATTGAAGTTAAGGCACTCAATCATATAATGGATTTTTAACATCCTTCTTTTTGACAAATCAAAAAAGCCATCCCCTTACGCTATTTTTCAAGTAAATCAGAAATTTATAAAACACCCTTGCTTGACACTTTAACAGCACAAGTTCACACGCACACACACACACGCACATTCCACCCACCGAATTTAACAGCTGCGTTCCACAACACAAATTCGTTAACAATTTTATTCACAAAAATGTTTTCGTAGCATTTCGTAAGCGAGTGGGCGTTGAATTTTTTGGGCGTCGTCAGTGTTTGGTGTTGCAAATAACTCATTGTCAGCAACACTTAAATTCCTCATTCAATACAGAATACACCGCACACCCCCACTATGGCAAACATTGTATGGCTGAAGTGGGGTTTTTAGAGTGCCTTTGTGTTTGTAAGTGGCGATAAAAGAGGTGAGCTCTTGAAGTTAATCCAGCTCCGGCATTGCTGTTTTAAATAGTTTTAAGTGATTAATGGCATTTGTTGCTTGGCATTTAATGGTGCCACCATTGAGTTTTAAGCTGTTTTTAATATTGTTAATATTTACACAAAAACTCCACAACGCAGATACTATGATATAAACAGCTAAACTAGTCTGGAAAAATTTGATTTTATTGACAGAGCAAAACTTGATTTGATATAATGACATCGCCAAGAGAACAAAATTGTATTAGCTCCAACCTTTTTTAGGCGGAGCTGTGGTTCGAGCTTCGTTAGAAAAAGTTCATATCTCTCTCCATCTCTTACTTTGTCTCAGTCCTACACCCTCTCATTCTACGTCACCTACTCACTCGCCCTCTCACCATTTCAATGTCTTTCCTTCTCCCGCTTTTTCGAGCCCACCATCTCACTCTTTCAGCTCCCTAGTCCTCTCGCTTTCATGTTCCTTATCTATCTACTATCTATCTTCCTCTTTTTCTTCCTCTTCATCAGATATGAGACTAAGACTTTAAACTTTTATCACCACCTTTATGGTATGATGCTGATGGACAGGCTCACAAGTTTATGAACTGATAAGGTACTTTAATTGTTAATTAAATGGAGTTTAAAGAAATCGCAAGGTGTGGAGTCACCTTTGCTGGAGCTTTGTTTCGGTTTTAAATGGTTCGATGAGGTCTTTCTCAATCTTGACGTGACATAGTTGTTGGTATTGCTCAAATTCATTTAATTTGTCTTGAATCGCCTTTCTCGGCAACGAAACCTACGGGCTGCTAACTCATTCCACGCCCTTTTCACTTCTTTACTCTCCACACTTATCTAAATATTTAAATTTAAAATTGCATTCAGGCCTTAACAACATTTAAAGGCTAGTTAGTACTCATATTCATATTTGTATTTGCTTTTCATTAAGAGAATGTTATACAAGTCCGTCTTATTTACAATTTTCAACAAAAGCAAATAGGCACAACGCGCTCCACAATTTAATGTCGAGCTAAAGTAGTTTTTCCCAAACAAATAGCCTTGTAATATTTCAGCTAAAAAACCGAAATTACAAAGCACAAACAATTGTAATAATGAAAACAACGGCAAGAGCAAAGCAAGCATTGGAATAAGCCAACAAATACACGCGCACACAAACACTTGCACTTGCACACACACTTGTATGTGATGTGTGTATGTTTGTGTGTGTGTGTGCAGTGTAAAACAATGGCTTCAATCTTGCTTGTTGTTGCTCCACTGCATACTTTCACTTTTCGCATTACCCTTCCGCACTTCACATTGCATTGCATTACAATTCCCTCGTCATTCTCAGTTTATTCTCATGTTGCATCCGGGCGCACCTTGCCCGTTATGCCTCGCAGCTATTAACGACCTTGCAAACAAACTAACTAAACTACCAACAAAAGTAACATATTGTATAAACAACAACAAGAACAACAACAGCGACGACAGTCAACTGTCAGCCAAAAGGCAAGACTCGTCAGTTCTCGTCGTCAGCCATCAGTCAGCTGCTTTGTAGAGTGAATTTTATATGTATTAGTTCTTTAGCGTAGTGTGTGTATGTATGTGTGTATTTACCTGCATTTAGATTAGCACTCGTATTTAGTAGGTATGTATGTATTTATGTATATAACAATAACTTTGAAATGCCTTTTGGGTTTAGTAAGTCATGCAAGTAGGTATTCATTCCTTTGGGAGCGTCAAAAGTATGATAATGAAATTCTAGCTAAAAGCATACCAACAACTAATATACAAAACAAATTTTAGGAAAAAAAGTGAAAGTAATTCGATTTTCTTAAACATGTTATATGGAAATTCGACTGCGCTTATTTAATCAAATTTATTTTCGAAATAGGTAGAAAGGTATTTTAGCATGACCTTGGAAAATGATTTGCATTTGAATGAGTTTATTTTTTTCATTTTTCTATCAAAAGGTATTTTATAATTAAAACTAGCAGAACGCGGTTGCCGCTGCACTGTTACTTAATTCGTTATTTTCAATTTTTCAAAAGTAATTATAATCATTCTTGAAAGTATAAAATACCAGCAGACCTGAGAGACGTATGTCCAAAACTTGAGTTGTTTTCGCGTAGAAAAATTTATTTGCCCCCTCCTCATATTTAATTTTTCGAGTTTTTGCTCTTTCTACCTATTTGTTTCCTTTTCCTGTTCCTATTCTTGTCCTCATTCCTCTCACTATCCCACACAATAAATCAGGTCTTGTTAAGTTAGATTAGGAATGAGTAATCAATTAATTTATAGGATTTTTTAATTGGTTTTCAAGAAAGGAAAATTACTAATTGATTGCGATTAAAAAAAAAATTTTAAAAAAATAAAAAATAATCAAAAATTATTTTTAAAAAATCAGAAATAATCAAAACTAACCAAAAACAGTTTTTTGATTAATTTAGACTACTCCCTCTCCTATAACACTGACATATCTTTCTCTTCATCCCTGTCCTGCCTCATCTAAAGTTTATTAATTATAAACTCAATAAATTTCAGTTCAGATCTGAGACTTCCTCCTGCTTTCACATATTCATTTTAACTTTTCTAGGAGCGACTGATTTCGCTTTAGTGCTCCTTGCTCAGGTTTGCCATGTAGAATTGCGCCTGAAAGTATGCAACAAGCAATATCTGCGAGCACCTAAAAGTATGCAATAACCAGAAGCTACGAGCGCCTAATATGCTCCTAGTTCCTTAAAAATTTGTTATTTTTTATAAACTAAGTATTTGTACTTGAGTTTTGTAAGCACATTTGACAAGACATAATTACCTAGTTTAAATTTAAATTATTTGTTAATTATTATTAAAAAAAAAATGCGAAGCTCAAATAAAAATGTATGTTGTTAAAAATTAAAACAAAAACCTTCAACAGAACTAGAAAAATTCATTTGTAAAAGAACTCGCGCACTACGTACGACATTGACCGTGATGCAGCGAGCAAGTTGTAAAATATTCTTTGGAAATGTTATTTACATTCATACTTCTTAGCAACTTTTATGCTCGCAAAGCTGTAAATTCTAATTACAAAAATAAAAAGAAAGCATTTTTCTTCATTTCGTTGCCAACAAAATTCGTAGTGCACCGTAAAAAGTAATGAAAAGTGTGAAAATGCTAATGGAAAATGCAACAAACTAAAATCCAGCGCTGCTAATTAAATCACTGGAATACAACTTTAATTGTAACGAATGCAGTTGAGCATAAAATGTAAATCCTTGACTGTGCGTAAACAAACTAAGCCTTGCATTGGGCAGCCTTCTCTTATCTTTGAATCATTTTTTTGGATAAACTGCAGTCGCTCATACATACATACATACATATTCATTAAACTGCTTAATTAGTGTTTTATGAGAGAAGCGCTAATTCTTTTGTTGTTCGAAAGCTTTTGAATACATTCAGTGTTGTAATTAGTTATAGTTGGAGAGAGTTTGTATAATTAAAATATGTGTTGTTGCTTTAATTAATTTTTTGCTGCAATTTGTTTAATAATTTATATTTTTTTTGTAATTTTTAGTGTTTTAATTATTTTTTTTTTACTTTTTTTTATTTTTTTTTAATAACTTTTCTCAAACAATTAATAATAATCTTTTTTAGTTTTTATTTTTGTTTAATAGTTTTTATTTGTTTAATAGTACTATTTTTTTTTTTAATATTTTTTTTTTATAACTTTTACTTTTTTTAATGAGTGCTTTTAATAAGTTTGTAATATTTTTTACTTTTTTAATAACTTTTTTAACAATTTTTATTTTATAAATAATTTCTATTGTTATTATAATTTGTATTTCTTTTTTAATAATTGTTTTTTTTTGCTAATTTTTATTTTTTTAATAGTTTTATTTGTAAATGTTTTTTTTTTAATTTTTTATTTAAAAATAATTTTACTTTCATAATTTTAAATACATTTTTTTTGATAATTTTTTTAAATAATTTTTTTTATGTGTTTTTTTTATTTTTTTTCACTTTGTCAAGCATATTTTTAACAATTTTTATTTTAGAAATAATTTCTAATGTTTTTAAACAATTTTTAGTTCTTTTTTAATTATTGTTTTTTTTTTTGATAATTTTTATTTTTTTAATGATTTTAATTTTTTTTTAACAGTTTTTGATTTTTAAATAATTTTACTCTCATAATTTTTTTTTTTTTTTTGTTTAATAGTTTTAATTTTTTTTAACAGTTTTCATTTTTTTTTTAATAGTTTTTTTCACAATTTTTACTTTCTTTTTAATGATATTTATTAATATTTTTTGTTGAAGTTGTTCAAAAAATAATAATAAATAAAGAATAAAAGTATGTTGAAATTTGAAAAAAAATGTTTCGCATAGGCTTTCCTAAACAATCTGAAGTAACGCGATATATAAAAACGAAAAATTTACTAAAAAAAAAAAACGAAACAAAATAAACAATAAATAAAAAATATGAAAAAAAGAAAATGTAAAAAATTTGAAAAAATTTCCGAGTAGGCTTTCTTAAATCAAATCCTAAGATGGGGCCTTCTTAGAACCTGGACAATAGCATCCAAGATCCGAAAAGTTGTATGTATAACAAAATGCGTGTTTTAAACAAAGGTTTTGACCTAATAGTGACTGCTTTTATTCGTCGTTTCTATGCTAGAAACATTTTTTTCTACTTCCCTTAAAACTTTTTTTTCAATTGTAAGCAACAAAAAAAAATTTACCGAAAAAATAAAAAGCGAGTAAACTTTTCCTTGACATCTTGCAAGCGACGACTCAAATATGATTTTCAAAAACATTTAAAAGTTTTGAAAAAAAAGTGTCAGAGTGTTATTTTTTTCAGAAAGTCAAGTAATAATAGCATAATAAACTATTTCAAATATTTCTCTTTACAGCTTGACTTACAACTGCAAGATGAAGCTGGCGGTGACATTTCTAGTTTTATAACGAACGGCGAATGGGATTTGTTAGGTAAGCGAATTGCATGCTAAACAATAATTTTACGCTCCCAACAAATTTAACTAAATAATTCATAAAAAACAAAATAACATAAATGTTTAATAATAATCACAAAGTATAAATAGCAAAAATCTTAATTTCACATAATTTTATTTTAAAATATTTCTACTCAAAACCAATTTTAGCTTCCTAACAAATTACGCCACAGACAACTAACAAAATATCAATTCATAGCCACCTCTCAAACCGCTAACAACTTTTTACTAATATTTCCATCATACATACATACATATATCGCCAACAACTACAAATTAATAATCACTTTCTTAATTAATTACGTATGATTAATCGTTCTAATGCACAACGTTTTCTTTCTCTCTTTCACTCTCTCTTTTCCGTTTAAACAAATGTAAAATAAAATAAAATAAAACTAAAAAAAAAAAACAAAAACTATTCACTCTCTATACTACTATACTACTCTTATTGCATTGTCATCGTCGAACGTACACTCGTACACACTTTCTATCTCTCTCTCTCTCTATTTGCAGGCGTACCCGGTAAACGAAATGAAATCTACTATAATTGCTGCCCAGAACCTTATATTGACATAACGTTCGCCATTTTAATACGACGAAAAACTTTGTACTATTTTTTTAACTTAATTGTGCCGTGCGTACTGATAGCCTCAATGGCACTGCTAGGGTTTACACTGCCCCCCGATTCTGGTGAGAAGCTCTCGCTAGGTAAGTTTCGTACAAGAAAAAAATGCATTCGCACTTAAAGTGCTTTCACATAGTAAATAATTGGACTATCTTCGAATTTGGATTTTTGATTTTTTGATAAAAACAAAACAAAAAAACTCAAAGTAAAATAAGAAAACATTTGCACACCCTGCTCCCTTCCACCCTGCAATGATCGTACTCTTACATTGTATAATAGCCCCTCAATTATGCATGCGTCCTTTGACCAAGTTCAGTTAGTTTACTAAATATCTGAGGATCTATAAACCAAGAAAGATTTTTGTGCAACAAATTTTTCAACAAATCAACTCAAATTATTTTAAGTCGTTTGCGCACCATTTTTCATTTTCATCATCTAGACTCAACTTAGACAGAAATGTTCCGGCTTAACTGCCGGCTTATTCTTGACTTTCGTTGTTGGTTATGGCACTTATTTTCCTTTCACCATTAGAAGCATATCCTTAGTCGACAGTTATAAAAAAAAATGTTTATTAAATATTGATTTTTGTTCAAAAAGTGTATTTGTGGCTAAAATGTTGAAACTACAAAAATTTTGTTGCTGCACAGCAGTGCCTACTGGGTTACATGTAGTGGAAACATAGGTACTCCTTATAAAGACCTTAACACATTTACTCTTTCCTTATTATACTCAAATACGTGCGAGTATATAAGGGAAGATATGAGGTACTAATACTTAGCTCTGAGTAGTTTGAAGAGCAAGTATGAGCACTTTAAACCTTAGTCCTAAGCAGTTTGAAGAGCAAGTATGAGCTCTTGAAGTGTTAGCCCTAAGCGGCTTGGGAAAAATATATATGTACTTTTAAGCTGAGAGCTCAGTACTTTTTAAGGCCATAGCTGAGTTACTTTGAGCCTTAGGAATTCATACCGTAAAGACCATATAAATGTTGTTATGTAACCCTTTGGGCAACTTGATGATGAGAGTAGGTTCTGACAAGTATTAGTTTAAATAATATTTGAATCATTCAAACCGGTTCACGTAAAACGGTGTTGATTCTTGCCTTTATATAATAGATACCAATTTTTCTTCAAAGGAGAAAAATTGACTTTTTGCGTTTTACATAATAACCCCGTTAGGCTTTTCAAAACTTTTTCATGTAATTTTTCAACTTTTCTTGGTAATGGCAAAGCGTATTGCGACACATGTTTTTTGTGATTTTTTTTTTGTTTGTTTTTTTGCCCAACTATTTACCCATGCAGGCAGCTACTTTCTCATTTAAAATTCGCAAACAGCTGTTGCTGTCATTGTCGTCATTTATATTGGATTAAGTTGGTCCTTTAGCATAAACTCAAATTTATCAAATTTTTATATGAATTTAATGATGTCACGGAACTTGCAAAAAACACAGAATATTTCTAGTGCAAGACAACCTTCTTCTGAGTAAAACTGTCGCAACTTCATCAATTTCGTATTTGCTTGCGAGCGCCCAACTACAAACTATCGAACATGCCCACCACCCACATTCAAGCTACCACGGGAAATATGTATGTATGTGAAAATTAATATTTGCTCAAAAACAGGAAAGTTTTGCTGTCGCTTTTACGTGACATGAAAGTCGCGCATATTACTCACTAAACGTTACTTTGCACCCCACCCCTACTTAAAAGGGGTTCATTTGGCCCAAAATGTACAGTTGTTCGCCGCTGTCGTCACTGGCGAAGTTGTCAGAAATTTATGATAAATGTAACATTAAATTCAATTTAAGTGCCTCAAGTAAAATGTGGTGAAAGTGACGAAAGCGTACACAAACAAAATGGCGCATGAATAGAGTACAAGGCAAAGCGGCAACCAAAAACAAAATCGGCTAACGACTATGTGCGGAGCTTTATGCGACATCAGCAAATGGGAACGCCATAAAATGCCATCACTTGTAATCAATGTCAACAACAGTTGATGCAACAAACAACAACAACTAAAGCGAAACGTAATGCAACAATTGTTGACAGTTTTGCCACACGAAACGTCAAAGCGACAAAATATTTTTTTTTTTTTTTTTGATTTTCAAAAAAGGCGTCGGCCATCAGCATGTGTTGCGCCACATAAACAAGCACGCGCCTTCAACCTTGACCTATACAGCAGTAAAAGCAATGAAGAAAATGGCGTGCGTAAATATTTAAATACTTTCTAGTGGAGTATGCGAGGAGAATTCAAAGCGCTGTGTTGAAAAAGAAAAGTCGACCAAGGCGCTTGATGGCTCTCGTAGGTTGGCAGGGGAGAAATGAAAAGACTGCAGCATAAAGCAATCAAACGGAAGTGAATTTAATGAGTGGCAATAAGCTGCAAATGTGGAAGCATACAAATACAATTTATTTCATTGATACTCGTAAATTGAGGCTTAATAATATAGCTCGTTTTTTGTAATATTCGAATTAACAGTTTCAAATATATAAAAGGAGGGCCCACACAGTACTCGTGAAGTTGTGAATGTTTTTATTTATTTTATTTTTTTTTTTTTTTTTTTTTTTTTTTTTTTTTATTTATTTTTTTTTTATTTTTTTTTTTTTTTAATTTATTTTATTTTATTTTATTTTATTTTATTTTATTTTATTTTATTTTATTTTATTTTATTTTATTTTATAGAAAGATCGCAAAAACCAACAACAAAATATTAAGAACCGTAGCACGGGTTTACGTACATAAATATGTACAAACAAAAAGTCCAGCACACGCATTCGTTCGTATGACCGAAGGTCTAACAACAATGTGTGCTCACTGTTGGCAAGAACAAACAAACAAAAGGGAATTAATTGAAGTGGAGATAAGTGCATTGTGACGTCACAGGGCATCATAGCTTAGATGTTAGAATTTTCTAACAGCGGCTTTGGTGCAGACACTGGTTCGCATCCCAGTGTCCGAAAAGGGATCTGATGATGAGCTTGGAAACTCTGAAACATGTAATCCTATCCATCGCTGTGATTTAACAATGTAATTTTTCTCCAATTATTAATTTTTCCCAAAAACTGACAATTAAAATTCATTACGAATTATTGTTTCTCTGATCTCAAGCTTGCAAAACTTACAAATATTTTATTTTATATTTTTATTTTTATTTTTTTTTTATTTTTTTTTTATTTCATTTCATTTCATTTCATTTTATTTTATTTTGTTTTTTTATTTTTATTTTCTTTTATTTTTTTATTTTATTTTATTTTATTTTATTTTATTTTTTTTTATTTTATTTTATTTTCTTTTATTTTATTTTATTTTATTTTTATTTTATTTTATTTTATTTTATTTTATTTTATTTAATTTTTTTTTTTTTTTTTTTTTTTTTTTTTTTTTTTTTTTTTGTTTTATTTTTTTTTTTTTAAGTTATTTTATTTTATTTTATTTTATTTTTTTTATTTCATTTTTTATTCCACTTTATTTAATTTAGTTTTCTTGAGTTCCAAACTGCTACCTTTCGTAATAAATTTCTCATTTTTTGCTCATCAAATATGCATTGCATACTGCACGCAGAAGAAACACCAAAAAAATGTCTACACAAAAATCAACCAAAGTGAAAAACTTGTAAAACATGAACGTGCGCGCGAACTTTTATTTTATGTCGACTTCGAACAAAAGAAATACGACAAATCCTTTTTCAAATAAACGCAGACGAGCAACTCAAGAAAAATATAGAAACTCATAGGCGCACAACGCTACAGAAAATATGAATCTGAATTCAGAGATCTATGCAAATACCGAAAAACATAGAAAAACTTAAGAAAAATTACGATGTGAGCTAACATATGCTGTGATGCAAAACTTGGAAAGTTGTACATGAAAAGCGTGGAAAAACAGAAGCAGCTGTCCCCAAAAGAAGCTAGATCGTAACTAGTCCTAAATTATTTCAAATTCTTGTCTCTGTTTATTTAGTTTTTTTTTAATATAAATTTTCTCAAATGCTTTGTTAGGGAAAAGGTAAGCAGCCAATGCAAAATAAAAATTTAGAAGCTCCAACTTATTTCACTAACAAATCGGTCGAAAAATACGTTGTCATGGAAATTTAAACTCCAGCCCCACCTATCGAGAAAACTTCTTAACCAAGTCTACCACAGTCAAACACACCCACGCGCCTAAATGTATGCACTGCTTACAAAGTGAGAACAAATTCAGCAGCAGATGTTCGCATATGCCCACCGTCTCCGAGCCTTGCCTTTGGCAACATGTTGCACCAACATGAAAGTGTGAATTTGGTAAAATGATTCAAAGGACGCACGCTGCGTTTTACATAAAAAGTTGGAAGGTGTTGAGAAATTCATAAGGTTCACTTTTTTTTGGGGTTTTTTAAATTTTTTTGTTTCTGTAAGAAAAGCAAAAAATTATGTAGATTATTATGGTTGAAGCGCCTAAACATATGCCACAATAAACTTTGCCATACACCAAGCACATTAACCCTTTTTGTACCAGCGACGCATGCTTTTTTCCCCAAAATAAAAATTCCCCCCTCTAAATCATGATGATTGATTGCAAAACAAATTCAGTACTATATTACACATATGTGCAAACAATATTATTACAACAACAACAAAATAAACACCCACATACAAACCATTGAATGTTGACGCCAAACAGACAGTGACCATAACGACTTTGATTGAGGTTCAGCGCAGAGAATATGGTAGTAGTTTTTTATTTGTCCAACACTAACGCGCAGTTGTAGCCATAACAAGCACATAACAACAACAAAAACAACAGCACCAAAAACATGGAGTAACATGCAAAAATCAGCAGAATCGCCACAATAACCCGATTTCGGAGTGTCTTTCATATTTTGTTTGTAGCCTAAGAAGAGGCGTTCAACGGCAGCGCAAGTAAAAATCACCGTCGGCCATTGAAAACATATGACACAGCAAGTAGTTACTGCAACAACAACAATTAACAACAACAGCACCAACCAACACTCGCAACACAACAACAACAATAATAACAATAAAACATTGTTAACTACCGTTTCACATGTATCTAACTAGCAACAACAATGTTAAATCCAAAAGCCTAAACTAAATTTTGCTAAACAAAAAAAAAAAAAAAAAAACAAAAAAAAAATTTAATGTTTTTGCAACATTTTTGTTGTATATTTGTTGTGATTTATATTCAATGTTATTACAAAAATATTTTCTAGTTTATGTGATTTGTTGTTGCTATAAATTATATTACGTTACAGGAGTCACAATTCTACTATCGCTAACTGTCTTCCTCAATATGGTGGCCGAAACGATGCCAGCGACGTCAGATGCAGTGCCGCTGCTAGGTAAGTTGGGGGTGTTTTGAATGTATTTGGATAATTTTTTTTTTTTTATTATTCCAAGTTTTACAATTTAAGTTACAAACAACGTTGTAATGCGCGTCAACTTCAATGAATTTTAGGCGACGTTTTCTTTTCTTTTTTTTCTTTTTATGCACAAGTTTAGCACGCGGCAGCATTCAGGCCCATTTCATTCATACAAAGTTAGCCAAGACATAAAAAATTCCTTTCATCGTTTTGTTTTTGTAAAAGTATCAAGAAGCATTAGCAGAGGCACACCTTAGGTTGGCGTCCTATCAGCGCTTCTATGGAAAAGGAAGGGAGAGTAAAGGAACGATTGATGAACTAGCGCGGCATCGGTCTGGCATTGATACCTCGTAAGTCAAAGAGGTCCATGCACTCCTATATAGACCCGAACTCCCCGTGGCTACACCCCTGCTGCGCCTGACATATTTATTTTTCTACCCTCTAAACTTTAAAGGTATTTTGGTTCTAACCAATAATATGCTTTCAAACATTTTAACTCCTGCGCCTTCGTGCTGCCAACAATCTCCCTTCAATTCATATTTCCATATTAAAATTTATACCAACTAAGCTACTTTGGCCATCAAAATCATAAACAAGAATGTAAGCAAGAGCTTCAACGAAGTAAGACATCAAAAGTGACAATGTTTTAATAGCACCTTGGAGACTTTTCGATTAATTTCGCATCAACTCACACACACGCTCTCACATACATATATGTACAGAAAACTGGAAACTTCAAGACAATAAACACATAGCAAATTACCTGTGCGTTGTTTTGTCCGCTTTTCTTGTTGCAACCCTACAAAAAATTGTGTGACTAATCTTTAAAGAGAGCGAGCGGGGATCGATCCCTTAAGTCCACAGTTGGCTTTGATTCAATTTGTGTAGCATGCTTATAGGGGTGTAAGTAAATTTCAGTTTTTTTAGCATACTTATAGGAGTTAAAATACCCATTTGTGTGGAAAGTGGACTAGTCCCTACGTACCCGTTAAGTTATAAAATGGTACAATTAGTCTCTCCATAAGACATGCTCAAAAAAATATGACCAGTTCAGCCCATACAAAGTGATCAGAACAGGTATTAGTCGCATTCTCCTTTGTGACTCGTCCCAGATTGATCCTAGACTAATCGCATTTGTTGCAGGGAACCTACCACACACACACACATACTCACCTCCATAAAAAAAAAAAAAAAAACTCCATATGCAGAGCGTCGTTTGAAAACATTCATCAGGTGCGTTTGTGTGCGTTACGCCGGAAGTTGTCTGCGTGCTGAACTTGAGCGCAACTTGTTTATAGGAGATTTGTGTTTTTCATTTATTTTTTTTTTCATTGGTGTGGGTGAGCTACGCAAAAAGGGTTTGAGACCTGCAATTTGTAAGTAATACGAAAATTTGCTTTAACGACTTGAAGAAATAAACATTGTTTACGTAGCAAAAACTCATTGACGATGACTTTGGTAAGTTGGTGAAGTAATTTTTTAAGGTAGCAGCAGGGTTAAACAAAGTAAAATAAAAGAATCTTAAATTAAGAACTCAAGGGTAAGCGCGGGTAGTTGCCCAAAAAAAGATTGCTTGCAGGCAGAGATTTATTAAGTGTTTAGATTTATTGTATGACTCGACGTATTTAGTTTTGTTTTTCACACAGAAAATTTTAAACAGGAATTTATGAAGAAAAAAAGATTTAAGGCAGCTTATTGAAGTTGTAATTGAATTTTTTCCACGTGCAGAAAATTTTTAGAAATAGTCATACATACATACATACATAAGTGTGTGTGTGTGCAGGAAAGAAACAAAAATTAAAATCAGGTAATTATATCAATTTAATTTCCTTTGTTTAACTTACCTACAAACTGGTATTTAACAGTATTTTCAGTTATAAATTTTGTTTGAAGTTTTGTGGCTTTAAAAGCCTTCAACCACTTCCGTTTATATGTAAATATTTAAAATAGTGTTAAAAGCTAGCTGTAAATAATGCATAACTAATTTGTTGCTGAAACGGTTAGTAAATCAAGCTCATTTTGTATTAACTAATCCCCATTCAAATATATCCCAAACCATTTGCATTACATTACATTACACAATATTTAATGCAACTACACGTTTCATTACGCTACATTATACATATATACTTCTAGCTAATATAAAATTAAAAAAAATAATAATAGTTTTTAAAATGATTTAAAGTACAAGAAGTTTTAATTGGAATGTTTAGCGATGCAAATTTTCTGTTCGTTTGGTATTTTTAACTTTCAAATATGCAATTACCATGATCAGCTAATATTTAATGAAATTACAAATATAAAGGAACTTATAAAAATTATTAATTCTTTGAAGTTATTACAATTATTTTTAATTATATTAATTTTTAGGTGCTAGATTACTTTTGGTTTTTATACATACATATATAATCGATATACATACGTTTTAATTTGGGAATATTAGAAAAGCCGATAAATCAGTTGTGCAGTAGATTTTGTCAATCAGAAATTTAAAAAAAAAGAGTTTAGGTTTTTATATATGTCTTTGAGTTATTTTTTTTTCTTTTTTTGTTGTAAAACTTTTAAAACTTTCCACCTATGGCTGGAGGTGATAGTTTCGGGCTATTTCGAGAATGTTAATATTTTTTAATTTACCGCCTCAAGGCAAATGTTTTTGAACTTTTCTCTCAAAAATATCACTTAAACGGAAATTTCAAAAATTTCCACTTTACCCACCAAAAAAATTGGTACTCAAATTAAATAACCTTTTATAGCAAAAAAAATTGAAAAAATGCTAACATCAGAAGTAGTATGTTTGTAAATTCAATTCCATTACAGTAACAATTGCATCCTCAGTAACTTCGAAAAAAAATTGTTTTCCTTTGCATCACACGTAAGTAATTGATTACATTTCAATTACTCAAAATAAACTACCAGAAGTATTTGCCTTGTTTTATGGATTTTTTTTAAGCTTTACTTTGAAAAGGAATTGAAAATGTAATTTAAATTACAATACAATTACAATTACATTACAAGCATCTAAAATTTCCTATTACATTACTTAATCAAAATTGATCAGTATTTCATGATGTTTGGCAAATTTAACTCCATTACAATTACAATTACATACTCAGCTATTACGAAAAATAATAATTTTCCTTTGCGTCCTACAAAAGTAATTGATTACATTGCAATTCGTCGAAATAAATTAACAAAAGTACTTTTCTCGTTTTGTAAATTTTTTTTTTTTCAAACTTGACTTTGGAAAGTAGTTGAAGTCGTAATTGAAATTACAATACAATTACAATTACATTACAAGGACTACCAAAACTAATCTCAAATTGCTTATTACATTACTCAATCAATATTTATCAGTTTTGTAATTACTTTTGAAATTTCTTTAGGGTATGGGTAATTGGCAACTACTTTCTGGATTGCTTGTACTGTAATTGGAAACATTACAGTTCCTTTCAAAAATACTGTTTTTTTTTAATTACATAAAAAATTCAAGTAATCGATTCTCAAAATGTAGAAATTACTACTGGTATTATTTTTCTATCTATTTAATTACTTTTGTAATTGTAATTGTAAGGATAAGATTACTTTTGTTTATTATTAGGAATTGAGGGTAGTTTGATTACTAAAGTAACCATTTTTAGAAAGCTCTGGTGCACGGTAAAGCACCTTTTTAAAAGTTAGTATGTATCTTGAACTCAACATTCTATAAATTATTTAAAGCAAAAACAGGAATACAAGCTTGGGTAACTTTTTTGCTCCCGTTTTACCTGGAGAAAAGCTGAACTCATTGCTTTCTGACTTATATCAACTTCTTCAGAAACACTCACAAAATGCCTGAAAAATGTTGCTGAGAGACAAAACCAAAAAAAAAAAACCCGAAACTGCGTAGTAAACTTAAGTCTCCCTACGGCCATAGCTTGTGTTAACAGCTTTCTTAATATTATCACTAGAGTTTAATTATTCATATGCAAAATAGCACGCCTAAATGTATACACTATAAAATTCATAAGAGTAAAATCGAATATGTCGGACAAATTTTAATTTTTTTTTTTTTGCTGGGTTTAATTAATTTCTGCAGTTGTACTATCTTATGTACAACCATATGTAATATCTGCATTTAAATGTTTGAAATAAATGTGAGCGCCTGCCTTAAAGGGGATCCTGGGCTTGAAAAGAACCAACTCGCTGCTGACTTAAAGAATTAACTTCATAGTGCCTATATTTAGGCGCTCTTTTTTTGCATATCATCCGAATTCCACTTTTCACTTATTTATTGCTCAAAAATTACATAACAAATCAAAAATTATTTCAATTATTGGCAGTGTAAATCATTGCATAACATTAAATTACAATATTCACACATTTAAAATGTAAAAACAAAACCATTAAAACAATGTCAACATTCAAAGCATTGTCTATTTTGAAGCATTCTTACGCTTGTTGTTGTTATGCTTTCATGTGTTGGCGCTTTATTTGCTGTCACATTAAACATTTGGAACATATTTTCATGTCCAAACACAAACACTGCGACACATAAGTACTTACTTGCAAACATTTCCATTTCCATTTTTATTTCCAATTTTTTTTTTTTTTTTCAATTTTTTGGGATGCATGTTGCTGTACTTTTTTTCTTTTTTTTGTTCAAGTTGCCTTCTTTCTTCTTTACATTTCTTTTCTTCTTTTGTTTTCAAATATTTGACAATTTAGCGCAAATGCAATGCAATGAATTCAACAACAAAATACACAATAACAAACACAAAAACAACAGCAGCAACAAAAAAAATCGACTCTAAAAATATAGTTTACGTATTTGCTTATACATTTGTACATACATACAAACATATAAATCTAAATATATACATACATACATATATGTAGCTGGTGGTAACAACGTGTCTTCTTCTTCTTGTTTTTATTGCGTTGCATTACAATAGCAAAGCGTTAGCAATAAAAATAACCAAATAAAAAACAAACAAAACGAATGTAAATACTTTGTATAAAAAAACATAGATTTATGTAAATAAACATTATTGCAACACAAACAAAGCGCACGACCCAACCAACCAACCCACACAGTGATAACTGCATTTAGCACACAAGCTCGTCACTGGGCAATTGTACAACAAACAAGCGCACAAACACTTTAATGCTCCCTCTGCAATACTAAAACAAACAAGAATACTAACAAAAATTGCACATGCACACAATCACACACACACACACACGCATACCCTGCAGTGAAGTCAACTAGTTAGAAGATATGCTGCAACTAGTGGGTATCACAAGCCAACTAGGCAGCCAATTGTCTTTGTTTTCAAGTGTCAGCTTTCACAAGAAAATTGTAAAACGTGAATGGTTATAAATCAGCTATTTTTAGGAATTTTTGTTTGTCTGTCTATACGTTTGTTCGCGCATCACTCAGAAACTGTTAAATAGAAATGAACGAAAGCTTTACCATTACATTAGTAGACATCTTGCTCAAGTTTAAAGTATCCTTTATTTCCTTTATTTATATCTCTACCAGTTTCGGAGTTATCAAGCAGTAAGTGAAATCAGTCGAAAGACAGTCATACATACTACATACAGTGCTGCCTACTTAGGCTCTAGTTAAAAAAGCTTTCGCGAATAAAAAGACATAAAATTATTCAAAATTGATTTTGTTCTCCATGCTCGTTGAATATACATATGTAAGTAAATATGTGTTAACACCTTTTTAGGTTAGCTTTTCCATAAAATTGTCCTTAAAATGGTTAACATCCCTAATAAACACACGAAATGACCCCCACTGTTCCCGAAACTAACAAAAAAAAATTTGAAATGGCCCAAAAAAATTTCGAGATGGTCAGAAAATAAACCCGAAATGATCCCGAAAAAATTTTAAAATTATATCGAAAACAAAAACGAAAAAATCCCAAATACATACTATCAAAATCATTTCAGTAACGAATGTGCACAAAACAATCCCGAAAAGGTGCCGAAATGATGAGAAATTTATCCCGAAACGGGACAGAAACAGCTCTAAAATCATCCCGAAAAATTCCCGGGAAGAAGGTTCTAACTTTGATGCGCGAATGCGGACATTCTTTAAAAAAATATGCTGAGTCAAAATAAATTTTAGCATTTATTGCTACACGTTTGGCATTTTTGGAGTAGTGGGAGTGCAGTCAAAAATTATTTTTTTTTTCTAACTAGTTTTTTGTCACAATATTTTGATCTTTCGCTACAGGGTATAACTTGTACAAAATAAATTCGTTGCAAATGTTGCGTATACGCCCCCAACCGCACCGAACTCGCCAACACAAAAACGAAACATCAACACCAACACCACTAAGTACTTTTATTTATGGAATGCAATAAACAACACTAAAACAATAACAACAAAAATGCACACAAAACTAAATACAATAAATTCAAATAAGTACTAACATGTTTCCAAACCTCAAACGCACACACACACACACACACAGCCAAACCCACACATTTATTTAACCAAAAAAAAAAATATAAAACAATAGAGGACTGGTATGGCAAGCAAAAGCAAAAACAAAATAAACGTATCAACATACCTATATATATATAAACCATAGACCAAATAAACCCAAAATAAATAAGTGAGTAACAACACTTAAAACTAAAAAAAAATGCTACAAAACACATACAAACATAAAGTAAATATGTTTGTGGTGAGCAACAAAAAAAAAAAAACAAACAAAAAAAGCCAAATAAACAAACAAACAAGAGATCTGTATGTGTTGCCAAAAACGCAAAATATCTACTTGCTACCATTTCGTGCCACATTGCGCTTGCCTGCTTTCTCTGCCATTTGGCACATCTGAACTCTGCTCTGTCAATTCGCAGCAGCCCGGCCAACGCATTGTTCAATACGCTCAGCATGCCCTACACTCGGGCGCTTAAACGTAAACAATGTGTAACTTGCCGTCACTTTTGTTTGTCAATCTTAAAACCACCACATAATGTGAAAGAAAAAATGTTCTTGTCGGTTTGCACAGCAACACAAATGCGCTTACAACAAAAGTTTTGAAGTTAGAAAAAGAAAGAAAATTACAAAAGAAAAAAATTTAAATTTTAACTCAAAAATTGTTAAGCATTGTACCAAAGGAAAACACAAAAACAAAAAAAAAAAACAAACAAAAAAAAAGGAAGCAAAAGGTGTGGATAAAATAGTAGTGATTTAAGAAAATGCATTAACTGAGCGTCCACACAAAATGGCGCAGCTGAGCTGCTAGCATTTTGCCGGCTCTTTTTTCTTTCTCAATTTCTAAATTTCTTTATGTCTGCGTTTCTTGCGTGCTTTTGGTCTACTTTCTTTTTTTCGAATTTTTTCTTTCGCTTCTTCTACTACCTCTTTGTCTGTTACTACTACTACTACCTTTGCTGCTTTTTCTACTAATTTCGCTTCAATTTGACTTTTGAATTACAAAAGTTAAAATTTTCTTTTCCTCAACTTTGCCCACACACATACATACATACATACATATGTACTTATAACAAAAGTCATGAAATGTCGTGACCAGATTAATTATTCTTAGCTGCCTTGTCCACCATGACGGTTGTTCCGTTTGAGCTATTTCTGTCCCTAAGAGAAATCACCAACAGCACAAATCCACAAGTCTCGAACTTTGTTCAGTTTCGCACAGCTAAGGGGGGTGCTTCGGCTTTAGATAGTAGTATTCAAAGCTGGTCATGTACCACTTTATTTAGGTAGAGTGTGCATGAGAGCACGAAGAAGCCGCTCACTTTCTTCTCCAAACTGAGGTTTATCACTCCTCGATGGCTCTTGCGTTACCCCATGCAAAAGAACATGAACGGAAGGCCTTGATTATCAAATCCATACAGTTTTAAATGAAAGCAACAAAAAAATTGCACATACAAATTTTCGTCATGTGGGCCATTCCACAATAAACATGTACTAAGCATTGGTATGGTTTTCTGTTTGAACATTCTTAATTGAAAATTCGTTAAAAACTCAAAAATCGAAGAAAAAGTACAGAGTCTAAATGTAAATTTGTTTGCTTTATTCAAATCCGTTAATTGAGGTTAGGCCGCACGTTTCAATACATTAAATTTTTTTTTTTTTTTTTTGGAGGTTAGGGACGAATCACGACCACACGTTGGGTGAATTCTGATGATAGATTTGTATTCAGCGCGTAAAGCTACATAGAAATGCATATATCGCGCTACCAAAACAACATGTGTTTTTTCTTATATTTTAACCATTTTACATATGGGACACATATGACCCAGTAAGTGTATTCGGCTTAATAGAGGTCAAAAAAGTCTAAAAAAAAAATTATATAAATTTTTTCCATGTGAAATTTAGTGTGATTAGAATTCTATTTGATTTGTATCAAAGAAAAATCGCGGCTATACAAATGAGTTCAACCAATATTTATCGTCTGAGTTTATATGTGCCATTAGTAGTATAATTACAAAACTTCTTAGAAAGCATTTACGTTTAAATGAGGTTGTAAGAAGTTATTCAGAAAGTTAGTACCTTTGACATTTATTGAATATATAAAATTTTGTTTTCTTAAAAAAAATCGTATTGAAAGGGTTAACTATTGTTCTAGACGATGTACCAGATACGTAAATTCCATTGACTGAAAAAATATGGAGATAAACAAAATTTTTTTATTTTTTTTGCGTTTTTGTTGATATTGATTTTTAAGAGTTTAAAAAAATTCTCAAAATAAAACATGAACTCAGAAAGCCGTACTAAACTTTAGGCAAAAATTTTTTTGAATGAAATCAGCTCTACAAAATCTAAACTAGCAGTCATAGTTCCTGTCTATTGTACATAGCTTTAGTGCTCTTAAAGCACTCCTATGAAAGCTCTCCTTACATGCATGAGTATGTATGTATGTGCGTGTGTCTAAATATCTCTAGCAATATGGATCTGTAAGAATATACAAATTTCGCTTAGCAACTATTCAAACTAATATTAAGCTGCTGTGCTTTTCTACCCTCGTTCTAGCTCTCTCTCTCTCTCTGTCTCTCTTTCGCGCTCTTATCTCTCGCCTGTTTTATATGGCGTGCTTTATGTCAATGCTTTTTCATCATACTCCTCTGCCAATTTCAACTAACATTCCCACTGCTGCTCTATCAAAATCTTAACTAAAATTTATTTTATTTTACTTTTATTTCATCAATTGCGGTTAACCCATTAACGCTTATCTTTGTATATAATCACTTTGTATTATTTATTTTGCTTTTTTTTGTTTTTGTTGTTTCTGGCATCACTCATCACACGCATTTCTCTACCGCTGTATCATACACAATCAAATCATCAAAGTCATTGAATGCGCCAAATTTGAAACAAATTTCTTTCATTGTTTATTTACTTAAAAATGTTATTAAAATTTAATATTTTGATTTTTGTGTTTCATTTGAGTTTTAATTGTTTTTATATAGCAGCAAAGATTTTAAAAAATTTCACTATAAATATTTTCCTAATCAGTTGTAAATAAAATGAAATTTAAATAATGTAAATAAACATTGTATATTAATATTTAGTTGCGCATAATTAGTGTAAGCTCGGAAATTATCACAAAATGGAAGGCAACACTTTTTTTCTTCTGTTTTGTCTGATTGGGAGCAAGCCATGCAGCAAGTTCTTTATACAATTTTTGAAGTTCGCGAACTCCAAGTGAATGAATTTTTTTTTTTTTGTGACGATTTCCAAGTTTTCTCTAATTTCACTTCGAGTGTTGAAGGGTATTCCAAAGTTATACAATTTAGCATTGTTCGCCTTGATAACCACTTTTAGGCATATCTTTGAGTAGTGAGATCCATAGTTCTATATAAGGCTTTAGTGTTGCGACACGCTTCAATTAATTGCCAAACCTCAACATATTGGCTAAGGTGCAGAGATCCAGGTGGAGCTCTCAGAACTTCTCCGAGTGAAGCCCATTTAGTGACGCGAATAAAACTTTTTTTTAATTCAGATCAAAATTTCTTAGTAATGATTACTGCTTAACTGATTACCTGTTTAATTGAATATTTAATAGATAATAATAATTGTTAGCCATTTTTAATAATAAATAAATTATTCCAAAAATGTATAATTTTTTACTGTTACTAAAAAAAAAAAAAAAACAAAAATAAAAAGAAAAATAAAAATGAAAAAAAGAATAAAAATAAAAGTAATGATTATTTTGAGTTTTTATAGTGTTTAATTACCATGCAAAAAACACGAGCATAACAGTACGGCGCAAAATTTCTATAAAATCATTTTTGGAATACCCTTCAAACGCTCAAAAAACTCTTTAAGCAGTGTACTATAACAAAAGAATTAATTATATTAAAAAAAAAATATATATATATATCATTTTGTTGAATGCTAAATGTTAGCCAAACCTAAAATTAGTAGCGTTAGTCAATAGCTCAGTAGCATTACAAACAAAAAAAAAATATTTAACACAAATATTAATTTTTAAAAAAACATTCACTTAGTTGAGCAGCCAGCCAATTAAACCATACAATCAGTTTCACACCATTCTCAACCTAAAAAAAAAATCTTTAAGCATACAAAGCGCCTCCATGTAGCTCTTGAACATACCACAGCATAATCCAGAACGTAAACAAAAAAACTTTCAATCGATATGCCAATTTACAAACAGTAACTAATGTATGAAATTAACACGAAAACTTTCAAATCATTCTCACAAATCCTCTCTCTATTCCTTTGACTACTAATACTAGTACTCTTTAGTGCTCGTCCCACTAATCACCTAACAAATTAATTCCCATTAACTTAACCCACTGACTACTAACTACTAACAATTTGTTATTTAATACGAAAAAAAAGAAACAAACAAAAAAAGAAGAAGAAATACAAAAAAAATATGCAAAAACAATGAATCGAAAAGCGTACAAAAACAAATATTGAAAATCATGATGATTGCGGATAATTGGTTGTGCACAAATTAATTCAACATATCACGGACGAACGGTGATAAAAACGGGTTGAAATATTTAAATGCAACAATGCAAGGTTCAAGTCAATGGCAGTGTTAGATTGTTTTGTCTTTAAAGTTGAATATTATGAGGGATGTGTGTTTAAACAAATAATGGAAGATTTCAATTAACATAAAGCCGATTGAATAGTTATTCAGTGCAGAAACAAACACGAATAATCAATCGATAATAGTCAAAATTAATCACATTATGTTTAGATATTCTGAAATGATTTGACTAATCACAATTCGTTTAATCGGACTATTTAAGTGATTAAATATTTTCGAGCAATGACTCACATTGTGATTAATTAAAATTGATTTTATTGTTTATTTATTATTAATAAATTTAATAATCTATAAACAATAAATCAACCGCTTTGATTAATCAGTAAAATAAATAATTAAAAAATATTTTCCTCCGATTAATCACACATTCCGCTAAGTCATATAATCTCAACAAAACAATTTCACATTAGTTGCTTGAATTGAGCCTCAAGTTGTTGTTGTGGGAGTTGGGGATCTTCAGCCACCCACACACAGCGAAAATACTAACTACCTTATTGAGCTTAGGACTAGGAAAAGCGGGAGGGTGGGTAAGTGTGGGTTCCCTTAAAACTTAAAAGGCTTTTTAGGTAATTTTACAGGAAAAAGTTTTCATATTTTTTTGCTGTAAGATAATGTTTTGATATATAAAAAATAAATATATACTTATGTATATGTACTATGTGGTATGTATTATATACTTTTTTAAATGCTTCAATATTTAAGAGATGATTTTTTTTTACATTTATGCCATGAATTCTTACTCGTAATCTAAATATAAAACAGTTTGTGTAATATAAGTTAATTTTCTCTCAAGTTTGCTCACAAAGTGTTTTTGGTCTACTACTTTAATCACGATTTGTATTTTTTTTTCGTGTAACTTTTTCAATAATTTTTTTTTTTTTGTTGTTTTGAAATAAAAAATTAATAAAAAGCTCCGTCAAAATTCTTTAAAAATAAATTTAAAAAATTGATTGTGTGAAAATAAATTGATAAATAAGAGAAGAGTGTAGTCTTCTATTTATCACGCTTTGATACCGTCTAGGGCGGCCACCTCATCGTGTTATATTGTCATCTAGGGTTGCCACCTATTAAATTAACTGACCCTTTTTCGCATTGAGTTTATATGCTACATTGCAAACTCTTCTACTAAGGTGCTGCCACTCCATCTTAAATAATTTTCAACTAAAACATTTCTGAACAGTGTTGCCACTTAATAATTTTATATTAACTGAACTATTCGCATCATTTTCGTACAAAGGGAAACGCCTAATTTGTAAGAATTTCTAGAGCGTTGCCTCACATCTTAAATCATTTTCTGCAAAAATATTTTAGAGTAGCGTTGCCATTTAATGCTATAAAATTTTTTTATTTTAAATATTTATTGATTATATTTCGTCATATCGACCTCAGCAAATGCCTACAAAACGAGGTCGTCCCGATAGTTCACATACATATATTAAACACCTTTATGACGCCGACGATGAGGTTATGCTTACCTCCTTCTTTCGAGTGCTGTGACCCTTGTACTTCACACAATCAATAGGCCAGAATCTAACCAAAATATTGTAAAAAAATTTTTTTTTTTTAAATTTTGCACATTCAAAAAATACTTTGTAAATACACTTTTTTTTCAAATAATTCTATTAATTGCGTTTTACCTGAGCAAAATGGGCATACAGTGGAGCAAAATGTCTAGCCAATCCATGCATAAATAGTAATATGAGTCAATAAGATCTGAAAAGTTTGCAACACCAAAACAAATTAAAAATACTGCATAAAAACTTGAAAAAAATGAAAATAAATAAATGAGCAAAAACAATAAAAAAAAACGTTAATATGTATTGGGCGATGCATTTGCATATACAGAGCCACACACACACATACGAGTATGTGAAATGTTGTGTTATATGCAAACGTGCATCGTCTTCGCTCATTGAGTATGTAGCAACAAATTATAGGCAAAAAGTATGTTACATACAAATCAAAAAACAAAAACAAAACAAAAAACGTATGTACAATATTTGTGTAATTTTTGTGTCCTTCTAGGAACTTATTTCAATTGCATTATGTTTATGGTGGCCTCATCAGTTGTGTCAACCATACTTATCCTCAATTATCATCATAGAAATCCAGATACGCATGAAATGAGTGAATGGGTAATATTATATGCAAATCAATTCAACCAGAAAAAAAAAAAAAAACAAAAAAAAATTTTTTTTTACTGTTACAAACTTATTTATTTACGATGCTTTGTTGAATTGTTTTTTTTTTTTAACTTTTATACTATTTAATACAATAACGCTACACACAAAAACATAAAAATGCTAACTATATACGCACCAAGCACTTATATACATATACAAATATTTGCATACACAAACTAATAAAATATAAAATCACTTTCAAATAATTTAACAAAAAAAAAAGCGAAACACCCCTCTTCCCACCGAAGAGTGGCATTATATATTTGCAAATTTGTTTGAGCCAATTTCTAAATTAACAAAGCGCACACACACACGCACACATGCACACATATATACAACTACTTTCAATTATTATAAATACGAATGCTTTTAGTTGTTGCCTGAGCAGGCAAATTTGCTGCTGCTTGGTTGATAGTGACGCTGACCACAGGCAAAAGTTACTCATACGCAGTGTCGCTCGCGCTTTAATGTGAATTACTTAGGAAAATTCTTTATAACTAGTGCGCGTTTTTAGATTTCTATAATTGATTTTAGTTTATTTTAATTTAAAAAAACTGAATATTAATAATTAATAAGCATATTGCATGTCCAAAAAAAAAAAAACAAAACAACTTTAATGTCACACATACAAACACATATTGAGCATAAGTGACGCTCATGTCCATACATACAAACATGGTATGTGCATACATAATTCAAACGAAAATGCAAATTAATCAAATTTTCGAATTTTCGAATTTGCTTGCTTTCATAAATAAGACTTTCATTACAATTACTAGGTTTTTAAAAAAAATTACGAATAATACGTTTTTAATGCATTCACCATAGTATCTACTCATAAGCAGAGTATGCAAATAAACGAAACGATAAGAAAAATTTTACCAATGTACATATACATATATGTATGTACAAACTGGGAAAATGTTTTTTTGATAAAACTCAATGAAATAAGCAATAGAACAGTTGTACCATAAGAATTTGTGATTCCAGTTGCATATCTACATGTCAAATTGCCGGATAGCTGGAATCGACTCCTTTTGATTTCAATGAAATTTTGTCGTAAAGTTTTTTTTTGGTTCTCCTAAAGAAAACAAAAAAAAATCCCAATTTTTGCGAATCAAAAATTTTAATTTTCCCCGTTTTATAAAGTTTTTTTTTCACAATACTTCTGAAAGTCATGTATTTGAAAATAAAATTACTATCAATAAAAACATTTTGAAAAAAAAATTTGCTTTCTAATTTTGAAAAAATATATTTTTTTATGAAATTTTGAGTTCAAATTTTTTTCGCTTACTACCCCGACATATCTAAAGGTATCCTAAAATTTTCGGAAAAGTTTTTTCCGTTTTACGTTTTTGTTTTTACATTAAACTAGCAAAGAAAAATGTTTCTGTGTTCAAAAATGGATAAATAATTAATAATAGAGACATAAACAAATGAAAAAACTTTCTTTTGTCCAAAATTTCAATAACTGTATTTTTGAAAAAACAAAAAACCCTCTCCAAATTTAAAGTTATATTTAGCTATATCAGAGCTTTGATCCAAAAAAATATTAATTATAAAATTGAATGTCGAACTCAAATTTTTACGACTTTATAAAATTGGAAATTAAAATTTTGTTTGCAAAATACTTTCTTTTATCAAAATTTTTTTTTTAAATATTTTTTTTTTTAATATTTTTTTTCAAAATATTTCTTCAAAATTTTATTTTGTTTTTTCAAATTATTTTTTTGTAATCACACCTTCAAGTACCCTCATCAAAAGTACAAACTTCTTTTGTTTGAATACAGTTGTTAAGAAACATTGGAAAAAAAATTTGCATAACTTTCAAAAAAAATATATTTCTTTTTTAATTTTTAAGCTGTTTTTTGTTAGTGGCATTATGACACAGCACCGAATATGGTGTTTGTTTTTAATTTGTATAAAACTTTTAATTCGCGAAAATGCCATTGAAGTGCTGGGCAAGTGTTTGCACTCATAATAAAATATTTTGTTTCGCATGTTTGCATACTCTGGCTCACAAGAATTTTTCAAAAATTTATTTTTCTTATTTTTTCTCTTACTAGCATAATAAATATTTGTAAATATAATTTCGTATTAAACACTTAATATTGTTAATATTAATAATTTTATTAATTTTCGCTGAATTTACGGCAAAACAACGCTGCTGAAACGGCTACTTCGCTTGATCTCAACTACACACTATAAATTTCCCGCTCTTACGCTCCCGCTGTAACTGTCTTCACATGCTATCCCTGTCTCAAACTATTCTAACTCTATAATTGTGAATTAAAATGCAAAAAAAAAAAAAAAAACAATTCTACCAACAACACCAATACATTGTGTGGATGCATTTTAAACTACGCGCTGACAACAACAACAACAATAAAAACATACAAACGATGACACTATGAAAAAAATATAAATAAAATAATATAAAACAATAACAACCACACTCCTTATATATATATATAAATATACATATATATATATTACTTAACAAATAAAAACAAACAAACAACAATTGTAATCGAAACAAAACTAAAACGTTAAAAATAAAACCAAAACTGTACTAAAACGTCAATACCCGCAACACTACTCTTTCCCTCTTTCTTTCGCTGTCGCGTTCTCTCTTACACATTCGCTGTCTACCAACAAATTTTGCACAACCCCAGATAAGAGTAATATTCCTTTATTGGTTACCTTGCATATTGCGCATGCAAAGACCCGGACAGGTCGGCTACGAATGCCCACCGCCACCATCATCATCGAGCTCATCAAATGCCGGCGATAAGAAACATCAAATGCAAAATGTCGAACTGAAAGAAAGGTAATTTTTACAGCTCATGCTTGTAGTAGTTATAACGGTTGTTTTTGTGTTTTATTGAAATATGTATTTAAATTTTATATATCTCTGTACATATGTATGTGTGTATGTGTGTATTGGGAAATAGTTTTTTGCGGTATGCGTGAATGCAATTTCAACAATGTCAAATATATTTTGTTATATTGAAATGTTTGCACCCTCTGTGTGTGTATGTGTGTGGGTGTTTGTGCAACTTTTTTTAGTAAGTACATTTAATATATCTTCTCACAAGCAGATCATCGAAATCTTTACTTGCTAATGTGCTGGATATTGATGATGATTTTCGTTGTAATCATCGCTGCGCAAGCGCCACGTTGCCACATCAGCCGACTTATTATCGCGCCATGTATAGGTAAGTAGAGCAAGTATTTTAAATGTCTGACATTCAGCTACTTGAGACGAACTATTAACGATCAATATACTAATTCAATGTTCCTTGAAAACTCAATTTAATTCGATCTGCCTGAAGAGGGTTTCAATATGATTGATGAAGGCGGGTGTACAAAAATCGGTCCTTGAAAGTGTTTTAAAGAATTCTAGAGTTTGCTTTTAAATTTCTTTAAATAGTCGGCACGATCCCTCTGACAATCGACGCTAAGCCCTTCTACTGGGAGTGAAATTACCAGACCAGTGGCGGATCCAAAATTTTGCGAAGGAGGGAACCACATTTTTTTATGAAGTATCGAGGACATCTTTTATTCACAGTTTCTGAAAAATAAGACTTTTGGACCCTAAAATCCCCTCGTGGACCCGCTCCTGTACCTGTAATATTCCTGTTAAAAGAATTGTTTCGATTTAAGAGGAAAAGAGATGTTTAGTAGCATGAAGGGGCAGGACATTTATCTGGTATGATGGAGTTAATGTCCAAATCAAAGTTTTGTCCTTTGTCTCCTTCGGAAGGACGTGCTCTGCTTCAGCTATTACAGGTGGTTGAATATCAATTACGGAGTTCATAGGCAGAGATTTGAGAGAGTAGTCTACAGACTTGGTGTGGCAGTCATTTAGAGCCTCACTGTGCTTACTTAAAATATTTCTACGACATTTCAAAAGCCATTTCTCGAATTCTGAATACATTTCATTGCACCCCTTTTGGCACTTTTAATATTTGAAATCAATTTTCAAACCTTGTCTTAATCAATTTAAGCTTATCTTAGTCCTTTATCTCACCTCAACTCAGTAATTGAAAAAAAAAAATAAAAACAAAGAAAAAGCGTTTCTCAGTAAAAAAGCGCCTTCACAAAAACAATTGTCTGCAAGAGACGTGCAAAAGATGATTGTGGCAGATAAGCCAGTTTACTGACAGCTGAATGCACTTGAAAGCTTGATGTTGGAAATTTCTAAAGTTTAGGGGTTGCCAAGCGAAAACGATTTTAAAGCTAATTTACTTGAGCTTAGAAATATTGAAGTTTTTAAAGGTATTTTCTGGTACTAATTTTTTGGAATACTTTGAAAGATACTTCCAAGTTTTATTTTTTTTCCCTTTTTTAAGTTTTGTAATTTTTTTTAACTTCCACATCTGTATTCAGTTAGTTAAAGTTAGTTAAAGTTAAAAAAAAAATTTCAAATATTTCTTTCAAAAAAAATTATTTTAAATTGTAAACCGTTTTTTTAATTTTTAGAAATCGGAAAATCATAGTTCATCATTAAATTTGAGCTCAAATTTTTGTATTATATCTCTGATGTACTTTAAGATATCCTGGAATTTCAGATGGGATTTTTTTGGGTTTTTTTTTTTTCAAACACGTCACTATTCAACTAAGAATTATTGTTCGCTGGTCTCGAGCTTGCTCAGAACTTACAAATTTGTAAACAAGAAAGACCGCAAAAGCCAACAACAAACACGTCACTTTTGATTTTTGACCAATTTTTTTTATTTATTTTTAGTTTAATTTTTTTTTTTTTTGGATTTTAATTAAAACAAAATTAAGTAAGAGAAAAATATTTTTTTAAATAAATTTTTAGTGATATCTTGTAAAAATTAAAGCTCGCCAATAAATTTGGACTCTATTTTTTTTAATTATAACTCGGATGGTTTTAATTAATTAAAAAAATTTGGTAAAAAAAAATTTTTTTTTGTTTAATAATTTTTTAAACATATTTTTGTAAAAATAAAATTTTTTATTTTATCTCTGATGTTTCTAAGATATCTTGAAATTTGAGAAGGGCGTTTTTTTTTTCAAACTTGTCACATGAATTTTGACAAATGTTTTGTTAATGTAAAACAACTTTTTTTATATCAAATTTTAGTTCTTTGTTTTTAATTAAAAAAAAAAATTAGGTAAAAAAAATTTTTTTTGGTTAATAAAACTTTAAACATATTTTTGTAAAAATTAAATTTTTTATTTTATCTGTGATGTTTCTAAGATATCTTGCAATGTTAGAAGTGTGTTTTTTTTTCCAAATATGACACTTAGAATTTTGACCATTTGTTTTTATTTTTATTTATATAAATTTTTTTAATTAAATACATACAATACGAATGCTTGAAAAATCAAGCGAATGAACTTTACTTTTTAGTACCAGTCAATCCCTCTCTATCGGCACGTCAATGCTAACTAAATATTTCCTGGCATACAAAAGTCAAAGCACCTACATTCTAGACATATTTATTGGACATTTACATATTTTCCAATTTTAGGCAAGGTGATGATGGCAGCGTGGGTCCGGTGGGTCCAGTTGGCCATGTTGGGCCGGTTGGTGATACGCGTATGCACGAGGCCATGTCACACACGTGCCTCAGCTCATCGGCGGAATATGAATTGGCGCTTATACTCAAAGAGTTGCGTTGGATAACCGATCAGGTGAGTTGCACAAATTGATAAACAACAACAACAAAGTAAGGAAAATTTAAAAGAAAAATACAAACATTTCACATTTGCAACGTTTTGTAATTGTATTTACTTGGTTTATATTTCCAGTTAAAAAAAGAGGATGAAACGGGCGATGTAACACGCGATTGGAAATTTGCGGCGATGGTTGTCGATCGTTTGTGCCTTATAATTTTCACGCTTTTCACAATAATTGCCACTTTGGCGGTACTCTTCTCGGCACCACATTTCATTGTAAGTAAACGAGACTTCAAGTTTACAAACTTGGTATTTTTGAGCCCTTTCTGCTTCCTCCCTTTTTTATGTTGCTTTCAATTCAACCATATTTTAAGCGCGCAGCGCATTGATGAATAAAAAACATTTAATGTCTACTAAAAAAAAGTGTGCAAACTATAAAAATTTAATAAATTATAATTGATTAACTAACTGTAAATATTTATTACTCTCTTTAACAGTTCCCGTAATTTATGTCTACACTGCTAAAAATCTCGTACAAGTGGAGTCTACAACAAAACTATTTGGTGTTGCTGCCGAAACAAAAAGTCACGTTTAATTTTCAAAAACAGAAGCCGTTAGCTGTTTATATGATTTTACCGCCAGCAAGAATAACAACGCTTTTACAAAACAAATACGCGCTAAATATGTAAAACAAAAATAAAATAATAACAAAAAAAAAAAAACAAAATGTGCCTCAGTCAATGAACGAAAAAAATGTAATTTTATGTCACATGATTTCAGTTTTTACACAACAACAAACAAATTGTTATAAAAATGCATTGTAGACAAAATTCACAAATATACATACATATAAGATGTATGCATACATATGTATTTAGTGTAAATATTTAATTAAATAATAATTTTTTTTACAGTTGAACTTAACGATCTTCATCCATTTAAATTTTGTTATTAAGCTAATTTTTCAATTTAATTTTAAACAAAATTTTGCGGCCTAGCTTACTTTTAGAAAAGTTATTTTGGCTCTAAAAAAATAGAAAATGCAATAAATAAAAGTGAAATAAATTTCGCTGTGATAAGTCAAATTTTTGAAGTAGAAAATTTAGCAAAATGAAAGTGAAGTAAAGCAAAACTACGTTGCTCGAAAATCCTAAAAGAGCTTGTTTCTGAATAGTAACTTAAAGTAGGTGTACCTACATTGATACCCAGTAGGAAAATGCGAATGCATAAAGTTATTGAAAGAATATAACGTTTGGCTTGACATTTACTGTCAATGGGCTTCAGGCATTTTTGCAAAAATGTAATGCACTCTCTTTTCCAACTGGATGTGCATAGAAATACATTCAAAATCGATCGAATGATGTCATTTTAGCTATCGTATAGCTCTTTACTATTGTGAATGCTTTTTTTTTATTATTAAACATTTTGATTCATTCACAATGGCCAAAATTTTTATTTCTTCTGCTTTTACTCTTCATACCTAAATTTTTGAGAACCAGCTATGTATTATTTTGAATATTTTTTAATAACAGACAATTTTATGCATTCACAATAGCTAAAATTTATACTTTTTTTTTACCCTTCAAAACTTAAATTTTTAAGAGTACTTAGCTCTATTGTGAATGTTTTCTTTTTTAATAAAAAACACTTTCATGCATTCACAATGGATAAAATTTATAATATGTTTCTTTCTTCTCAATATCTATACTATCTAGTCCCAGCTGTTTGCTATTGTGAATGTTTTCTATTTGGGTTTTTTAAGACCAAACACTAGCATACATAAATTCACAAGGCCTACAATAATTACTTAATTTTTTGTTACTCTTCAATACCTTAATTTTTAAGTGCCAATTATGTACTATTGTGAATGCTTCTTTTTATACTTTCTCTCCTGTACCTAAATTGTTGAATCTTTTTTCATTAAATCGATTTTGAAGGTTTCAATAAAATGCGAAAATAACCAGTAAAACCAAGCATAGTAGGAATAAAGTGTAGTAAAATTCATTTTACCGGCATAGAAAATGTGATAACGGAAAATCAAAGCAAAAATAGTAGTAGATTTGAAATGACATTTCTGAAATGTTTCAAGTTTTTAACAGAAAAATGCGTTTATTCAGCTGGAAAGCGCGCAATAATATCACATCTTTAATCATATATAAGGGGTATATCTATACTAAGTAGTTATACTTACATACATATATATATATGCGAGTAAGCGGCGAATGCAAACAGCAAAAAAAGTATTTTTAAGACAACTTGCTTATTAGATAAATGACGCGGAAAGGCTATAAATTTAAAGATGCTGTTTTCAATAGGAAAATTTAAAAACTGCAAAAAATGCAATAAAATCTACCCGAAAAAAACAACAAATATTTCCATAACCTTTTGCAAAAAAAAAACAAAAACACTCCCTTTAATCATACGAACTCAAGTTGCCATTGTGAATACGCAAATAACATACGGTAAATAGTTTTAGAAAATGCAAAAATATACTCGTATGTAAAATAATATCGAGAAAGTATAAAGTTAACTATTTTATAAAGTAGCCGAAAGGTATAGTTGCATATACATACATACACACATGCATACATAGCTATGTATATAAGTAATAAGTAAATAGTTATTAGCGCAAGTAATATTAATTATACAATAATAAAAAATTAATAACAAAAAAAGCAAGCGAAAAAATCGAATAAAAATAAAATTAAGATTGAAGCAAAAGTTAAAAAAAAATTTACCTACATACATAAACACATATTATTAATAATAGAAAATAAAAATTTTAGCAATTAAGTCGTTGAATTACATGCGTAGCCAAATTGTAAATTACAAAATGTTTTGATGCAATTTAAACAGCAAAAAGTTAACAAAAATTCGTGCGTAGACATTAGAGCGTAAATTTATGAAATATACATACATATGTAAGTGAAATTGAAAAGCACTGCGAGCAAAATAACAGTTACATAAGCATAGCTATGTACATACACACATACATACATATGTACATATGTACATAGATAATAAGGCATCCGATCGTAAACAAGCAGACAAACAAACAAACGCGCTTCGTAGCAATAAGCTTAACAAAATTTTTTTAGCGCTCAAAATCCAAAAATATTCAGCATTCACTACAAACCGCAAACGAATTACATAAATACTGGCATTAGGGTGTGTCGATTTTGAAAAAAAAAATTGTTTTCTTATTTTATAAATAAAATAAAACTGAAGCTTTTGTGCTGGTCTACTACAGCCAGTGGCGTAGCCGGGAGTTTTGAAAGAGGGGTTCAAATTTTTTTTTTTTAGGAAATTTCGAGGATATCCACAGATTATGTAACTTCTTGGATTCCGAAGAGAGGCAAAATGAAATATGAAAATATCAATCAAAAACGCGGCACACCCTAATGTACGTACACACTATACGAGAAAGCTTGACTGCATTATTTCAGTTTTGATTGATTGATACAAAATGCTTGGTCACAGGAGCAACACAAATTAACATACATATATACATACGTCATGATTTTTATTGATACGTGGTGTTGGGGGCATTCCATGTAAAATGAAAAAAAAATTGAATAATTTTAAATATATTTCGTAATTTATTTTTAATTCACTTTCAGAGAAATGCTTTAAATATTTTGTTTCTTTGCCATCATTACTTTCAAGCAAAAATCTCAAATCTAAAATTTTTATAATAAAAAATATGAAGGCAAATTAGTCATTCCACTAGACTGTGTATGATAAAAACATACAAATTTTTATTATCTATTTCACTTTTATATGGTTTCCAAGCACAAAATTATTTCACGTCAAACAAA